>OY998244.1:74471419-75071419 GCA_963922005.1 Cornus suecica | reverse complement strand
TTTTGTGTTATCAAATTTTGAACTAAGGGTGAGAAAACGCTTTTTTTACTGTTCACGAAAACAAAAACCATCAAAGGCTCCCAAACACGTTTTTGTTCCCGTGAACAGTGAAAAAAACAAGAACAAAAACGGAAACATCACTATCTAAACGCACCCATTTTGTTTTTCCGAACAATGCCAAAAAACAAAAAACAGAACAAAAATATGGTTTCCAAACGGGCCTAAATGGCCTAAGTGTTCGACTCGAGTATTTTCTTTAAATAAATGAGGTGGATTCAATTCGATTTTTATACTCCTTTAATAAATAAATTGAATCTAAACTGAGTATTGTATATGTTTGGAACATGAAGAGTGTACACTTGTTTATATTCCTGAGTATATGTAAAATGTGTATAAGATTCGCTAGTCTTGTGAACATTAAAATGTATTAATCCTATAATTTTAAATATAATATGAACGGAGTCTTGCTCAAACTCATGTATATTTGTTCAGTATATTAATGTCTATATTAATTAAAAAATCATTTCTTAAACTAGTCTATTTCAAAAAAAACTATTCATCACGAACTCGAGCCAAGCAAAAGTAAGACTACAAGCAAACAAGTCAACTTGGACAATTTAAAACACAATTCATTTTGTTTTCCAACTCTAAAGTTGATGATGTGGTCCAATATAATTTGAACACGTGTTTAAATATTTTTTAAAATAAATTCACATTAATTTTTATTTTTATGAATTTTATATCATTTTTGTTTTATAAAAAGATTTAACCACATGTTTAAGTTGTGTTGGATCATATTAGTGGGAAAGACGAACTCAGTTCACATGGGATATGACCTAAAAACTATCCTTATTTTAGTATGAAATTACCACACACTTTTCTAATAATAAAGAATACCTCACACATACATTGAGAACGATTTTTATGAATAAAAGTGAATTGAGTGTAATAAATACTTTTTTCTCATATATATAATCATCACTTAATACTGAAAAATTATAAAATTATAAAAAAAATTAATTTTCTTTTGGTTCTTGAAATATCCATTGGTTAATTTTCAATTATATAAACCAACACATAAGAAAATAATTTAAATATCACCGACGTAAAAATCACTTTTCGTCACACTTACTACACACTTGCGTAAGGGAAAGAAAAGTAGTAGGCACTCTTAAATATTCATTAAATGTTCAGTACATCAGCACATGTACATTAAATGTCACATGAAGTATTCATTACTGTATTGTATATCAGTTTTTAGATCTGTCAAAGTAAGAAATGTCATAGAATTTTAACAGTGACTAAGGCAACAAATGAACCGAGTGGTTAGATTTTGATTCGACTCGTTAATTAAGGTATAGGTTTATGTTTGTTCTGTTGTTTATTACGGTTTCACATATCTTAACAATGGTATGATATTGTTTGTTTTGACCTTAGTTCGTACGGTTTTGCTTTTGAGCTTCCCTAAAAGACTTCACACCAATGATATATGTACATTATTTTTAGGGTTATTCCCACCGACACCCCCTCAAAGAGACCATAATCCCACACGGACCCCTCGATATTGAGTATTCCCACATGAATCCCCTCTGACAGACGGCCGTTAGGGTTATTGACGTTTTTATTATGAAATTACTAATTTGCCCTTCGATATATATTTAAAAAAGGATAAATTGCAGTAGCACCCCCTAAAGTTTCACTTATTACATTAGGATAATATATAAAATATGAAATTACCCATATGCCCAAAATATATATATATTACGAAAATATAAATATATTAGAAAAAATATATATCAAATTTGAAAAAATATATAAATTATAAAATTCAAAAATAATATATAAAATTTGAAAGAAATATTTAAAATTCAAAAAATTTATATAAAATCTGAAAATGCAAAAAAAATATAAAATTAAAAAATATATATAAAATTTTGAAAAATTATATTAAAATCTGAAAATATATAAAAATTTAGAAAAAAATATATAAAAAGGGGAAAAATATATAGATTCAAAAAAATATTTAAATTTCAAAAAACATACCTAAATTATAAAGTTCAAAAATAATATATAAAATTTGAAAGAAATATTTAAAATTCAAAACAAATTGTATTAAATTTTCAAAATATATTTTAAAATTTGAAAAATATTATAAATTCGAAAATAAATATAATATTAAAAATATATATAAATTTCGAAATTATTTTTTTTTTCAAAAAAACATATTAAATTTTGAAAATAAATATAAAAATCGCAAAAAACATAAAAATTTAAAACTATATATTAAATTTCGAAAAAAATTATAAAATCGAAAATAAATATAAAATATATAAATTTTGAATTTTTTTAAAAAAACATATTAAATTCAAGACAAATATATAAAATTAAAAAAAAAAACCATATAAAATTCAAATAATATATATTAAATTTCGAAAATAATTATAAAATTCGAAAAAAACATAAAAAATTATAAAATTTGAAAATAAATATAAAATTCAAAATATATATATATTAAATTTCAAAAAAAAAAACTAAATTCGAAAATAAATATAAAATTAAAAAAATATTTAGATTTTATTTAATTCTTTCTCTCTCTCTCTCTCTCTCTCTCACACACACACACACAGACACACACACACACCCCTCCCTCCCTTTCTCTGCACACAGCGCACACACACACATATATATATACACACATATATATATATATACACATATATATATACGGATATATATATGTATATACGGGTATATACGGATATATATATATATATACGGGTATATATAGCAGAATATATATATATATATATATATGTATATGTGGGTATGCAATATATATAATTCCAATCTTCATTCTCTCTCCCAATTTCCCACTTCCAATCTCTCTATATATATAAATTAGGGTTAGGGTTTTGAGATACCAAAATTGAAGAAGAAGAAGGATATGTAGGTCATTTTATATCATTTTGAGGGCAAAATAGACAATTCACAGGTTGGTTAACGGCAGAATTTAACAGCGTGGAGACGGAGGGGGTCTTTGTGGGACAAAATTCAATTTTGAAGGGGTCTGATTGGGAATAGTGAATATCGAGGGGGTCTATGTGGGATTAGGGTATCTTTGAGGGGGTGTCAGTGGTATTTACCATTATTTTTACATACCCATGATCCTTCTCACTTTTAACCCATGTGGGACTTTGGTCGCATACTTAACAATCCTCCCCTCGAACAAAGGACCACATATCATGGTCTGAGCCTCCCCTCAAACGATCATCCATCCGTCCATCGTGAGTTAATCCGAGGGCTCACCTTCCGTTCGACATTTCGAGGATTCTTCACATGGCTACCAGTCCACTCCCGCTAGTTGATACGACGCCTCCACATACGACTTGACCATCACCAGCCTCCGCCGCACATACGACTTGGCCATCCACGGCCTCCGCCGCCACCGCTGGTCGATACAACGCTAGCCCACTCCGACTGGTTAACACTACGAATCGCAACCTGGGCTCTGATACCAATTGTTGGGCATTACGAGCCCCACATATCTCAACAATGGTGTGATATTGTCCGCTTTGGGCCTAGCCGGCACAGTTTTGCTCTTGGGCTTCCCCAAAAGGCATCACACCAATTGAGATATGTACATCATTTTTATATACCCATGATCCTTCTCACTTTTAACCCATGTGGGACTTTGGTCGCATACTTAACATGTTCGTCTAACAAATAAATCGAGTTTGAGCAAATTTTTTAAGCTCGTTTAATAAATGAGTTGAACTTTAACATTATTAAGTTCGACTCGCCAAACTCGTGAACAAACTCATTTAAGTAAAATAATAAAATTATCTTATAATCCTCAAGTAAAAGTGTCAGATTTGAAAAAACTGTAAAGATAGTTGCTGATAATTAATGACTTATGCAATTATTTTCAATAAATTACTTTTATAAAAAAATATGTACTAGTGAAAAAAACATATAGAGAAAAAGAAATAGACAATATCCAAATAACATGGTATTCGAAAAATGAAAACATGTGTAAAAACAAATGTGCAATAACTCAATTTAGACAACTATTGACAAAAGTAGTACATGTTGCAGTTAAATTGAGTAGTTCGTAAGCATGCTTAGGCTCGACTCGCTAAAACTAATGTTCGCCTCGAGCTCGTTCGTTTAATAAATGAGCCGAGTCTAAGCACAATTTTTAAGCTCATTTAGTAAATGAACCGAATTTAAACATTCTAAAGTTAGCTCGGCTCGGTTCATTTGTCACCCTAGCTGTGACTATATAAATCAACTTTCCTTCAAAAACATATATAGTGTGACTATATAAATACACATAATTTGGACAAAAATGATTTACTACTTCTAAAACATTATTCATTAAGAATTTTTAATTTTTAAATAAATATAATACAAATATATAAATGTTGATTGATAACATTTTGATTTAATACACATATTCAATAATTTTTCACTTCTGAAAGTGTCTTATATTCAAGGCTGTTAAATATATTTCACTTGATATATAATTAAGTATGCCCCCTATATATTTTTTTTTTTTACTGAAAAATACAAACAAAAAAATATAAATTATTAGACAACTTAATCATCAAATTACGTAAACATATGTCTTCTTCTAATTTTATCTTTTTGTATTGACTTTAAAAACCATGAATATTTTTATATTTTTGTAGGGTCATCTACATAGTCGTTAAAAAATATACATGAAAAAACATATATTAAGTAAATATGCCTCTCAACATTGTGAAAAGGAAACAGAGTTGTTTACCTTTTGTATAGTTTACCATTTTTATAATATATAAATCGGTATACAAACTAAATAAAAATAGCGGGCGGATGCCCATGGAGTCATGGTAGACCATGGCTGGCCTTGCTAAAATGCTAATGTATTCAAAATTAATCATGAATATTTTTCTGGATCATAAATAGACAATGATACCCTCGCTGGGCTGGCGAACTGATCCAGCGGGTCAAACCTGGATCTTAATGGACTGTTGGGTCCGAATTAGTCCTGAAAGCCTAGCCCAATAGGCCCAAATTAGCTCACTAGTGGCCCGATTAAGCCCACCCTAGGGTCCAAAGTATAGACCAGTCCACTGAAAACCTCTGATACTTCTACCCAGGCTTTGTCCTGTGAAATTTATTTGGGCCCAGTCAGAGCCTGTCCAGCTACTCGTGAATATGCCTAATGATTTATAAAAAACAGTCCCCATGAATGATCTTTCTGTAATCTACATTATAAGAAAGTCGAATTTTTGAGAGCATTACACGGCTGGATCCCACGGAGGGGTGACGATTTTTTTATCCCATCAATGATTCTATTGAATTAGTGAGTCAACGTTCCCCAAAATGGCATTTAGTTGTTTAATTTTTTAAATTCGAGCAAATATATTTTGTAATAAATTAAAATTTTCAATTTACCAGATTTCAATCCAAATCTAGCAAGCCTCACTCCACGGATATCATGTTCTTCAATTTATTTTACTTTATTTAACCTTTGTTTGGTGCAAAGTGACTCTACAAAGTTAATGCAATGTGGGACAAGGAAAGACAATTACATTGACTTCCCAATTAAATCTTCATGTCGTCATAACTATCTTAGCATTGTTTCTATACGTTTTATGTATGAATCATGTGAATTAATTAAGACGAAATTCAAATATTAAGATAATCAAAAAATAAAATTTATTCAGAGTACAAGAAAATGCAATACTAACTACCCATGGGATTAGTGAAGCTCCAAAACGCAAATAATAATAATAATAAATAAAAATAAAACAAAACACCATTGATCTAGAGTGAAACCTGTACTGGCGATATAATAATTAAACAATGAATCTATCAACTTTGTTCGAAAATAAGTACCAAGTTAAAATACCAAACAACGTCTTAATGCAAGACACGTATGTCGGATTATTACCCAACACACCATATATGAGGGGGAATTGGTACATCACCAAGCCACTGACTTTGAAGCATACTGAATTGTAAATCTTATATTTAGAATTTTCAATGTGAGTATAGGTGTAATAATATAAAATTAAGAACAATATGTGGGATGAATCATATTAGGGTTGTTACTAATCACTAATCACTATTAGTGATGGTGCTTCCAACTTTCCTATTTTCTATTAATTTATTGCTATCTCCTTCTATCATTTAGGAGTGAGAATCAATTGATACATATTTATAAGATTTAGTGCCAAAATGCTATCCAAAATGGACAGTTTTAATCCCACTACTAAGAAAAAAAGTGAGCCAAAGTGCACTTTTTCAATTTTAGTTCTCTCAAAATACTTGTTTACTTTTGGATCCCAATACGATATTATAGATATGCATAGTTAATTTTAGTAAACCTATATGTGGTTTACAAAAAGATTACTTTGCCCCCTCCTATACAGAAAACCCCTACACTTATCAAATTATATTAACTTGCTCTCTTTCCTATAATTTTGGACCAAAATACCCATGAGATTTAATAAAAAATAATTTAAAATTCAAAAAACATACAAAATTTGAAAAAATATATATAAAATTCGAAAAAAATCATAAAAAATACATATAAAATTTGAAAAAAATTATAAAATTATAATATATATATATATATAAAATTTATTAAAATATATATAAAATTCATAAAAATATATAAAATTCGTAAAAATATATAAAATTCATAAAACAATATATAAAATTCGAAAAAACATATGATTTTTTTTTTAAAAGTAAGAAGAAAAAGTAAGAAGATATAAAAACAAGAGAATACAAGTAAGAATATATAAATTTTGAATTTATATATTTGTTTCAAATTTTATATATTTTTTATAAATTATATATATATGATTATGAATTATATATATATATTTTTATGAATTTTAAATATTGTTTTATAATTATATATGTTTTTTTTTTCAAATTATATATATATTTTTATGAAATTTATATGTTTTTTTAAATTTTAAATAAATTTTCATTAAATCTCAGGAGTATTTTGATCCAAAATTATAAGAAAGAGAACAAACTAATATAATTTGATAAGTAAAAAAATATATATATATAAAAATAAGGCAAAGTGATTTTTTTGAACTAATGAGAGTTTACTAAAATTAACCCCCTCAATATCCATTATCCATTTATGAGACCATAATTTGTGGGCCCATTAGAATATAAAAATCAAATCACAATTAAGGTAGATTTTTTTCCAAATTAATGGATTTTGAACTTTATCTTTATGAATTGTCATCCTTGATTTAGGGGATATGACATCATCCCCAAACTTGTTTGAGCATGAGTTGAGCTTGCATGGTATGGGCTGGGTCCAAATGTTAGTGGATTGAGGCGGAATTTTGGGCCCCTACAAATATAGCTTTTTTACTTTTATCCTCTCTTCATTTCACTTTGATTAATATCTCTACAATAAAATATACTATCTTAAAATTTCAAAAAATTCAACTACTAAATAAAATATACTATCTTAAAAATTCAAAAAATTCATCTTGACAATTAATTTGGGAAGAGTATATGAAAATGTGATACCCTTTGTATAGTCACAACTACTAGACATTTATTTGTGTATGCATCCATTTAAATCCAAGTTAAATTCTGTTTTTTTTTTTTTTTTTTTCTGAACCTTCAAGGTTTAGGGTTTCATACAAGCATTTCACAGGCCAAACAAGCAATTTATAAGAACTATGGTTTCAGGAATGTATTTGTTTTCACTTGGTATCGGGACTACTAACCCCCAATTTATTATTTTTTTAGTGAATTAATCAAATTATACCCGTGACTAATATCCCAAGGTCACTAGTGTATCAATCTCCAATGCCTTCTATTATTATAAGCATCGGACTTTCTTCATTGAACTTTGAGAGTAATCACTGTAATAATCACATTAGCTAAAAATAATTAATCAATCACGAGTGATATTAAACCAAGGACATCAATCTAACATTCATGATGTAGAGGTGTAATGTGATTCAATATATCTTATAACATTAATTTACTGTATAGATATTGCTGCACCACTGTCAAGCAAGTTTTTTCTTGCTGATATAATTGTAAAATCATTCTTCATAATTATCACAAGAGCTTCTACACATGAAGAAGTTTACAAAAGCAAAAACTGCAGAAAATATGAAAACCTTAAGCTTAGAGTCTTAGACAAGCATAAAAACCAGAAAAACTATACCCAGCAAGAAAATTCTTACAAACCAAAAAAAAATCTCACACTTAGAGCACTCAACTAATGACATACATATAGATCATAGGTTTATATATATAGTGTGGGTAACTCTGCATTTCCCACATAATATAGCTAGGCCTAGGGTACCCTACAGTTGAAAAGGTGAAGGGACTTGCCTTTAATTAAGAGGATTATAGATATATGATATATATATATATATACGTGGGGGTGGTAGGGGATTAATTAGAAAAAGGACTTCTTGACAGGAGGTCTTCCAACAGCTCTCATCAAATTGGCAATTTCAAGAATCCTAGCCACTTTTGTTCCCCTCTTGGCCTCTGATGATGCCCTCCTTTCCTCTGCTTTCCTCTGTGCTTTTGCTACCTCATTTTGCATCTTCTCCATCGCTCTTGCTCTTTTCTCCTCCAGCTTCCTCTACACATCCATGTAATTAGTTTTTCATTCATGATCATAGTGATGACATCATTATAAGATGCTATGATTTTTAGTTTTACCAAGATTAAGGTAAAAACGTAGTTAGTACTTTAATTATTCATTTTGTTCAGGCCCTGTTTGGAAAGTGAGCCATACATCAAGCTTCGGTAACTGCCGATTTTGATCACTCTACTATACAACTCAACTTGAGCAAGATTTAAAACAATTCCCAAATTAATTAATTCATCAACTGGAAATGAATTTTATAAAAAGAAAATTATCATATATATATATATATGCATGCAGCCCACCCAACTCATCAATATATCTTCATATGAATAATAATATGATACACACATAAAATCTATACTAAGCCACCACTTGGAAACAATAAAACTATATATATATATATATATATGCATGGAGCTGAAAATAAGTGAATACGTACCTCAACTTTCTTCATCCAAGAAGTGGACTTATGCACCTGCTCATTCTCCCAACCGTGGATTATAGCGTCTTCCCGCTTGAACCGGTTGTTAATCTTCGCAATCTTAGCGGTCTGCCAGGCCGATATCTTCGACTCCACCTCCTCTTTCTTCACCCTATGAGTCGACACCTCGGTCGCATAACTAGTACTGACCATGGTCAAAACGTCACCGTGACCATGGCCAGTACGTCTAGGTGACCCTACAGGGTCCATAGGGTTATTGTCCTGTACTATAGCCAAGGGGTTGGTTTCTTCGGGAACCAATTCAGCCTCTTCAATTCTAGTCAAATTGTTGGCGCCCTCGTAGTCGCTGCTGGTGTTGTTACCTGTGTTTGATCCGGCGACTACGAGGGCATTGAATTCTCTACTCATGGTTGAGAAATTCTCGCTCGAAGCGGCTTCACTACCCATGGATAGAGAAGATGATCTATCCCATGTTTCTCTAATTCGACCCGTACGAATATTGGCCGGTTGAGGTGGGGTTAGAGCATGAATGTCTCTTATATGTACAAGGTCATGGTCATGATCATGTTCATGTTCATGGTCTTCTCTACTTGTGATTGCCCTTTGATCATTAAACATGATATATATATATATATATATATATATGGTTTTAGCTATACAGGTTTTACAAGATGGTCATGGAAGGAAAAGAAGATGGAGGAAGAAGAGAGAGCGAAATGATTGAGCATGTAGTTTCAACAAGTGCAGTGAGTGGTGTATGATTAAGGGGTGAAGCAATATGTGCCACTCATGCTTGGTAGTAATTAGGAGAGTTTAATTGAGGGTTACTAACATAGATGTTGATGTGAATATATATATTGCGACAATGAAAGAAGTTTTGTGGTTTTGAATTTTTGTAATATCTAATTGAGGCGCTTATGTTTATTCTTATCTTATTCCGAACCTGATATTGAGTAGGTACTTCCATTCATACCCTTTCCCCAATTCTATGGGTTATTCTTTTGTTAGTGATTATTTATTACTATCAATCATCCTCTTCTTCTTCTTTTTTCAATTTATTGTAAGCTATGCTTGAAAAACCATCAAGTGGTGCCTTGTAATTGGGTTTGTTAGTTTGAAGTTTAAATTTTATTTTTCCAATTTCAATTTCAATACATCAATTAATCATACTTCCAAACATAATATATATATATATACATTATTTTTTGAAACACAACCAATTATTCTATCTATACTACATTTAGAGTAAATAATACATTTTTGGGAGTGACCGAGGAATAACTTATTATTAACATTAGTGAAAATTTGCCTACTTCTCAAAAGAAAAAGAAAAAAAAAGTGAAAACTTTAGCAAGGGGCGATGTTTGTGAAGTAGTTGGCTAGTAAGTGGCTAAAATGCATAAACTTAAAAAATTAAAGGACCATTACCATATTAAGTTGTTTGGGAAGGACCTCTTTTGCAAAAAGCCCATTCAACTTTCATCTTTTGAGTGTCGGCCAAAAGAGTTTGGACAATTGAGAGGGCCCCACAAAAATTAGGTCCGCTTGTGGACCAATCAGACGGTCCAAACGCGTCACGCTGTGTCTATCAAAGCCCCTGAAAATAACAAAAACGTGGCAACAGATTATTAGTCTTGGGCCCACACTTACTTACCTACGTTGATCCATCCATGCATAACTGACGAAACACCGGTGGATGGAGGACACTTGTACGGTGGTGTTAGCTTTTCAAATTACTCACGCCTCACGTGATTAATTAATACAATCTCACTGATAATCTACTATTATCTTCTTTTATCACGACATCTAAGAAAAATAAAAGTTCTAAGCTCATCCAACCAGAAGGACACACCTGTCTCCCTGTGTGTATATATATAAATATATATATTGATACTTATATGTTACTATGTTATAAATGTATCTTGAGATGTAATGGAAGTGGAGTGTGATGTGTCCACACTAAGTTAGCGGGTAATATGGATACAGGTGGTTGCAATTATATTGGAACTTACGTAATACGAAAATGACGTGGTGATTAATTTATTATTACATTTGTTATGGGATACAACAATTAGTATATATATATATATATGTGTGTTATACTAATATTTATCATATCCAACGAGAGAAACGAGTACAATTTTTGTTACTTTTCCTCCATGTATTTCGTAATCAAATTCCTTTGGAGGAGGAAGGTTCTCCCTATATATAGCTGCATTAATTCGAGTTATTTTTTCAAAATTTTCCAAGTTAGGTTTTATTTTATTTTATTTTTTTTGTAATCGGGGTGATCCGGGTCAGCTTACTGTCACGGACTTGGTGTTTCCAAGGAATCGTGCGGCCTTAGACACCTCTAAGATGCTTGAGAAGTGCTAAGTAAGCATTTGTGGGTCTCTAGCTTAGTGAACAACTAAAGCTAGGTGAATGCGGAAGCTTGGTGTGTAAGAAGAGAAATGTAGGCAAGAGAGCTTAGAAGGCAATTGAACTTGTATTGCTTGAATGGATTGTATTTGATTGGATTCTTGGATGGATTAGATACTTGGATGGATGGTGAGCAAATGAGCTCCCTCCTCTATTTATAGGCCAAGGGCCTTACAAGGAAAAGTGGAGAGATTTCTAGAATCCTCCATATCTAGAATGTTCTATACAATTCTAGTATATACAATTCTATACAAGTCTAGACAACTCTACAATACTCTAGAGAATTCCGGAGAAGTGTGGAGAAGTCTAGAATATTCCGGATGCCAAGTAAGATCCTACGAAGCGTCTGCGTGGCGCCTGTGTGGCGCCCACGTGGCGTAACCTCATAAGGCAGGACGTGACATTCTCCCCCACCTAAGTTCGTGACGTCCTCGTAGCGTTCTGCTTGAACTGCTGGATGTGTTTTGCAAACTGCCACAGTGTGTCTTCATGCTCCCAGCTTGCTTCACTATCCGGCAAGTTTTTCCATTTCACCAAGTACTCTGTGTACTTGGGAACTCCGCTTCTGCTCGCTTGTCGGTCGGCGAGGATGCACTCTACTTCCTTATCGAAGGAAGTGACCACGGCAGTAGGAGCTCGGTGTGATATGCCTCGAGTTGGATCATCCTTGTCTTCATGGTAAGGCTTGAGCTTGCTGACATGGAAAACTGGATGAATCTTGATCTTTGGTGGTAGCTCCACCATATAGGAGACCTTTCCAACTCGTTTGATTACTGGGAAGGGACCTTCGTAACGTCGTACTAACCCCTTGTGCACTGCTCGCAAAGACTTGAACTGTTGGGGTAGCAACTTGACCATGACCAAGTCTCCTTCCATGAACTCTAGGGGCCTTCTCTTGGAGTCAGCCCACTTCTTCATTTTCTTGCCCGCCTTATCTAGGTAGGCTCTTGCCAAGTCGGATTGGTCTTGCCATCCCTTGGCGAATCTGTAAGCTGCCAGGCTCTTGCCATCTCCGCTTGATGCCATAGCGTTAGGCGTCATGGGTTGTCGCCCGGTCACTATCTCGAAAGGACTGTGGTTGGTAGCCTCACTCCGCTGCAAGTTGTAGGCAAACTGTGCTATTCCAAGGAGTTTGGCCCAGTCCCGCTGGTTGGCACTAACATAGTGCCTCAAGTATAGCTCTAGGAGCGCGTTGATACGCTCCGTCTGTCCGTCGGATTGGGGGTGAAAGCTAGTAGAGAAGTTGAGGCCCGTACCCATCTTCTGAAAGAGTCCCGTCCAGAAGCGGCCTGTGAAACGTGGGTCTCTGTCACTCACTATGTTTTGTGGCAACCCCCATTGCTTGACCACATGGTCAAAGAAGAGCTCTGCTGTCTGCTCGGCCGTGCAATCTGCAGGGGCAGGTATGAAGGTGGCATACTTGCTGAATCGGTCTACCACTACGATGATGCTGCCACATCCATTAGACTTGGGTAGGCACGTGATGAAGTCCATTGAAACACTCGCCCATGGACCCTCTGGGACAGGTAGTGGCTCTAGTAGACCGGCCGGCTGCTGCTGCTCTATCTTATCTTGTTGGCAAACAAGACAAGTGCGTACATAGGCCTCGATGTCATCACGCATCCGGGGCCAGTAGTATGAATCCTCAAGGATTGCCTGTGTGCGCCTCATTCCTGGGTGTCCAGCCCACATGGTGTCATGGCATTCCTTGATGAGTTCCCTTCGCAGGTTCCCCCACTTAGGCACAAATAGCCTGTCGCCTATAGTGAGAAGAAGATCATCCCTAAGCCAAAAGCGTCGAGTCTTGCCATCCTTGGTGAGTTGAATGAGACTCTTGGCTAGGGGGTCATGCTGTAGTCCCTCTTTGATGCGATCCATAAGAGGGTGTTGTGGTCGACTAATGGCCGCGAGTTCTGCTTTGCGGCTGAGCGCACCCGCTACGACATTGGCTTTGCCTGGCTTGTACTCCAAGCGATAAGTGAACTCGGCTAAGTAATCTTGCCACCGTGCTTGCTTAGGGCTAAGCTTCTTCTGTGTCTGGAAGTAGCTAGTGGCAACATTGTCCGTCATGATCACGAACCGTGCCCCAAGTAAGTAGTGTCTCCAAGTGCGAAGGCAATGGATGACTGCGGTCATTTCCTTCTCTTGCACCGTGTAGCGCCGCTCGGCATCATTGAGCTTGCGGCTCTCATAGGCTATGGGGTGTCCCTCTTGCATGAGAACTCCCCCAATGGCAAAGTCCGAGGCATCAGTGTGTACCTTGTAAGGCTTAGAGTGGTCCGGTAGGCAAAGTATGGGTTCCTCCATCACTGTCTTCTTCAAGTCATCAAAGGCAATTTGGCATTCCTCCGTCCATCTCCATATGCGTCCCTTCTTCAGCATGTCCGTCAAAGGAGCGGCTCGTGCTGAGTAGTGTTTGATAAAACGGCGGTAGTAATTGACAAGGCCCAAGAATGATCGTAGTTCGGGCACTTTGGTGGGTGGCTCCCAGTCCCGTATGGCTTGCACTTTGCTTTCATCCATTAAGAGCTTCCCATCCTTTATCTTGTGACCTAGGAACATCACCTCTTGTTGGGCAAATGAACATTTTTCCCTTTTCACATAGAGGTCGTTCTCCCGGAGAACTTGGAAGACGGTCTTCAAGTGTTGTACGTGATCTTCCAAGGTGGTGCTATAGATGACGATGTCGTCCAAGTATACCACCACAAAGCGGTCCAAGTAGGGATGGAATAGGTTGTTCATCAAAGTGCAGAATGTAGCTGGTGCATTGGTGAGACCAAATGGCATGACTAGGAATTCATAAGCGCCATACCTTGTCACGCATGTGGTCTTGGGCTCGTCTCCTGCCGCAATACGTACTTAATAGTACCCCGAGCGCAAGTCCAGCTTGGTGAAGTAGCGTGCTCCCCCAAGTTGGTCGAACAAGTCTGCGATGAGAGGAATGGGGTACTTGTTCTTTATGGTCACCTTGTTGAGAGCTCTATAGTCGATGCACATCCGCAATGACCCATCCTTCTTGCGTTGAAACAAGACAGGTGCGCCATAAGGGGCCTTCGATGGTCGAATGTAGCCCGCATCGAGTAGGTCGTTGAGCTGTTTCCGCAATTCCTCCAACTCTGGTGGTGCCATGCGGTAAGGTGCCATGGATGGTGGCTTGGAACCTGGTTCCAGCTCGATCTTGTGATCTACCTCCCTTCGGGGTGGTAGTCTCTTCGGTAGCTCCGAGGGCATGACATCGTCGTAATCACGTAGTACTGAGCGGATCTCCGTGGGCATGTCCTCATGTGGGGAAGACTCTGAGGGGTCTTCTGGTGAGTCGAGTAGGGTGGCTAAGTAGCTAACTTTCCCCTTCTTGTACCCCTTGTTGAATTGCATGGCAGATAGGGAGCGAGCCTCAATCTTAGCCCCTCGTTCGACCGGCACCATGCATGTGGTATTTCCCTCCATGATGCACATGGTGTTAGTGTAGGGGATGAGGAAGGCCTTTACCTTGTCCAAGAATGCTATTCCAAGGACTAAGGCAAAGTCGTCCATGGGAACCACCGAGAGATCAATGAGGCCATTCCATTGGCCTATGTGGGCATGTATGCCTCGGGCAGTGCCATATATGGCTTTGGCTGCTGAGTTGACGGCCTTCATGGAACCGTCCTCCTTGGTGTACTTGAGGCCTAGTCGCTTGGCCTCGTCGATGCTTATGAAGTTGTGGGAGGCGCCGGTGTCTACCAATGCTCTAGTAGACGTCCCCCCTATGGTTGCTTCAACGAACATGAGCCCTTTAGGTGCTGCCTTAGGGGCCTCCATCTTTGACTTGATGGCATTGAGGATTTGAAGCGAACCCATGTGTGCCTCATGCTCAAGCGTCATAGCATTGACGGTATTCTTCTTTGGGCAAAACCGTGTCCAATGCATTTCACCACATATGAAGCAGGGTGATGGTGGTTGTTTATGGGGCTTGTTGCCTCCATCTTTCCGGAAGCCTTCTTTGTGAGGGGCAGTGTTGGTGGCATTAGAAGTGCTGCCCTTGTCTCCCCCACCTTTGCCGAAGTTCTGGGTCTTGTCCTTGGGCTTGACAAAGTCTTTCTTGGAGCTGAAATCGATCAATGCCTCCGCTTCTGTGATGGCAGTGGCAAGGTCCTTCACTCCACGTCGTCTTAGCTCTGTCTTGGCCCATTGTTGTAGGCCATCCATGAAGAAGAAGAGAGACTCATTCTCTGAGAGCTCAGGGATCTCAAGGGTGAGAGAGGTGTACTCCTTGACATAGTCTCGGATGGTCCCTGTTTGTTTGAGCCGGCGGAGTCTGCCCATAGCTTCTTCCTCGGCATTCTCAGGATAGAAGTGCCTCTTAAACTCTTTACGGAAATCAGCCCAAGTATCAATAGAAAGTGTACCTCTATCGATATCACCATGTCTACGCCTCCACCATAGCATAGCATCGTCCACTAGGTAGAGGGTGGTGGTGTTGATCTTTGTCGCCTCATCCACTATCCCTTTGGCGTCAAAGTATCGTTCCATGCCAAATAGGAAGTTTTCTACATCCTTGGCAACACGTTCCCCCTTGTAGCACTTGGGCTTGGGGACGTCGATTCTGGGAGCTCCGACCTCCCGAGTAGCAGTGGTGCCGTTTGCTACGGCTTGCTTGCAAATGGCCCAATCGGCACGCATGTCCGCCATGAATGTCCGAATGTTGCCAAGCTCTTGATCCATGTAACCACGTAGGGTGGCTATCTCGTCGCGAAGAGAGCGTAGCTCCTTGCGATGGTCTCCATCAAGGGCATTGAGTTGTCCCTTCATGGTGTCTTGGAAGTCGGCGTCATCGGACTCCAGTTCTTCCAAGCGTTGGTGAGTCTCCACTATACGCTCCTGCATGATGGCCATAGAGCCTTCTATGTCATCGATGCGTGTCTCAAGGCTTGATTGAGCGTCCTTGGAATTGGACTTCGACCTTGCCTTGGTGTTAGTGGGTGGGCGTTGATTCTCCCTGCCGCGTTCTTGCTCCTCCACGGCTGGGGTGATGGTTGAGTTCATCTCTGCCATAGTCTCTTGCAAGTAGGTTGTGATCCTTCACGAACCGTGCTCTGATACCAACTGTCACGGACTTGGTGTTTCCAAGGAACCGTGCGGCCTTAGACACCTCTAAGATGCTTGAGAAGTGCTAAGTAAGCCTTTGTGGGTCTCTAGCTTAGTGAACAACTAAAGCTAGGTGAATGCGGAAGCTTGGTGTGTAAGAAGAGAAATGTAGGCAAGAGAGCTTAGAAGACAATTGAACTTGTATTGCTTGAATGGATTGTATTTGATTGGATTCTTGGATGGATTAGATACTTGGATGGATGGTGAGCAAATGAGCTCTCTCCTCTATTTATAGGTCAAGGGCCTTACAAGGAAAAGTGGAGAGATTTCTAGAATCCTCCATATCTAGAATGTTCTATACAATTCTATACAAGTCTAGACAACTCTACAATACTCTAGAGAATTCCGGAGAAGTGTGGAGAAGTCTAGAATATTCCGGATGCCATGTAGGATGCCAAGTAAGATCCTACGAAGCGTCTGCGTGGCGCCCACGTGGCGTAACCTCATAAGGCAGGACGTGACATTACGCGCACCTCGACTAATCATCGGAATCCTGAAGTTAACGACAAGGTAAACCTCCAGTGATCCAGACGGAAACGTAGTTGAGAGAATTTAGACCTAAGATCTCATTATGAAAGACTTAAACACTCTTCCATCCCACTCACCTGTGTCCGTGTTGATTTTATCTCATTTTCTTTCGTAATTTATGAGATTAATTGTGACATTGACTTCATATGTTCATTTTTGTACCTAATTGGACTTGGCCAAAAACTTCACAAGTATTTTCCATTAAGGTGTTGAAACTTGATTAAAAAAACCATTTTAACACATTAGTTTCTCATCCAATTCTTTATCATGAATTGATGTTTCTTCCTGGTGTATACAAGAGAACAAAAAATTAGTTTTTTTAATAGAAAAAATAGGTGCTGAAATGTGATTAATTTGGGTATATATGTACGTATCTCCCATACTGAAAAAAAAAAAGAAATAAAAAGAGGGAAGTTCTATATTTTGAATACAAGTATTGGAGACTCAAAGTCTCTTAAACTGAAGTTTTGGCAACTGCTAATGGACGAAAGTTATATATACTCTATAGGAAATGTGCATGGGTGGGGAAGTATATTTATGGATTGTAAATTTCTGTTAAATTTTACATTTTCTTTTCAGTTTAAGGAATTTATTTATCTTATTGTATTACGACCGGTCCTTAGTAGAAGGGGCAACAACTGCTCTCCAATTTTTATATACAAGAATATATATAATTTGTTTTTTTTTTTTTTATTAACCAGGATATCCAAATCTTTCACACGACTAATTTAAGCGATTGTAAAAAGTGATCTGTGAATCGGAGAACTGGACTTGAACTATGTGCGTGGTCATATTTCTAACGAATTGTTTACACTTAATAAAAAACGGACATCAATACTCTCTAAGACAATAAAATTTACAACTTTTTTAATTGAACTAACTCGTTGAAATTTACGAATATATATTTTCAATCTACTTCGAAAAAGAAAAGGAAGAGAGAACGTGAAAAATGCATGGTTGTAGATTAGTCCGATATATCTTTAGGCTCTGAATCTAGAATGAGCATCCAAGTTGGAGAGAGGGTTGTTTTTGACAAAATCCGTAGTTTCTTCCTCTCTCTATGGTCAATAAGAAAAATGCCCAAGTAGAAGGGAAGTGACATTTTTATTCTTTGACCTCCACAAAGATATACTAGTATTTCATAAAAGACTTGGAATTGGTCATCCGTATGCATGAATGGCCCACGCCCAATAATATTCTATTCAATCCCGATTCCATTTCCCCCCTATCTTCATTTCTATTCTTCATCTTCTAGGTACAATGCAAAACGATGTAGGTTATATATAACAAGCACGTGTATGTATCTATATATCTAATAATTTTATTTTATTTTTGTCTTTTGGTTTTTGGGAAAATATAATTTGTAGAAAAAGAAGATATAGAATTTCCTATACCAGATAAACTTATTCAATACATTGGAACAAAAAAGAGAGAGATATATAGGCTGTGTGAGAATTGAGATAAAGAAAAGCCCAATTCAAGCCCATTACTAAAGCCCATGCTTAAAGAGGTAAATGTCAAATGATGATAACTAAAAATTAGCATTAAGCCATATGAAAATTCAAAACATATAAAAGAGAAAACAAATGAATATAATTAAGTGCATGTCATTATTATCTTTTAGAAAATGTAGACTGCGTATTATTAAAACAATGTGGTCAACGAGTTCATTTTATATTGGATTCTTTAAAACTGCCAAGTTTGACTGGTCAGCCAAGCTTTGCTTCTGGAAAAGGAAAAGACGAAATTACCTCTAAAGCGTTTAGGATCACACACAAGAAGAAGCAGCTTTTGTTTAATTCAAATGATTTCATCATGATAATACTTAGTGGAAATCTCACATATTCTCCTTCTTGAACCAAAATAAATAAATTAAGATTGTGCCCAATAATAATGCTAATAGTATGTTTAATTCAAATGATTTCATCATGATAATACTTAGTGGAAATCTCACATATTCAAATAAATAAAAATAACTTCAAGGAAAGTTAGATTATAGCATAATTCACATTTGACAGGAACAAAAAAAAAAAAAAAGAAACGTACTTTTTATATTAAAATTCTCATTTACAGAGTAAGAGTTTTCATAATGTGTTTCTTAATTGAGAGACGACTTGGGAGTTGAGAAAGAACTCAAAGAAGCAATATTTAATTTTAAATACTATGAAAAATCCTCCTCCTCTTAAACCCTTTCAAATTTTAACAAGAATAATAAATTTGACTCTTGACACGTTTCATGAGTCGAAATCGGAATCATTCTATTTTTCACTTATAATTTTATTCAATTTAAGTCAAACTTATACTTTTATTTAAAATAATATAATAACATATTGTCATTTTCACAAATTATATAGTTAAATAATTAAATTGTTTTTCAAAAGTATGCTACTATAGACTTCAATAAACGACGAAAGAGACATTTGTCTCTATTTCATACTCCATTATTTCAAATTAGTTGTTCAAGATTGATTTTTTAATATTTTTTTGATTATTTTGTGTTTAAATAATTATTTTGAGATAAGTAAAATTGATAATAATAGTTTTTTAATGAGTTATTATATTTTAAAGTTAATAAAGGGAGATAATTTAAGAAAATATAAGATTATATTATATTAAATTTTAAATTAAATAATTATTTTAAGATAAGTAAAATTGAAAAAGCGGAAGGAGAGAGTATTTATTAATTTTCTTTTTAACAGACCTCTACTTAACCTCACTGAGCTGTAATAATGTCGTATTCAGAAGGGTTCTTACGTAAATGATTGAGCTACAACAAGTCATCTAGTTGGCTTCTAGAAGGTCAGTAACGTGGACGTGGCTTAACCGATAAGACTGTGCCACATTGACAATTGGGTCTAATCATGGCTCTTATTCAACTCTGTAATTACGATACTGACCTAAGATATTTTCCCCCTTTTGTTATTGTGGATAAACCGATAAATGAATATAGTGATCTAAAATTACTAAAAGCCCCAAGGATCTCGGACAGAGTATTATCTTCCTTCTAGAAACATTTTTTTTTTATCCTAATAATAGAAAATATTAATAAATAACCGTTAAACAACAATACTGCATTCCCCACACTAAATTGGGTTACTCAATAATTTAAGGTTTTGCAAAAAGTAAAAATAATGATAATATTAATTTAAGGTCCATCATGATTATAAGATGTTCATTCATATAATTATTGTAAACACCATCAAATATAATTAAAAATTTCTAAACAAAAAACAACTACAAAATCCACTTGGTTTTCTTCACATTCTACTATAATCTACATTTGGCCATTACTTTTTATTTTCAGCCACAGTATTCCAATTTTTTTTTGACAAGTTAAAAAGGTTTGATAACTCAAATAGAAACAACAAGAGTAACAAAATTCAAAGAAAAATAAAATAAAAAAGAGTGAATGATTCAATAATTTAATTTTGCAGTTGAGACTGATACTTTTAACACAATATCACAAAGTCGTGAAAAAATGAACTTCTTTTAATTATTAGTCTCAACTGCAAATATTTCATTTTTCACGACTTTATGATGTTGTGTTAAAATTATCAGTCTCAATTGCAACATTTTCTTTTAAATTAGGAATTCATTCATTAATCTTTGATAATTTAGTTGACGTATTTCCTCATGTCAAAAATAACATAAATTATAAAATAAAAATAACTATAGTGATTCTTTTCTTCTATAATACATAAAATACAATTACATGAAAAATACATGAGAGAAAATATTTTCTTTTTCTATTTACTTCGTCCAAATATAGAAAATTAATGATGCTTTTCTTCTATTTTATACATGGTTCATGGATGCTTGTTAGATTGTATAAACTCTCTGAAAGAAAACATATTTTTGAAGCTTTTATCATTGCATTAGAGGGTATATAGGTAAAAAGAAGTCCAAATGGATTGATAATATCTCTTTTTAAAATTATAGAACAATTTAGACGTGTGATCTTTTGGATATTGGTATGGATATTTTGGGAAACAAAAACAAACAAATAAATCACAAAGATGGGCCCCTCAAAACAAAAAGAACATTCATAGCAAAAATAAATAATAATAAAATATAAAAAAGAGAAGATGGGTAGGAGGGCAGCCTCTATGAAAGTGGTTCGATCTTTCCTCATCTCTTGTCAATGGTGGTGTTCACACGCTAATTCCTTCTTCTTCTCTTCTTCTTTTTCTCCTCAATCCCTTCTTTAAATCAATCCATCTCCAACAAAGTATAACCAATTTCTTCTCAACTCTCACATTTTTCATATATACATACATATACATATATATATATATATATTGCCATTACATCCATTCAATTCTGTATATTGCTGGAATTTTTGTTTTCATAGGGAAAAATCTATATCCTGTATAGATTTGAATCACCTTTTTTCTCGGTAATATTAACCTTAAATTTGCTTCCATAGAAAACCCAATTTTCCATTTTCTTCTTTCTCTCTGTTTCTGATAAAAAAAAAAAGATCAGATTTTGTTTGGTATTTTGCTCAAATTTAAAATACCCATTTCAAATTTTGATTGATCTTTGACCCATATTGTGGTTAAATATCGCACCCCATTTGATCAAAAAACTTGAGAATTTAATAAATCTCTTATTATTTGATGGGAAATTGTTGTATGACACCCTCTGTTCAGGGCGACAAGCAAAAGGGAAAAAAAAACAAAACAAACCCATTCGCGATTGACTATGGCGCGAACCACACATCAGGCAAATCCAAGTCCCGTGTATTGGAAAGCCCAACTGGGCACGAAATTGAGCAGACCTACGTGCTGGGTCGCGAGCTCGGCCGTGGCGAATTCGGGGTCACGTATTTGTGCACTGATAAATCCTCCGGTGAAGTGTTTGCTTGCAAATCGATATCGAAGAAGAAGCTGAGGACCCAAGTGGATGTGGAGGATGTGAGGAGGGAGGTGGAGATCATGAAGCATTTGCCTAAGCATTTGAACATTGTGAGCTTGAAGGACACTTATGAGGATGACAATGCTGTGCATTTGGTGATGGAGCTGTGTGAGGGAGGTGAGTTGTTTGATAGGATTGTTGCAAGGGGGCATTATACGGAGCGCGCCGCCGCGGCCGTGACTAGGACCATTGTGGAGGTTATTCAGGTGAAGAATTGCATTTTCTTTGATTATGATGTTGAATTTGTGTTTTGGTTTTGCATATAGTCGTTTTTGGTGTTTCAGTTTTAAGTTCTATTGGCTGTGTTTTAGATTTTAAAGTTTCTTTTACATGTAGAGTGCTAGAATTTATTTGATGGTACTAACAGTAACATATCTATAATGTGTATACGACTATTTTTTGTTTCTGACTTTATGTAGAAGAGAAAGAGAAGCCTAAGCTGTTTTGGTTGGTTTTGAGAAGCTGGTATCAGCTTTTTTAAAACGCTTTCCAAGGTTCAAAAGCTCTTCTAAATATTTTTGTCTTCCAAGAGCCGCAAACAGGCTTTTGAAAAGTCAATCCAAACATACCTATATAATAGTGCATGAATGGGCAACTTTTATACTTTAATAAGGGGGGATTAGAGTTTGAATAAAGATTGTTTATAGAAATTGGATCCCAAAACTAATGTGGATATTAGATTAGATTAAACAAAACATACTGTATTGCATTCTGTATAGTTAGAGTTGGACATAGATTTTAACTAATTCCTTCCACCTTCTTATTTCGAGTTCCATACATGTAAGGCTCTCATATCTTTGTTAAATTTCATTCAATTCTATTTATTTGTTTGTTTATTTTCATTTCTACCCTAATGCAGCCTAAGAGTACAAGGGAAAAAAAATTGAGTGTCTAAATATTTAGAACACCTACTTCTATCAGCAACCTATATTAGTTGATCTTGACTACTAAATGGAAGCTTATATTGCTAATTTTTGCGGGCATCATTTTACTATTAAATGAAGCAGTAGTGATTCAACTGACATTTGAATATTCTATGTCTAGGTTTTATGGGTAAGAGAGGGTATATTTTATGAGCTTGCTTTTGTGGCTCGGGTGTTTCATTTGAAGAATTTTAAGTCCTGTTGAAGGCAAATACTAATCCATTTCTGTTTTCTCTTTGTAAAAAAAAATATCTGCCAATACTTTTCATTTTTTTTAAAAAAAATATAGCATACCTTTGTTCTGTTCCGAAATTCTAGATACCCTTCTTTCCATGGTAGCTTGTTGAGAAGTCCTTTGTATGTGCCATTACTATGAAAATCGTAATCTTATCCAAATTTAATCTGGTAACTGTAATTTTGGGCTACTTAGTCCTTTTATCACTGTCTATATATGCTCAAATTCAGGGCATTGGCATGCATCTTTTTAGTTGAAAATTTTAACTTCTCAACATGCTATGGGGAATAAAACTCTACCCTCCGTTGTTTTACAGATGTGTCACAAGCATGGAGTTATGCATCGGGATCTCAAGCCGGAGAACTTTTTGTTTGCAGACAACAAGGAAACGGCACCCTTGAAAGCGATTGATTTTGGGTTGTCGGTGTTCTTTAAACCTGGTAATGCCTTCTGATACCTCTTGACTTCAAACTATTTGCTTATGGGATCTCATCAATTAGTGACCCTTTGTGTAGTTTGGCTGAAGTTGTTACAATTTTTCAGGTGAGAAATTTAATGAGATTGTAGGAAGTCCTTACTACATGGCTCCTGAGGTGCTAAAACGAAACTATGGTCCAGAAATAGACATTTGGAGTGCTGGTGTAATCCTCTACATCTTACTTTGTGGTGCCCCTCCATTTTGGGCAGGTCAGTTTCTCTGTCATGAATGCGGAACTGAAAAATATTGCTTTTTTATTTTTCTTCTTTGCGGGGTCGATAAGAATAACACGTGCTGATGTGTGCACGTCTATGGGAGATAATTCCTAAAACATACTTAAAGTAGTTTGGATCAGAAAGTAATATAATATAATAGCATAATAATTAGCATATTAGCCATATATATATATATATATATACACACGCACATATATTTATGGCATTCTTTGTCATTGATTACAAGTTAAACAACTTGCGATGATTGTACATTGGAGTTATTATTTTCAGAACTTTGCAATACAAGAATCATGCATGTCATTTTTTATTATCAGTTTCCATCTTAGCTCAATATCTGTTTTCTTACTATGCAGAAACTGAACAAGGAGTTGCCCGAGCTATCATTCGGTCTGTTGTAGACTTTAAGAAAGATCCTTGGCCAATAGTCTCCGATAATGCAAAAGACCTTGTGAAGAAGATGCTCAACCCTGACCCAAAGCAACGGCTTTCTGCTCAGGAAGTTCTTGGTAATGTTTTACTGCAGTTAAAAAATGGCCTTATTTCATAATATTGAATTATTTGTTGCTGAGTATATTGAGTGCACATAATTCTTTGGTCCCAAATCCGTCTTTCTAATTACAGATACACCGTTTCTTTATACACTTTACACCTATTAGATTCATTCCATTTTTATCTCTTTTTTTAAATGTAATAGAGTTCGTACTATTTCTTTCATTCAGAATAATTGTGACTACCATCACAATCAATCCTTGAAAGGAAATATAGTAAAATTCTAAACCATGATTGTTGTTTACCCATTAATTGCAGATCATCCTTGGTTGCAAAATGCAAAGGCAGCTCCAAATGTTTCTTTGGGTGAAATTGTGAGAGCAAGGCTCAAACAATTCTCAGTAATGAACAAGCTCAAGAAAAGAACTCTAAAGGTAATGTCCCTTAGCTTTATTTAATACGGAGTATATTAATGTTGTATGTTTTTCTCCTTGAGAATATATTGTCACACTGGTTGATCTTTGTTCGATCTGGTCATGTACGGGGTTACTAAAATGCTTTCTGAATCTACAGGTGATTGCTGAGCATTTGTCAGTGGAGGAAGTGGCTGGCATAAAAGAGGGATTCCAATTGATGGATCCTGGCAATAAGGGGAAGATAAATGTCGATGAGCTGAAAGTAGGGTTGCACAAGCTTGGCCATCATATCCCCGATGCAGATGTTCAGATTCTCATGGAAGCGGTGAGTACCATCTTTTTTTTTTTTTTTTTCCCGCCTTGTCCTCATGTTTGAGACTTGAAAATATTATTGTAATTAACTTGATCGGGTTTAGATATATGACCTCTGATAAATATATACTCATGTTTAAAATAATGTTTGGTTAGGGTAGAATAATGAACATTTCACAGTGAATGAAGTCGAGAGTTAATCAGTTGGCTTATATATCTATATATGTATGTATGTCTGCTAACAAGGAGGAAATAAAAATCATGGAGTCTTGTCAACTTGACACCATTGTACATATCATTTTTAGTACTCCACTTTTGTGTTTGTTCTTTTTCATGTATGTGTTTGGAAGATCATTAGAGGTTGTTTTTACAGGGTGATGTGAATAACGATGGATATCTGGACTGTGGAGAGTTCGTAGCAATTTCGGTTCACCTAAGAAAGATGGGCAGTGATGATCACCTTCGGAAAGCATTTGAAGTCTTCGATAAAAATCAAAGTGGGTATATAGAGATCGAAGAGCTAAGGGATGCCTTAGCTGATGAAGTTGACACCTCCAACGATGAATTGATCAATGCCATTCTTCAAGAGGTGGACACAGACAAGGTCAGTTTTACCTTTTTCCATGTTTTTTTTTTTGTTTTTCTTCTTCTTCTATTACACTATTAGTGTAGTATTTTTCGTTTCGTTAATTATATTTGACGCTAGATTTGGAGTAAAAATGTGTGTTAATAATGAAAATGACTTGAACTTGTGTTTAAAAAGCTGAAATAAAAATGGGATGGAGTGGAAATCCTCTTGAATAGCGGTTATTGAGCTTTTTCGTACGATTTGCAGGATGGGCGTATTAGTTATGAGGAGTTCGGCGCAATGATGAAGGCTGGCACAGATTGGAGAAAGGCTTCGAGACAATATTCACGAGAACGATACAATAGTCTCAGCGAGCATTTGATGAAGGATGGATCATTGCAGTTGAACAGCGAGATTAGATAGCTCGAGGAAAAATAAATAAATTTGCTCGTTGATAAGTGAATATAAAATAAAATATAGCATATTTTTTCTTTAATTTTTATATTTTTTCCATATGTACGAGACTTCTTTTTGGGGATATTAGGGTTAAGCCTGGGTGTCAAATATGTGTTTTTCATTTACTTAAGTTGATTTCATTTGTTTGAATAGAGTTGCAAAGTTTAGTGAAGGTAGGGGGAGGTGGTTATTTGTGGGTGTAAAAATGTAAATATAACATATATGTACTTCAGTACTTTGTAGTAGTAGATTCATGATATGGCTTTTGTAAGTTGACTGTTATATATACTTTGTTATAAATGGAATGTTTATCAGGCAATCCCATCAAGTTTGAGAACATTTGGTTCAAAAGCTGTTTTATATTTCATAATGGCTTCAAAATCTGTTTCACATTTTCAATACTAACAGAAAAATATGTATGTTTTAGCAGCATTAGCTTAGCAATGCCAATTAAGGAATGTACTGAATTACATAGGTTTATAGGAATATTTTTTTCAAGGTTTGCAAAGTACATGTCAAATTAAAATCAACTGCAGCCTCCAGTATAGTTATTCTCATGTTTAAATCTAATATCTGGTGTGTATTGATCAGTCTGGTATTAAATCAATTCTAATTACAATACATCAAAAATTGCTAAATTTCTTACAGAAAAATCTAATATGTTTTAGCATTGTGACATTTAATTCAAAAATTATGAGGACGTTCTTCTGGTTTCGCAATGATTTTGCGAGAAACAATGAGGTCAAGTTAACCGATCCCGTTGTAATTGACTGGTTTGAATGGTTGTAATCTCGAGTTTGGATCTAATTTGAAGAGATTTGAAAATTTCGAAAACCTCCGAGCCAATATTGATTAATAAGTAATATACTATTAAATATTATTTTATTTATTTATATTTAAATTGTTAAATATTTCTTTATAAGTAACTTTCTAGAAAGAAAAAAATAGAAAGTAAAAAAAGGGCCCTACCGGGTTCGAACCGGTGACCTCTTGATCTGCAGTCAAATGCTCTACCACTGAGCTAAGGACCCATTCGCGTTGTGGTGAAAACTTTAACCATTAATAACAGTGTAGACCCACCAACTATATATAATCCTACATGAGACCAACCTATATCTATCCAACAGGTGTCTTGTATTGTTTGTAGGCTTACCATTGTCGTTTTGAATCCAACTACCATGTTTAGCTTCATTCACAATTTCACATGGTTTTATCATCATCAATGGAACATGAGATAGATACTCTCTGTTTTGTACCTAGTGTTTTGTATCGGTTAGTCAACACCCATATTTGGAACTGTCACAATTGTTCCTATTCTTCACTCACATGCATGATTAATCAATGGCACACCATACACATGAAGGGATGTCACTCACTCAATTAGGTCCCACCTTGAACAATAATAAAATTGGATAGTCCATTGTTTGATCTGTGGATTGTCTTCAAAACCAGTCTTTTTCATGAGTTTATATCATCATATCTATTTAATTAGGTACAATCTTGTAGTGGTGACAAAATTTTGATAACTTGGGTAATGCTAATTGTAGTATATGAGGTGTATTATCTTCCACATCATCCATTCAAATAAAATTTGTTCAATCACTCCTGTTTTTTTTTTTCCTGTTTTTTTTTTTTGAAAAAGTTACTTTCCGTCTGATGGATCATTCCTAAATTTAATTGATGTAAAAAGATCACAAAATAATAAAAAAATAAATAATGATCAATTTAAAAACTTAATTACTAGTAAAGGACCATTTAAGAATAATTTGGTCAATAACAACTAAAACCTAATTAAGGCATCCTAAATTTTATATTTATGGTATTTGAAATCATTATAAATATCTCTATAAATTATAACAACATGAATACAAAACATTGAATTTATTTTATTTTATGTTAATAATAAATATGTCTACGAATTAGAGCAACATGAATACAAAACATTATGCGCCCAAAACTTTGAATTTTTTATTTTGTTTTAGTTTAATTTTATTGAGATTAAATACATATATATACATGAATAAAATTACAATGACGCATAAAATATCTTTTCCCCTCGTTATACAATCCAGTTCACGATAACTATGTTTAATATATAAAACGAATCATCAATAAAAGACTAATGGTCAATAAAGAGAGAAATGAAAGGAAGACTTGGAATAAATTCTTTTATGATAACTAAACTCCGTTATAGGAGGAAAAGAGAATGGAAATGACTCAAATGAGTAAAGAAACTGTGTTCTATGATCCATCCTTTGAGATGAATGAGAAAGGAAAAGAAGAATCCTATGGAACTGAAGAAGAAAATGAAGTTTCTACTGTTTTTTGTTGTGCAAACAATAAATGGTCTCGACATGTATGTATATATATATATATATATATATATATATATATATATATATATAGGTTTAAGGATCCACAAGGGATGAGGGGGGTCCCCATAGGTTTCTTCTTATTAGGGAAGCCACTCTTAGACTACTACCCCATCTAGTATGCTCAAAAAGTGAGATGTCAATAGAGTTTAAGGATCCATTTGGTAACCACACATCATGCTAGAAGAAAATAGTTTCTCCATTGCCAACATTGTGTTGAATGAATGTTTTAGCAAGGCCTCTAATCTTTAGGAGTCTTTTCCAATTCGAGGAGCTGAGGGGAGAAGCTTTCAAGAACCAAAGACTGTTGTTTTTTATGATATTAGCATGCATCCAATTGAACCACATTGATTCGCCATTGTCTTTGAAGAGGTGCCAAATGTGTCTCAAAATATAAACTCTATTGAGATTGATGAGGTTAGGGACACCCAAACCACCATAATCCTTAAGCTTGCAAATACATAGCCAACTCACTTTAGCACCCTTGTGGTTCTAATCCTTTCCAGACCATAGAAAATTCCTTAAAACATAATTGACGCTCTTTAAATTTTGGAGAGGAAGAAGGATGTGGGAGCTCCAATAGAAGTGAATGTTAATGAGGATGACTTTGCTGAGGTGAAGCCTGTTAGCATAAGATAGGTACTTGGCAGTCCAACTGGTGATTCTAGCAGTTAGTCTATCCGCAATGCTCCTACAATCACTAGCTTTAAGCCTTGAAGAAGAGAGGGGAGACTAAGATAAATAAAGGGAAAATAACCTTGGGAGAAGACACTTTCAAAAAGCATAGTTGAAATGTCATAATCATCAACCCCAGATAAGAATATACGACTCTTTGAGGGATTGGGAGTAAGACGTGAAAGAAGGGAGAAGTTGTGTAAACCTTTAGTTATAACACTTAAGGAATGGGAGTCCCCATGACAAAAGACCATAAGGTCATCAGCAAAACACATACGGGAGAGCTTTGTCCTTTGACATCTCCAATGGTACGTGAAAGATGGATCATCATCAATGGATTTTTGAAGGGAAGAAGATAAGACATCTATTATGATGGTAAACAAAAAGGGAGAGAGCGGATCTCCTTGTCTAAGGCCTCTAGCACCTTTAAAAAAACCTTCAAGCTCTCCATTGATAATAACTGAAAAGAAGGGGGTGCAAATGCAAGCCTTGATCCAGTTAATGAAGATAGCAGGGAAGTTGAGCATATGGAGGGTATCTAAAATGAAATCCTAGCAAACAGAATCAAAGGCCTTGTGGATATCAATCTTGATGGCACATTTGGTAATGGAGAAGGGAATGTGGTAGCCATGAATGAGCTCTTGAGATAGGAGAAAACCATCACCTATTCTTCTATTTTTAATAAAGGCAGTTTGGGTTAAATCAATGAAGTGGGGGAGAACTGGTTGAAGTTTAGAGGCAATAAGCTTTGAGATGACATTATAAATGGTGTTGTAATAGGTAATGGGTCTAAAATCATTCATGGAAGTGGGGTTAAAGTTTTTGGGGACAAGAGTAAAGGAAGTGGAGTTAAGTTGTTTAAGAAGATGACCATTTCTGAAAAAGTCTTGGATAGCACTGGTGACATCTCTCCCAACGATAGTCTGTCAAGAAGGCATTGAAACCATCAGGCCATGGGGCTTTGTGATTGTCAAGCCCAAATAACCATTCTCAAATAGTTTCATAAGATGGAATTTTAGTGAGGTTGTGGTGACACTCATCAGGGATTATTTTGTGGTAAGTTTCCTCAAGAGCAACTCTACCAGGGTAGGTGAAGGATGAAGTTCCAAGGAGGTTGTGGAAGTGTTGCACAACTTCATGCTTGATAACACTTAAAGATTTAGTGGTGGAACTATCATTCAAGAGCAATGAACTGATTTTCTTTCTGTTGGTTCTAGCATGGAAGGCCTTCATGAAGAACTTAGTTTTTTTGGCTCCATCTTTGAGCCAAGAAATTCTAGACTTTTGCTTGTAAAATATTTTTTCAACAACGCAGAAATCAGAGTAGTGCTTGAGGAGCCTTTGTTCATCATTCCTAGTGGCAACATCAGATGGTTTGTGATCAAGTTTGATATGACAGTTCTCAATAAGGGATTTAGCTTCCTTGACTTTGGTTGAGATATCGCTGAATTCAGCAGTGTTGAGAAGCTTAAGCTTACATTTGAGAAGTTTGAGCTTCATTGTAACTTGAAACATCATAGTTCCTTAAAAAACCTGGCTCCAAACATTAGTGACAGTAAAGATAAAATCCTTATGGTCAACAATATAATTGAAGAATTTGAAGGGAATAATTATTTTGGGATTAGTAATACCACTTTTAACAATCATGGGAGAGTGGTCTGAGACTCCCTGAGGGAGAAACTTGCAATCAGATAATGGAACAAGTGTCATTGATGAAAGCTCTGTCCAATTTCTTGGAGATGTTGGAGCTGCCACTGCATTTGTTGGTCCAAGTATAGAATATACCTGAATGTCTTAGGTCAGTGAGATCAGTTTGGTGTAGACAGGTTCTAAACTCATGGATGTTAGTGTTCCATGATCTAAAACCACCATGGCTCTCATTAGGGTGAGTAATAAAGTTGAAGTCACCAATTACAATCCAAGGGGATGAAGCCACATTAAGAGATGAAGCCACGTTAAGAACTTTGCTAGAGAGATCATTCCAAAGGGTTTGTCTTTGTCTAGCAGCATTGTAGGTATAGACAAAAGAGACATGGAAAAGCTTCTGATTTGTTATATCACTAACATTAGTGTGAATGACTTGACCATAATCATGGCTCACAGTGACATTGAGGCATTCAGGATTAAATAAGATCCAAATTCTACCCAAACATGAGTGATAGTAGTTATGGAAGATATGCCAAGTAGGGGCTATGTCATTGTGGACAAAAGGAACATTGGTTAGCTGGATTTTAGTCTCAAGGATAACAATCATCTGAAGGTGTTGCTCCTTAATGAGAATCCTTATTTGTTGTTGTTTTGTAGGGGAATTAAGACCCATGATGTTCCAAACACCAAAGATCATGAGGAAAGGGTTTTGGCAAGTAACCTTGTGAAACCCAATACTGGGACCTTAGGGGGTGGTTCCCTTTTCTTTTTTTTCTTCTTCTTTGCTTTCCCATTACCAGTACCATTAGAACGTGACACCTCAGAGTGGGAAAGAGCATCAAGATGAGTGGTTGAGCAACAAGGAGTTTCAGAACATATGGTGTCCTTGATGGTGATGACCATAGAAGGTATAAGAGAAGGTAGAGGCTCATTAGTGGCGGTGTCAAGAGTGTTTTCATTATCAACATGTGGGAGAAGGCCATCATGGGGAAGGACATTTGGGCCAGCAAGCTCATTAGTCATCAATGAAGTGGGGGTGACAAAGGAGGTAGAGTCACAGGTGGTAATGTTGATGGGAGGTGTTTTGGCTTTCCTGAGGAGGACCTCAATCCACTCAGGCTCCTTATAAGGAACAACATTAACAATCAACAAAGTAGAGGGGGGTCATTGGCATGGGGAGGGCATGCCTAGTTAACAAGGCTAGTGGTTGGACATTTTGCATCCAACTGACCAAACAGAGAGTCTTAGCTGAGGAGGGGAACTGTCACAAGCAACAACCTAGAAGGTACTAGCTTTGTCCAAATTTTTTCATCTCAAACTCTCTTCAAAATACAACATTTTGTTTGCCAAGTCAAACTTTTGTTCATACTGAGGATAACTTCAAGACCAACCCACGCTTCAAAATAAAAATAAAAATTAGGTTATCTTTGGTTTGTCCAAACCAATTGATTGCTCCAACCAGATTACTCCAACCGATTGGGTTATCTTTTGTTTATGTTATTTTGGGTTATAAGTCAATTGATTGCTTCATATATTGATGTTCCTTATATAATCAATTCAAGGGTTCTCATTCATCATGTTGACTCCAGCGAGGTCATCATCACCAACGACAACACCAATAGACGACCCATCTTCAGAGAAGCCACGCTCGCTAAAAACAGGGCCGAATTCCACCGCACGCGCCGCCAGAAGGTCGGCGCGTCAGGATCCTCGGTTTCACATGCCGCACGCGCCTTCAACCTCTAGCACGTGTGGGCCTCACGCGATATTTTAACGATATTTTCGAGATATTTTAGCGATACGATATTTTGGAGAGATCTTGGTAATATTTTGACTTATCAGCACTTGCCACGTGTCTTTTCCAGAACTGGCCACGTGTCGTCTCTAAATTCAAACACGTGTCACTGCCAGATTGTGCCATGTCATCAGGTTCTTGCACAATTACAGTTTTGCCCTTATTCAATCTTTTGTGCATTCCGGTTTCATTTTAATTTCGATTTTAATAAATGAGTAGTCAATTTCATCTAATTGGACCGCTCCGGACGCAACTGTACAGTCAGCTTTTCAATATTTGACTTCAAAATTTTCATTACTCATCTTTTCGGCTCTCTCCGACTCATTCTCTACCTTTTTAGGGTACTCGCTATGCTGATTCTTATAGCCAACATCTTATTTTCATCTCATCCGTTTAGGGAATTTGACCCATTTTGGGTATTTTCATCTCATTCGTTTAGGGAATCTGACCCATTTTTGGGTATTTTCATCGTGGTGGCAAAATGCTAGAAGAGGGAGTGGTGGTTACCTTGTTTTTGGCCTTGAGATCAGGCAAAGTGGGTAAAGCATTAGCAAGAATAGTGTTGTTGACTTGCTCTGATGGGTTGGTGAGATTTGACCAATTGAGAATCCTTACATCTTCACTCGCGCGTGGCGCGTAGGAAGCCATCGGTTGTTCACCATAGCTCTTCCTTCCTGAACCTCTGGCAAATGGGTTACTTCTACCTCGTCCTCTCAAAGCTTGACCTGAGGAACCATTATGAGCAAGGAACCCAGTTTTGGGCATCTGATACTTGTTGAGAGACTCTTCAATGATGGAGATCTTCTCTCTTGCAATGGAGATTTATGTTCTTGCTGATGCAAGATAGGTTGCATTTTTAGAGGACAAAGCTAGTAGTATTACTCTAATATTAATACCCAACATATCATGTATATTATGTAATTGTTACATTCATATATATATAACACTAAGGTTTCATTTGGCATTTTTTTTGTTTCTAACTTTTCATAAAAGAAAAAAAAAAGTATAAATCGTTTTGAGAAGTTGGTACCCCTAACTTTTTTCTAAATGCTCTCTCAAGGCTTATAAGTTCTTATAAAAAAAATTGCCAAACATCGTTTAAAACAGTTTTTTTCTTCAAAAAATAAAAAACTACTTTTGAAAAGTGTAAATCCGTTCGGAGTTTCCGAACGAATCTCAACTTTTGTAAAATAAACAGAAGCTATGAAAAAGAAGAATGGCAAGAAAATAGCAAATTCAAGAATCAGCAAATATTGGAGCAATCTCGGGTCCCTTTCCTTTTCTTTTTTCTTTCTTTTATACATGAAAATTGGTCTTTCCCCCATGAATGGGTTTTAATACACATTAAATACAATATCTACATTAATTTAAAATTTAATGTTTATCAAAACTGCCATAATAAAATCTTATGTCAGTTTTGATTCTATATATTTAAAACGGTCATTTCCTTAATGGCTTTAATCTGAAACGGGCTTATATCCTTGGACTTTATTTTCTATTTGGGCTTTAAATCAGGTATGATGATCCAATGTAATTCCTTGTACGATGGGCCTGATGAAAAATGGGCCCACACTTTGCCCCCAATTCCCAAGCCCATTTCATTTTTGAAATAGGGTGGGAATTCGAAGAGCCATGTGTAACTGCCATTTTCCTTATTTCCTGCATTTCCTTCGATATTTCTTCCTCATTTACAAGAGCAGATTCACTCCATTTGAAGGCGATTCCCAGCAAGGAACTCCTAGAGGTTAGTTTTTCTCTTCCATCTTTCATATTTCTTTCGTTAATCAAAAAGTATCATGAGTAGTGATAGCAGCCGAACCCCTTCTCTGGAGGTGGTTGTTGATGATGCCCCTGATATTTCTTCCTCTGAGGTTGCCCCCAATTTGATTGAACCAAGATCCCAGAAGCTTTCCCGAAAACAATTACGAAAATTGCCTTTAGCCGATAGGTGTCGAATTGAGTTTGACATACCAACGGATGTTTCGATTTCTGAGTATTCTTCTGACTTGAACTTCAAAGCTTGCGAAGAAGTTGAACCGGGTGAAATTTTGTTCTCTGCACATCACTTGGCCGTTCTTAGATTTCCTTTGCATCCGCTCTATCATTATATCCTTTTTTCTTTAGGACTTGCCCCTTTGCAAGTAAACCCTAATTTCTTCAGGGTTATATCTGTTATGCTCGTTCTGAATCACGAACGAGGTTTGAACCTAGGTTTGGATGATCTTTTGCTTTGTTACAAAGTCGATCAGATCAGAAAAAACCCCGGTCGGTACCATCTGCACCCCCATTCAACTTTGAAACTTTGTGAATGTAATCCTTCTTCTGAGAAGGAGTGGAAAGATAAGGTGGTGAAAATTGGGGGAAATTGGAGGGTGGATGCATCCGGCCCGTATCCTCTGCCAAGGGCCTTCGGTATATGTAAGAAACTGAAGTGTGGATTCAAAAATCCTGGCAAGTGTATTTTTCGTACTTTACAAATTTCGCCTGCTTTATTTTGATCTTCGTACTTATTTGTTTGTTGATCGTATGCCCATGTTTTGTATGCAGTCGAACGTGTTGAATATCTGAACGAGAAAGTATTTGCATCTCTTTAGTCCAGCAAGTCACTTTTGACTTCCAAAAATTTGAAATTGATCGCTGCCAGTGCTTCAGAGGCGACTATCATGGAAATTCCGGTCACCGCCTCCAAGCGTGCTGCTGCACAAAAATCTACTCCCCCAACCAGCTCGACAGTTGATAAAGGCAAGGGCCAAGTGGTCGATCTGACTGAAGATCCGAAGAAGACAAAGGGGCATCTGAAGAGGACGAACACCGAAGATAGTGGTAATGCTCCGAAAAAGTTGTTGTTGGGCCCCCCTTCTGAACATGCAAAAAGAATTGATTCTGAAAAGCATGAAAAGCTTGTTAAGAAAGCCAGATCTGTGAGCGGCTACACTATTCTAGACTGCTGCTTTCCTCCATCGTTTGATCCTGGAGGTGAATGGATCCCCAAGTTTGAGAAGAACGATGGTAGTGTTTTGAATCGCCGAACGTTGGCAATGTCTGATCCCGATTCTTTGATGGCTCTCGCTCGTGGCATGTGGCCTCCTAAGGATGAACTCTTTCAGCAGCACGTCGATCAGAATGAGCTTCTTGCTAGGGCTCCTGTTTCTATTCTAGAGGTACCAAAGTTTTTTTTTTTTTTTACAAACATTTCTTTTCTTTTCAGTCTGTGTTCAATGTTCTAGCTCTCTGTAAGGCTGTGGAGATGGGAGAGTATAAGAGAAAGAGCATTGATGATGCATACCTCCGAGCCGACAAATGTGCCATGTTGGCTGAAAAGCAGAAGAAAAACTTGGAGCTTGAGGTGGAGAGTTTAAAGAAACTCCATAAGAAAGAATCCGATCGGAATGCTGAGCTGACTAAGCAGATCCATAACCTTGAAACTTCTAATGCCGTTCAGAAGACGGGTTTAGAAATTTGCCGAAGGGGAGGTATGGACATGCACCGGAGGTATGTGAACATCTTTGACATAAAGTTCTGTGATGGGTTCAGATTTTGCTTTGATCAGATGTCATCATCTGCCCCTACATATGATAATCCATCCGTCCATGATGCCGCTTGCGGAGTCGTTCACCCATATAAAGAGCCTGAGTCTTCCCAAGATGAAAAAGATTTAGCTCTGTTGGCTTTGAAATTTACTTTCGGCAAACAATTCCAAAATTGATGATAACAAACCATTGAAGAGTGTTTGATACTAGTGATTTTTTGAGCTTAAGTTTTCAGCAAAAGACAGGTGAACGACTCGGAAAACAAACTCGGAAAGAAAACGACTCGGAAAGCAAGTTCGGAAAGAAAGCTTGAATTAAAGCGAAAGGCCGTAAAAGAAATTGAAGCGCAAATGGAAAATCAACGGCAAAGGCGAAAGTCGAAGACTCAAGACTTGGGGTAGATAGGTCGGGAAGCGATCATTGTAACAAGGTAATTTTATGCGTCGATTTTATCGTATAAGCTCAAGTATAAAATGAACCAAATTCATATAAAATGAAAAACGCTTTACCGAACTTAAACGGAAAGAAAAATATTTTTATTAAATGTTTTTCATGTTTGAGTCGACTAAAATAAGCCTGTGTATTTTCTACTAGTCGACTAAAATGATCAGTAGCTGTAGGTTTTTCATCCAAATCAAAAGAGTCGACTGAAAAGAGCTTGAGTCGACTAGACTACTTCATGTAGTCGACTATAACTCATTCTAGTCGACTAGATGGTCCAAAGTAGTCGACTAGAACTCAATCTAGTCGACTAGATGGTCCATTGTAGTCGACTACAACAGAGAAGCAGTCGACTAGAAGATCCTCAAAACCTGCAGATTCTTCAGAAAACATTTCCCATGTTTTGTGGACTTTATTCAATGGTATTCAAACGGCTCTTATCTTTCAAATACTATAATCATTCTTCAAAACCCTAATGTTATGCTATATATAAAATGAGATGTGTATATTGAAGCTTAAGAGATTGAAATACAAGAAGAAACAAAGCTAATCAAAAATCTGCAGAAATTTTTCTCTACAAAAGCCATTGAAACCAACCTTTGAAAATCTGATTTTCTCCAAGTTTCTTTGAAAATCAAAACCTCTAGTATCTCTTCTTATTCTCCAAATATCATTCATTGATCATACCCTTTGAGAATACATTTCTAGAGCTATTGTAAAATCACCAAAAACACTTGATCTTATATTGATTTATCTTCCATAAACACCTTTGGGTTTTGAGTGTTTTTGTTTTTGAGTGATTTTATTGATTACATACGAATTTGTAATCTCGGACAAGTGAAGTCCACCGATTGTTCAAGAGAGGGTTGTTCTCTTGATTGAGGGACAAGCTCGAGAGGCTTGTGTTGTAAAGGTTTGTCATTCCACCTGTGAAGGAAGGACCATAGTGAAAGGATCGGGAAAAGTCTCAAGAAGGGGTTCTTGAGCCGAGGAGTAGGAGTTACCGAACCTCGAAAAAATCACGGTGTCAAATCTCTCTATCTCTTTCTTTTTACTTAATTATTTTGCATGCCATAATTGCTTGAATATCTTGTATGATATCTTGTCTTGAAATTAATAGTTAGAGAAGTTCAAATTAAATCATTCACTTACTTATTGTGATATAGTTTTTATTTGAGAGTATTCTAATCTCGAAAAGAATTAGATCTAATTTTTGAACACCCTATTCACCCCCCCTCTAGGGTTAATTAGTGACTAACAAGCTCAATTCATTTTGCATGGGATCATTCCGGCCGAACGACCAGAGCCTGTGGCAGATGACAAAGAAGTGTCAGCTGAGCCTTCCGTTCCAGCTTCAGAGAGCCAGCAGCCTCCTATTGATGATATCAATCCTCCACCTTCTTGATTTAGAAGTTTCTATCATTTGAACCATTTTTTGGGTCTGTATATTTTAGATGCTCCTGTGATGAGCGTTTCTTCGGACAAGTTTTTGAAATAGCACTGACGTGTTTTAATATTTTCGAACAGGATGGCACCTAGGTGCAAAAATCTTTTATGAATAGGATTGCACTAAGGTGCATTGCTATTTTCTAAACAGATAGCACTGTTGTGCTTTATATATTTTTTGAACAGGAATGCACTAAGGTGCATACAGTTTTTCTGAACGATGGCACCGAGGTGTATAGATGTTTTCTGAACGGAGGGCACTGATATGCCTTATGTATTTTTTGAACTGGATGGTGTGATCTCTTGAACTATCTTTTTGATGCGTATTTATATACGTCTTTGTTGAAAACAGGAACTTGGTGCCATCTTTATGATGGTTTTTTGCCTAATGGGCTTATGTATTTTGGCCAAGTTTTTTTTTATTTGTTTTTTATTTTTTACTTTGAACAGAAATATGAGACGATATGAATAATATCTTTATTGATTCGAAATGGATCTTTATCATACAAAATGATCAATATAAATTTTATTGAAAATACCTTTTAAGGTGTATAGCATTCCAAGCTCGTTCGATTTGTTTTCCATCCTGATCAGCCAATCTGTAGGCACCTTTCCCGATCACTTTTGTTACTGTGTATGGCCCATCCCACGTGGGATCCAGCTTGTTTGATCTGCTAGCCAATACCCTTAGTACTTGATCGCCAACTTGAAATGATCTTGGCTTCACTTTCTTGTTATAACTCCTCGTCAACCTTTGTTGATATTCTGTCAGTCTTATTGATGCCATTTCCCTCTTTTCATCTATGAGATCACCTTCGATTTTTAAGATTTCTTCGTTCTGCTCAGGATCGAATAGATGAGTTCTTGTTGTGGGGACATCCAACTCAATTGGGATTACCGCCTCGACTCCGTACGCCATAGCGAACGGAGTCATTCCGGTTGGCTTGCGAGGAGTCGTTCGATAGCTCCAGAGGACTCTCGGTAATTCGTCTAACCATCGTCCTTTTTCTTCGATCCCCTCCAACTTTCTTTTTATCCCGGCAAAAATCGTTCTGTTTGTTATTTCAGCTTGTCCATTTGCTTGCGGATAACTGACATATGATAAATTCTGATTGATCACGTACTCGTCCAGCAATGCCCGAACGTATTGATTGTCCAAATTTTTGCCGTTGTCCATCATTATGTACTTTGGTACTCCAAATCTGTAGATTATACGATTCAAAATAAAATCTATCACTTGAGTGTGAGTGATCCTTACATAAGCCTTTGCTTCCACCCATTTAGTGAAATAATCTGTGGCCAAAAGTACATGCTTTTGATTCGAAGCTGCCCTCGTTAACGGTCCGACCGCATCCATCCCCCATCGTGCGAATGGAACAGGAGAGGCCATCGCTGTGAGAAGCTCTGCCGGTTGGTGAATTATATGCGAATGTCTCTGACATTTGTCACACCTTCTTGCGTATTCCTCTGCGTCCCGGATCATGTACGGCCAGAAATATCCTTGTGTTATTGCTCTATGAGATAATGATCTACATCCGATATGACTTCCACAAGTTCCATCGTGCAACTGCTTAAGTACCTCTTGTGCTTCAGATGGTGTTAAACATCGCAGATAGGGCCCACTTGACGATCGGCGATATAGATAGCCATCGATCACTGAATATTTGGTAGAGGTTGCTCTTATTTTCCCTGCTTCTCGTCGATCCTCAGGTAGAACGCCGATCAATAAATACTCAAGGATTGGATCGATCCAACTTGGCTCGTATGGGATCACGCATACCTCCTTCATTTTACCGATCGAAGGGGTGAATAGTTCATTCACCGGGATTATTCTGACCATATCGTCTCCTGCGGAGGATGCTTGATTTGCTACATGATCGGCCCCATGATTTTCTGCCCTTGGAATTTGTTTAAAAGTGATTACCTGAAAGTTCCGCATTTCTTCCTGAACGATATTTTTACACTGCAACATTCTTTCATCGCTTGTATTATAACTTCCTGTGATCTGATTTACAACTAACTGAGAATCGCTGAACACAGTTAGTTCTTTGATCTGGAGCTCCCTTGCTAACCTTAACCCTGCCAACACGGCTTCGTACTTAGCTTCATTGTTTGAACTGTCAAAGGACAATTTGATCGACTGCTGTAATTTGGTGCCTTCTGGGGATATTAGTTCGATCCCCACACCGGCCCCCAGACTATTCACTGATCCGTCTACATAAAGTAAGCAGCTTGGATTTACGTTACAGACCTCATCTTCGGCTGCTTCATATTCTAAGAGGAAATCCGCCACAGCTTGACCTTTTAAAGATGTTCGTGGCTCATAAGTAATGTCGAACATGCTCAGTTCTATTGACCACTTTGTCGTTCTTCCCGAGAAGTCCGGTTTTGACAGAATTGCTTTGATCGGAAATGTAGTTGGAATTCTGATCGGATGGGACTCGAAATAATGTCGAAGCTTTCGTTTTGCCTAGACCAATGCCAAGATGATTTTCTCTGTCTTTGAATATCTTCTCTCGGCGTCAAGCAATGTCTTGCTCGCATAATAGATCGGGTATTGTCTATTCCCATCGTCGCTTACCAACGCTGAACTGACTGCGTTCGGAGAAACCGCCAAGTATAAAATTAAGGACTCATGATTCTTGGGCGCCATAAGGATTGGTGCTTTTTCCATATATAGTTTCAGCTGGTCAAAGGCTTCTTGTTGTTTTTCCCCCCAAACAACCATTTTCTTAGACTTCAGGACGTCGAAGAACGGTTTACATCTATCTGACAATTTGGATATGAACCGACTCAGGGCTGCTAGTCTTCCTGTGAGTACCTGGATTTCCTTTGGGGATTCAGGCGCCTTCATCTGAATCAATGCTTGAACTTGCGCTGGGCTTGCTTTGATTCCATCTTTATTAACTATGTGACCCAAGAATTGTCCGGAAGATACACCGAAAGTGCATTTTTCCGGGTTTAGTTTCATTTTGTGCGATCGCAGGGCTGTGAACACATCTTCCAAGTGCTTCAAATGATCATTCTTCTGCTGGCTTTTAACCACCATGTCATCAATATATGCCTCCACCGTGTCTCCTATCTGGGTCTTGAAAATCCTATCAATTAGTCGTTGATAAGTCGCACCTGTATTTTTGAGACCGAACGGCATGACCTTGTAACAATAGGTCCCTCGTTCGGTGATGAACGTCGTTTTGTCTTCATCCTTTGGATTCATTGGGATTTGATTGTACCCTGAATAAGCATCCAGAAAGGTGAGACACTCGAACCCTGTAGTCGCGTCGATCATGCGATCAATCTTTGGCAGAGGAAAACTATCCTTTGGACAAGCTTTATTTAGGTTGGTGAAGTCCACACACATTCGGAACTTCCCGTTCTTCTTTTGTACAACGACAACATTGGACAACCACATGGGATAGTGAACCTCTCTGATAAAACTAGCATCTAGCAAATGGCTAACCTCTTCAGCTACAAACTTTCCTCGTTCGGTTCCGATCCTTCTGGGTCGTTTCCGTACGGGTTGGGCATCGGAGTAAACATTTAATGTATGCATTATGGTTTGTGGGTCGACCCCAGGCATATCGCTATGCTCCCAAGCGAAAACATCAATGTTTGATCTCAATATAGAAATCAAGTTGTTTCTTTCATCAAGGTTCAGTCCCCATCCAATTCGGGTGGTTTTTCCCTTGCCCCCGTCGATCAGATCTACTGTGATGGTATCCTCTGCGGCTTTCTCAGCATCGTCGGTCTGATCACGGAGGCTCGGTAATTGCTACGTGCTTCGTTCGGAATTTTCGCATTTCAATCCTTTAGTAACGATGGCATAGCATTCTTTCGCCACCACTCGATCGCCTTGAATATCAACAAACCCTTTCCCTGAAGGGTCAGCACACCGCATCACCTGATGTAGAGTATAAGGAACTCCTTGCATTCGGTGAATCCAACCTCTTCCCATGATCAGATTGTAAGAAGGTTGTACGTCTACTAGCATGAAGTTTTCTGTCAAAGTTCGTTTTGCGGCCGTCACTGGTAAATTCAGGACCCCGATTGGACAAATCCTCTTTCCATCAAAGCCTGCCAGCGGACTGGCTGTTGGTCTGATCAACTCCATGCTGATGCCGATCTTCTCGAAAGCTGATTTAGTCAGGATGTTCGTGCTGCTTCCTGGATCAACTAACACCCTTTTAACTAAACAATTTGAAACTATGATCGAAATTACCAGTGGATCTTCATGTGGAATCTGTACACGCCTTAAATCCTCTTGTGTAAATGATATTGTGGGCATTGGGTAGTTCCGAATGACATTCACCTCCCCAACCCTTCGGATCTTGTTGGCATTGTGCATGCGTGAACGCTGAACAGAACGGCTCTCCTCGTCTTCTTCGGGTTTCCCATGGATTGTGTCAATAATTTTTACCGGCTGCCTGCCTACAATTTTGTTAGGCTTCGGCCGATCAAAATTTTTGACTCCATTGTCCACGTACTCCTTCAAATCTCCTTTGGCTATCAAGGTCTCAACCTGCCTCCTCAATTGTCTGCACTCATTGGTTAGATGGCCAAAGTCATTGTGGAACGCACAATGCCTTGTACGGTCCTGCAGCTCCGGTGGTGTTTTCAACGGAAATGGGGGTCGAAAAATACCCTTCGTCTTATTCTCGTTGTACAACTTTGCTAAGGTTGTTCGGAGTGGAGTTTCAGGTATGTCAAACCTTGGCCTCCTCTCCTGTTGTCTGTACGGAGACGATCGGTAATTGTTCGTATTATCTGCCTTCTTGATTATCCTTTCCTTTGATTTGCTTTCGACACTGACTAATGCCGAACGATGGCCTTTTTCTTGCTCATCCTCCTCCAATCTCAGATATCCCTGCGCCCGTGAATTCAACTGACCCATGTTGAGGGGTGTCGATTTCACCAAGGATCTATGGAAGCTGGTCTCTTGTTCGATAGCTACCTTGAAAGCTTCCACTGCTGCTGGTTGATCACAACTGGGTATCATTCCCATTTCCAAATTGAATCTGGAAAGGAAATTCTTCAACGTTTCACCTTTCGCTTGTCTCATCGTAAACAAATTAGAAATGGTCATCTTCTGCTTCCGGTTCCCGAAATACTGTGCCAGGAACTTTTCCATCAGCGTTTGGAAAGAATCGATTGAACTACCTGGCAATTGCCTAAACCATAACAGAGCGGGGCCCGTTAGGCTTGTAGAAAAAGCTTTGCACATTAGTGCATCATCAGCCATATCGAGAGTCATCATCTGCTCCACATGAAACAGGTGCTCGATTGGGTCCTGTGTCCCATCGAACATAATGAATTTAGGCATCCGGAATTTATCTGGCCTTCTCGCCTGCTGAATTTCGGGGCTGAACGGAGATTTAATCATTTTAGCTGTCATTTCGATGGCTAGATCGGCTGACGACTATGTTCTGAGATCTTTTACTTGTTCATCTACGATCTTTTGAAGTTGGGTTACCATATCGAGCGGAACTACACGATTATTGATATTTGCTTCATCTGCGATTGGTTGGGTGTGAGCAGGATCTGCTGTGCGATTTGCTGAACTTGCCTCATTATGATTGTCTTCTTCTTCAACACCAGGGCCATTACGGCGCCCTGCTATTGGCAACTCTGGGTGTTCGGATTGATCTAACATTTGCTTTAATTCTCGATTTTCTTTCTCGAGTGCCTCCAGACGCTGAAGGATAGCAGCTGTATCACCTAGCTGTGTGATGGTTTCTCCCGCCATTGATCAAATAACTTCTGTTTGGATATCGAAGTTCCCACAGACGGCGCCAAAAAGTGTAAACCCGTTCGGAGTTTCCGAACGAATCTCAACTTTTGTAAAATAAACAGAAGGTATGAAAAAGAATAATGGCAAGAAAATAGCAAATTCAAGAATCAACAAATATTGGAGCAATCTCGGGTCCCTTTCCTTTTCTTTTTTCTTTCTTTTATACATGAAAATTGGTCTATCTCCCATGAATGGGTTTTAATACACATTAAATACAATATCTACATTAATTTAAAATTTAATGTTTATCAAAACTACCATAATAAAATCTTATGTCAGTTTTGATTATATATATTTAAAACGATCATTTCCTTAATGACTTTAATCTGAAATGGGCTTATATCCTTGGACTTTATTTTCTATTTGGGCTTTAAATCAGGTATGATGATCCAATGTAATTCCTTGTACGATGGACCTGATGAAAAATGAACCCACAAAAAGCCAATCCAAACACGATCTAATACTATAAAATAAAAGCTATTCTAATGTAATATAGAGAGTTATGATTAAATCTTTTGTCATTATCACTGTGATGAATTCTCTTTACCTAGCACTCTACCATCAAAGAAAACTTTTATGATAGTAAATAAATTATGGGGACGCAAGAGAAATTGTTGTTAGATCAACTCTCCATGGTCCAAATTACCCCTAATGGTACAAAAGAAACACACTTGCGACAAGAAATAAGCTTAGCAAAGCCATCACTCTATCCATGATATTCTAATAATAAACAACCATTAACCATAGATTATTAATTAATCATGGCCGGTGATAATCGTGAAAATTACACAAATGATTTGGACACACCAATAAGTGATTTATCACGTGTAGAGAGACAAAACATTGCAATGATTGATAAGAGTCAAAACTATAATTCCTTTTAAGTTTGAAAATCACGTACTAAATATTAGGAGAGGGATTAGATTCATAGGATAGCCATTAAAATATTAAAACATCTCTATCAAATCATACAGGGTGGTTTAATATTTAAGAGAGATTGATTCTTCAAAGTTTCAACCGAAAACTACTTATGTAATCACTGCATATAAGCCTCAATTTAAAATTGAATTGTTCTTTCTTTATGTAATGAAAGATAATGACTTCATTTCAAAATAAAAGAATTCTAAATTCCCACTTCATAAGTTTACAAATTTCACTCAATATATAAAGCAATGGCCCCGAATTATTCTGCAATTAAATAAATGGGTAAATGATCATACCTTTACAACTACATTATCATTTCATTTTAGAAAAAAATTATTTTGAAATAGATGTATAATATGATGAATCACTTATCGAATTCAGATGAGAAAAAATTACTATGAGAAAAGTTTAGGGTACAAATAGCCGAATATTAATTTTATCTAATAACTTTAAATTTTGAATTAGATAATAAAACGTTGAGCTTGTGACTATTTTCATCCAGTATCTTCATTTTATTTTAGTTAAATAACATTGACTTTTCCTGTCAGTTGAAAAAATTACACACTATTAAGTTGTGCAACATTTATTATTCTGATCTTTTATGCGATTTGGCCCATGTATTTGATGGCGCCTTACATTCTCTTTCGCAAATTCGTTAACCAAATTTTCTTATAAGATTTTGTTCCCTATTAAAAATAATATTCACCAGCCAAATGACAGGATTGATAATATTTTTCACTTTTGTAAGATTTTAAAAAATAATAATCATCAGTCGAATAATAGGGCCGATAATATTCTTCATATTCGTAGGATGTGGACGTGCTAGAACCGATGACGGAATTCAACCAGTTCAAAAGGAACGAATTTTCGTCTCTTTTGAACATGTGGAATGGAATTAGGCAATTTACGAGAGAGAGAACTTAACACTCGTGAAGAGTTCTAATTGCCTCAACAAAGAGAACTTTTGAGTAATCAAAAGAAATCACGAAAAGAATTAAAAAACGCAATTGCAGGGAATTGAAAAGACTGATATTGAAAGAAAACAAATAAATGACTGAGAATTTAAATGAATTGAAATGAACAATGCTTATAAAATAAATGATTGCATAATAATAAAAGAACTACTAAACGCAGAGAAATAACATTGTTTGTGTATTTGGTTAGGGACCTCTGTAACAGAGGTATACGTATATTATTTATAACTTAAAACTAACCTAAAGATAAACTAGAAATAAATAAATAAATTAAAGATAAAAATAACCTAAATTCTAATATTATCTAAACACTATCATCAACTCAACTACATCTCTTTTCCAAAAGTGTCTAATACTTCACAAATTTTGTAATCTTCTAGTCTTAACCAACAAGATTACTTCGTGATCTAACCCATCTTCTAACCCATTTTCGCAGCCCAATTTCAGCCCAACTCCTGGCCCAATTCGCAGCCCAGTTTAGGCCCAAATACTAGTCTGTTTCTAGCCTAATTCGCAACCCAAAATAACCCAATTTAGGCCCGAATTCCAGCCCAGTTTTGCCCAATTTTTGGCCTAGTTTCGGTCCGCTTCCGTTGCTATTTGTTGACTCATTTAGGGTGTCAACACATTTATACATTCTTGTAAAAAATATACTATATCTTACTATGATATAAAGACAAAAAAATTAACATTCAAATTTTTATTTTTATTTTCAAGAAAAAAGTTACAAATTATTAAATAGGGCAACAAATGACATAGATGATGCTCCATCTCTCCCAAATTATTTGTTCATTTTGGGGAATTTAATTATTTTATATGATGACTTTCATTGGTGTGATAGTGAATGAAAAATCAATTTTATCATTGATCCCACCAAGTGATGATGTTTGTAGTTTAGATATTTTATAATTTGAATAATTGAAGAATAAATTGATAAATTGACCAAATAAAATAGCATGAACTTTTCTTATTTTGGAATGAATTGAATAGTGAATGTGAATACTTAAATTGGGACGAAGGAAGTATAACATTTTCATTGAATTAAGAACAAATTATTTCTTAGTACTCCCTCCGGCCAACTTTAATTGTCCACTATTGAAAAGTCAACATTTTTTTGGCATTGTTTTCTTTCTTATTTTGCCCTTGATAATGTAATATAGTTGTGGTTTTTAGTGAGATCTATTACTTTTTGAAGTTAATAAAGATAAATAATTTGAGAAAGTATTTGATAATATTGTATTGAGATTCGAAATTGAATAATTAAAAATGAACAAATAAAATAAACAAAGTGGACAACTAAAAATAGGTGGAGGGAGTATTACATTTTTTTTCTTTTTATTGCTCTCAATCAAAGGTCTCCAATGGGTGATATTTTTGGATCTGAATAAAAAAAGAAAGAAGATCGTAGGGACCTGATTCCTCTTCCCGATCGACCACCCACGTGTAATGCAATGATAGCAGTAGCTAAGTAGGCCCATTCTGTAACACAATAACTATCGTACGGTAGCCCATTATAGGAACACCTTGCCACCTGTCATATTATAAGAGGCTGGCTCGGATAGCAGTGACGTGGATGAACTGTCTCGTCTCATGTCCGCTTTTATTAACTAATGTGATGAAATGTCGTAAAGACCCGTAAAATGAAAACAAATGTATTCTCTAATAATAGTATGTCACTAGAAATAATAACACTCCCTCCGTCTGACTTAGGAGCAGTGCCGGCCCTGACCATCGGCGGTCCTAGGGCCTCCGGTTCAAGGGTACCAAATATATATTTTTTAAGCATTTTTAATTTTAAAAAAATTAATATTTTTATAACTCTTAAAAAAATTAATTAATTTTTCAACCCAACTCAAAATAAAGCCTAATATAATTACATAATTTAGGGCCTCAATTTTTTAAAATTTATTTAACACTCTAATTTATAATAAATTCAAAACCAATTTAATAAGATAGGACCCCAAAATTTTATATTTCACTTATTATTACTATATACTCAAAAAAAAAATCTCTATTTTTTCAAACTAAAGTCTAATTTAAATCAAACCATTATTTTAATTAGAGCTAAAAAAATTTTGTCGCATCCGTACAACGTTTAACAACTACACTCGCGACTGTCGTACTTGCTCAATGATAATAAATTTTCACGCGGCTATACTTGAGCTTTCGCAACTGTCGCACTCACACACATAACAACTTTGCATGACAACACCAAAATGAAGATTGTTTTTAAATTTTTAAATATTAGTATATTTAAATTATTTTTTTCTCACAATTATCACTTTTTAAGTTTTTTTCCGGTACGTTTATTGATACTGAAAAAAGAGCACAAACCTAACTTTTTAAGTCCGTGAAGCCTTATGTATAAGGGGTCTCACATTTGATCTCGCCTAGGGCTTCTACGCATTTTTGAGATTTCAGGGTCGGCCCTGCTTGGAAGTCTAATTTTTTAAGATAATGGTTTTTGATATTTTGTATTGTATTAGTAATGAGTGAATTGTCAATTTTATTCATAGTGGATCCAAGATGATGTGATGATTTATAGTTTAGGTTTTATAATATTTTAAGTATGAAGGTTAAATTAATAAAACGACAAAATAAAGTAGTTTTATTTTTCAAATTGGATACTTATATTGGGAGGGATAAAAGTGGAAATATGGACACTTAGAGTGAGAGAAATATTTCATATGTCCCATATTAGTTGTCCACTTTTTCAACTTTAATCGTCACATAATACTTGTCCAATTTCAAATTTCACTGCAATATAATCTTGTAATTTCCCAAATTATCATTCTTTATTAACTTCAAAAAATAATAAGCCCCACTAAAAAACTACAATTATTTATTTAGTTCTAAATTCCCTGCGCTTATTCTATATATTCACTCTATTATATTATCAAATGACAAAACTAAAAATACAAAAAAAAATAAAATGAAAAGTCATGATTGGATAACTAATTTGAGACATAGGAAGTACTAATTTAGAAGACAAGGTGAGTCAGTAAAACACTAAGTTAACGAATTTGGGCTATGTTTAATTTAAAATTTTCAAAAAATAAAAATGATAGCTAGTTTCCTAAGAAATTATTTTTAAAAAAGTTTGAGATTAAAAAATTATTTTTAGACATATGTCTTTAATTTTCTTGAGATGTAAAATAAGTACATTTTTACGTCTCTCTCAACTGTGTGAAACACTCCAATTACTGAAATTATTTATTAGAAGTTTAAATTTTTGATCAAATAATACGATATGAATACAGAGACGTGTTAAGTATAAGATGGATAAATTTTCTACTATTCTAATATTTGATATTGTGATTGATGACTTGAATTTAGGGTTGGCATAAATTTAATTAAAATATTTGAAATTTTGAATTCACACTTCAACAACTTTGGAGTAAAAAATTATTACATAACTAATTGTAACGAGTCGGATGTTTCACGCTTCAACAAAAAAAAATTAAGGTATGAATAAAGCTCACATCCACCAATTTATATAACAATTTACTTTTCTAATTTGAATTCGATGTGAAATAAATGAACACCTCTAATACTTATATAGTAACTAATTGACGGCAATGCTAAAAAAAATTGATTCAAATGAAAAAGAATAGAAATCTAAGGGATTACTCTTTGCTGTTAAACAAGTCTGTCCACTGTTAGAAAACATATTGAAATTTCAAAATATAAATTGTGTGTTATGAGTACCGTATCGAATAGTATCGTTTAAATAGGTATGTGGCGTCTGTCCATGGTGGGGATTGTTAGTATCACATGATGAGTAAGTATGACTAAAAATAAAGATCCTTCTTTGGTGTTAAACAAGTCTGTACGTACGCCCACGGTTATAAAATGGCTATGGGGTTAAACAAGTATGCGAAAAAACAAATTAATGTAAAACACGAGTACGGAGACAACTCTAAAGTTAAAAAGTCTCTTCTTCATTAATCAAAACTCTAAATGTCACACCCCAAAAACCACAACAAAAAGAAAAACGTTTCATTAATAAAAATTCGTGGGCATAATAAATATAGCATAACCCAATCCTCAACACTTTTGTATTCAACAAAGTGTCAACAATAACAACTAAAAATTATTTCTAAGTAGTAACATTATTACATCAAACAACCCACTAAAAGTCAATCACAAGTGAGCTTATTACAATGCTCTCAAATAAAATAACTTGGAAATAATGATCGCAAAATCTGACGAAGTGCCCTCACCACAAGCTAATCAACGTGTACCTGAAAAATAATGGGGTGAGCTCACAAGCTCAGCAAATAATGCTAAACACAATCATTGTTCAGCAAATTAACCCGACTTTATATATCCGTATATAAAAAGGATTCAATCACGTTACAAAACATAGTATCAATTAGAATTCATGGGTTACTCAAATAATTTAATAAATAACAATCCTCGTCAACTTATCTCACTTGAGCCCCAGGCTCCCCTCTTTCAACGATACGGTGTGCAACGAATAGTCCCTGACTATCGTTAACACACAAGTGGCTGGGTAGACGTCTACACCCAGATGGTCCCGGACCACGTCCACATAAGGGCACATTAAGCCCAATGGCCACAATAACAGGTAGTGCACATCTCAAAGCAGGTCCCGGACCATGCTTAACAATTTATTTCACAGAGTCGTACTGCCACAATATATTCATACGCACATTTCATGTTTAACTAACCAATAATGGAACATTATAAAAATGAACACAAATAACCAAAAAGATATTTAATAAATAAGTTCGTAATATTCCAATGTATTCACGAACACTTTTCAACTAACTTAAATCTTTCAAAAATAGTATACCAAGATGCTTTATAACATTCTAAATAGTTTTAGATTTATTTCATTCAATCCTTCTATGCTGTATAAATTCTTGTATTTAGCATTCAACAACCATGCTTACAAATACGTTATTTTAAATGTAAAGTATTTCCTAATTCAATTTATAAACTAATCATGTAAATATATAGATTATAAATGAAATAGAAATATAAATATAATCCTATACTTAAACTGTTTTACGATGATATAACCTAATAACATCCCAAACTATTGTTTACGTATTCTTACATCAGCGATAACCTACTGTTTTACGATGATATAACCTAATAACACCCCAAAGTATTATTTACGTATTCTTACATCAGCGATAACCTACTGTTTTACGACTAAGTATACGATAATGATATAGGTTAACCACTTACACTTACATCAGCGATAACCTACTGCATAACATTATACATCCACTACTGCAACAATCTGATATCCAACCACTACGGTTATTGTTATGATATTTAATAGTGATAAAATACTTGTTAATTAGCAGCGTACTAACAATAACCTAATGTAACAATAAAATAATTATTGTTTAGCGATATACTAAGAATAACCTACTGTAATAATGATACCACGTTAGTCAATAACATACATTGTCCTATTGTATTCAACAACGTGAATACAACTATCCTACAATAACCTATTATATTCAACAGCGAAATGAAATCACATATACTATAATAATGACAGAATCGTATATTTCCTATTTAATCATCGCTATACAAATTCTATCAAATTTTGTGTAATCAATTATGTTAGGTTTATTATTAACACAAATATATAAAAATAGATTACACATATACAAACAACGTACTACAATCAATTACAGTTCACAAATATATATTTCATGTTCTTGTAACAACTCATAAATCCTACTTATATATAGACGTATAATGCAAGATTAACTTGCCTGGTAATACGTATGACCCAATACACGTCAGTCACCTCCTTGTTACACCAATGAATCACAGACAACACCTTCTGCAACTCTTCTCTCTTCTGCAAACACGAATAATAGGTATAGACGTCTTCTCAACAAAAACGATTGTCGATATTTATAAAATATAAAAGTTGTTAAGTTGTTGAGATAACCTAGCTTATCTAAAAATTTAAAATTAAAAAAAGTCTGATGACTTATCTAGTCATCTACTCAAATTTAAAATGTTGATATATATATAAATATATAATAAGAAAACACGGTTGTTACACTAAATGAGACACATTAATATAAACAGGGCAGGAGACGTTAACAAAACTTAAAATATATGAACAAAATTAATGCAAATATATAAATGTGATAAATACAACACTGCATTTCTTTCTGGCTTGCGATTTGTTTTAAGTGTTTTTGTTTTCAAACGTAAACTAATTTAGAACCATGGTGAATAGTTGAAATTTTTTTAAAAAAAATAAAAACATCAATTTTATATTTTTCAATGGTTCGGTACTGTTTGTTTCAATATCAAAAATATATTTTTCACCAAACTTAAAATATCATTCCAACAACGCGTACCAGATAATACAAACATATAGCTTGGTCTCTATAAAAAATAATAAGCGAATAATTAAAAAAGAAAGATAATATCATCTCGATATCAACAAAAATAAAAAGATAAGTCAGAATACAGATGTATGAGTGAGCATCGCCTAAGACGCTTTGTTCCTTCATCCCTTCGAAAGTTGCGCTTATGTTTGTTGTTCTTGGGTAAATTGCTTAAAACCCCTCTCAAGTTTACTCTTTTTCTCTACTATACCTTCTCAACTATGAAATAAACTTAGAACCCCCTAAAGTTTCATAAAATGTTGCACTATGGGCTTGCTCTCAAATTTTTTTACCCTTTTACCCTCTAAACTTTTTGTATTTCCACCTTACCTTTAAATCTTATCCTTACTATTATATTTCTTAATTCTTTAAATTACAAAAATATTATTTCTTTTAGTTATAATATTAATTATGCCATTTACCTTTAATGTATTAGACTAAATATACTCTTAAATGTTAATTTTTTTTTTTTAAGTTTTAATTATTTTATTTGTAAATCAATTAACTTGTTATTAAATTTTAGTTTGATTTAAATCATAAAACTCAATCCTAATTAATATATTCATAAATAAATCACAATTTATGAATATATTTTTATGAAAAGAAAGTTTCATTTGGCAAAAAAAATAATAATTAGGATAATGAGTTTTTTTATTTAAATCAAATTAAGTTTTATTGGAAAATGATATATATTTTGGAATATATATATATATAATTCGTCAAAAATATATATTTTTTGAATTGTTTTAAAAAAATATGAATTTTTTCCAAAAAATATTTTTTTTGAGAAAAATATATATTATTTTTCAAAATATGATTTTTTTCAGAAAATAATATAATTTTTTGCCGAAATATATATTTTTTATATTTTAGAAAATAATGTATATTTTCAGAAAAAAATCATATTTTTTAAAACAATTCGAAAAATATATACTTTTGACGAATCATATATATATATATATATATATATTCCGAAATATATATCATTTTCCAATATATATATATATTCCAAAATATACATATTTTTTCGAAAAATATTTTTTTTGAATGTTTGATCTCACTAAACCCTCCTATATTATTGATGGTAGTTCAGGTATTATGACTCAAAATCATATTTTGGAACATAATATATATTTTTCTCAATAAAAATTATTTTTCGGAAAAAATCATATTTTGGAACATAATATATATTTTTCCCCAAAAAATTCATATTATTTTAAAAGAATTCGGAAAATATATATTTTTGACGAATTATATATATATTCCGAAATATATATCATTTTCCAATATATATATATATATATTTTCCGAAATATATATATTTTGTTTGAAATATATATATTGTTTTCATAAATTGTGATTTATTTATGAATATATTAATTAGGATTGAGTTTTATGATTTAAATCAAACTAAAATTTAATACCAAGTTAATTGATTTACAAATAAAATAATTAGAACTTATAAAAAAAAAACTAATATTTGAGAGTATATTTAGTCTAATATATTAAAGGTAAATGACATAATTAATATTCTAACTAAAATAAATAATATTTTTGTAATTTAAAGAATTAAGAAATATAATAGTAAGGATATAATTAAAGGTAATGTGGAAATACAAAAAGTTTGGAGGGTAAAAGTTTTTGAGAGGAAGTCTATTGTGCAAACCGATTATATATATAAATAAATATTTATATATTAGTATATATAACTCACCTATACAAATAAATTCTATTTAATAAATTATAAATTTAAACAAATTTATAACACAAAATAAATACAAATTAATATATAAAATAAAATTATAAGTTCACTCTTATAACTTTATAACAATTAAACAAATATTACAAGCACATACATAAAAATCTTATATTTTATTACTCTTCTCATCTCTCATATCCACTCTCCTCATCAACAACCATAAACCTTCTTTGCATTATTACCGACTTGTGTGCATTATACGAAAGGTTTGTTTCGATTCCTCTCTCTTTTGCTCCCTCTACAAATGTTTGAATATGTGTTGACACACAAACACTGACATACACCCAAATCGCCTGAGACTCCTTTCTTCTTTAGAACCTCTCTCGTTTTCTTCATATTCTCAACAATTATTCGAAGGGTTAATTTCAATAAACTCCCATATACTATCCAGTTTAATCAACTAACCCCCACTATGTCCACTTTATCCCCTATGCTATTCAATTTTATCATTATGCCCCCTTACCTCACATTTTGAGTCAAAATGCATAAGCTACCCTTAATAGTATAAGGGGTTTAGTGAAATCAACAATTTAAAAAATTATTTTTCAAAAATCAATTAAATTTTTTGCAAAAATTATAAATTAAAATTATTAAATATATATATATTTCACAAAAAAATTATTTTTTGGAGGGAGTATATTATTTTCCAAAATATGAACTATTTCCGAAAATATAATATATACTTTTTGCAAAAAAATTATTTTTCGGAAAAAATCATATTTTGGAACATAATAGTATATATTTTTCGCAAAAAAATTATTTTTCGGAAAAAAGTTCATATTTTGGAACATAATACATATTTTTTCACAAAAAAAAATATATTTCGGAAAAAAAATCATATTTTGGAACATAATATATACTTTTTACCAAAAAAATTATATATTACACAAAATATTTATTTTGTGAAAAAGTATATATTATGTTCCAAAATATGATTTTTTTCCGAAAAATAATTATTTTGCGAAAAATATATATTATGTTCCAAAATATGATTTTTTTACGATTCTTTTTTTTGCGAAAAAGTATTTATTATGTTCCAAAATATGAATTTTTTTTCAAATATTATTTTTTGCGAAAAATATATATTATGTTCCAAAATATGATCTTTTTCGAAAAATAATTTTTTTGCGAAAAATATACACTATTATGTTCCAAAATATGATCTTTTCCGAAAAATATACACTATTATGTTCCAAAATATGATCTTTTCCGAAAAATAATTATTTTGCGAAAAATATATACTATTATGTTCCAAAATATAATTTTTTTCGGAAAAATAATATTTTTGCAAAAAGTATATATTATTTTTTCCGAAATAATATGCTCTCTCCGAAAAATATTTTTTTTTGCGAAAAAAAAATATAGATATATATATATATTTCTGAATTTATAATTTTTGCGAAAAATATAATTGATTTTTGAAAAATTATTTTTTTAAATGGTTGATTTCACTAAACTCCCTTATACTATTGAGGGTAATTTATGTATTTTGACTTAAAATGTGAGGTATGGGGGCATATTGATGAAATTGAATAGTATAGGGGGCAAAGTGGATACAGTGGAGGTTAGTTGATTAAACTGGATAATATAGGGGGTTTCTTGAAATTAACCCTTATTTGAACTAAAGCCACACAAAAAATAAAAAATAAAAGCACATAAAAAATAATTCAGACAAAAACCTACAAAATAATCTCTTTAAAACTTAATCTCTTATACTCTCTATTGTGTTTATGTATGTAATATATATTTTGAAACCACGGGTTAAGGAATTGTGGTTCAGAATCGAACCAATCTTTTATGATTTAGTTCCTTTATTGGTGATTTTGGTTTTAGTTATTGTTTTTGAGGAATCGTTCAGAATAATTTGATTCCAATTTTATCAAAAATCATACTAAACCGAATTATGTGCAGCCTAGTTGGTTGGGGAAGGAAGTGGACAAATTTTCATGTGCAAGCGAATAATGCCACATGTTGCGATAATATATATATTATTCATATACATATAAATCATATATATATATATACAGATAAATATAAATAGGAGTAATTTTTAATAGGATAAATTATACTTTCATCCCTTATTGTTAATATAAATTATATTCGCATTTTTTATAATTTCATTAATTATATTTTTATTTTTTATTTATTTCACTTTAACCCCAATCAAATTTTGAGATGATAACCGGACCAAAAACATGTAAAATGACCACTCTACTCTCCATTTATATGTGCATATATATATATATATATGTATATGTATATATATGTATATGTATATGCACACTATATGAATGTATGCAGTATGAATTGCGACACCCACTTCTTGAAGAATAAGAAGAGAATTCCGATTTGGCGAACCGATTCTTGGGTGTTTTGCTTCTGGGTTGGGAAGAGTTTGTGTTGGTGATCACAAATGGTTTGAGACAGAGCGATCAGAGAGCCGAGAAGGGTCGCCGGAATATGCTCTAGCAGGGGTGGAATGTCCGGTCAAAGTTTTTAATTGAACCTAACCAACGGCAAGGAAAACAGAGCTTCAAGAATGTGGGTGGGCTGCTACTGGGAGAAGAGATGTAAAATGTGAGACACGGGTAATTAAACATTGGCAAGTTATATTGATGATTGATTATCCTTGAGCTGATTATTGAGTCTTGAAAAAATCCTTTCACGCAAGGTTTTAAGTTTCCAATATCACTATCTTGTCACCTAAACCAACCCACTTCTGAAAATGCCAAAGAGAATTAGCTCTTACCTGTTTAAGAATCTTGGTCGTATATATAAATATATATATATATATAGAGAGAAACAAAAAAGAAAGAGCATATGCGATCAAAAGTCCCATATGGATTAAAAGTGAGAAGAATCATGGGTATATAAAATGATGTACATATCTCAATTGGCGTGAGGCCTTTTGGGGAAAGTCCAAGAGCAAAACCGTGCGGGCTGAGCCTAAAACCGGCGGAGGCCGGTGATGGTCAAGTCGTATGTGGTGGCGTCGGACCATGAGATGTGGTCCTTTGTTCGAGGGGAGGATTGTTAAGTATGAGATCAAATATCTCACATGTTAAAAGTGGGAAGAAGGATCCAAAGCGGACCATATTATACCTTTCAATGCAATGGATTTCACTACCATCTCTTTAATCATATATTCTCTCTCTCTATGTCTGTTTTTTATATTCCCATATATATATATATATATAATTATATACACACACAGAAAGACCTATATATATATATATATGTTTTGAATTCGTGATGTAGGATGATGTTGTGCTACGACTTCCCGATGAATCAAATGAGGAACCTTATGTGGCCCTAATCAAGGTGATTCCTAACTTCAATTGTTTGTATGTGTGTATTAACATAGCTTTAATATAAGTGTTCTTTATTGGAGAAATGGCGAAGAAAGGGTAAATGGGTAATTTAATATATCAAATATTTTAGAATTAAAAATAAATTAAAATATATGGGTATAAATGTTATTTTACATATTTCAGGGGTTGAAAGTTTAATTATTGAAACTATAGGAAAAGCAGGTGTAATTTACATTAACATCGGAGGATTAAAGTGTAATTTACCTTTTGAATAAAGAGAGAATGTGTGTTCACGCTACTCGCGGAACTCGAACTTGGGATGCGTGTTCCCAGGCTGAGTGGGGCCCACCAGCTTGACTAGGGGATTCCCAGCTGACGTGGAGTTCACCCATGTTGACCTGTTACTTTCATTTATAACCAAATATTAATTGCTACCTTTAGGCGGTTTTATTTGGTTTGGTGTGGTGTGGTATGGTTTGGTCTTGTCTGGCTTGTCAAGATTCTGAATTTAAAAGTCTGTTTGGTAAGTGATCTGGTTTTATTATTTATTTTTTATTTATTTCTTCACTTTATAATATATTTTATTAATTTATTATTAATATTATTATTTATTCATTTATATATTAATTTCTAAATATATTCTATTTATTTATTATTATTTCATTATTTAATTCATTTAATTTATAAATTATTTAAAAATATATTTTATTAATTTAATATTTATTTATTATTATTATACTCATTTTTTGTTATTATTATGAAGTATTTATTTATTATGTATTATTTATTTATTATTATATATATTTATTATTATTTATTTCATTTTGTTTATTATTTATTATTTTTATTATATCTTTAAATATTTTTATCTAATTTATTATTTATTATATTAATTTATTATTATTATTTATTTATTTTTAATTATTTACGATTATATTTTATTAATTTATTATTTAGTCCATTTTTTATTATATATATTTTTATTATTATCTATTATTTAATTATTTTTGTTTATTATTTATTATTTATTTTTAAATATGTTTTATTTAATTTATTATTTATATTATTAATTATTCATTTTTAATTATTTATTCATTTATTTATTATCATATTTATTTATAATTATATTCATTTATTATTATTAATATGTATTATTTAATTCATTTTGTTTATTATTTAATTTTTATATTTTATTTTTAAAATATGTTTTATTTAATTTATTATTATTATTATTATTTATTCATTTTTAATTATTTATAAATATATTTTATTAATAAGACCAGACCGGACCAGGTTGAACCATAAAAAAATCTGGTTCGAAAAACACCCCATTTGGTTCAATTTAGTCTCGTTCCAAATTTTGAGACCAAGTCCAAACAAATATGGTCTGGTCCCTGAAAGCAAAGACTAGACCAGACCAAATAAGACAGTCTACCAAACAGAGCCTAAATTCATGTGTTTTCACTTAAATTTATTTCAAATAATAATTTTCAACATTCTCTATTTAATTAATTAAATTTTTTTTTTGTCATGTATTAAGGGATACAAATATGTACAATTATCATTAGTAGTTAACTTAAGATGAAATATAATTTGTTTACATTCGAGAATGGTTCTGGATAAATTATAATTGATATTCTGAATTAAGTTTGATATATTAGAAGTGAGAATGAGTGCATGAATGAAAATACGAAAGTAAGAAATTTTAAGAATAAGAGTGAGTGCGAAAAAAAAATTTATGCCCGAGGGTGACACTCATTTAAAAAAGGCAAGATGTAAATAAAATAAAAATATAGATGAACCTAAACTTTTTATCCTATATATCTACTCTAATTGATGAGGAATAAATATCAATGATTCCTCTAAAATTGAAGCTTAATATGAAATTTATGTTGCATACCGAGTGCATTGACTATTTTTTGATATGTTTGATAGAGTTCAAAAAAATTATTAGTCAGGAAAAAGAAATATACTTCTCCACTTATTTTCTTTATTATCTTTCCATTTATTTCAACTAAATAGAAGAATATAAGCAAACTAACACGCATGAGATGATTGGGGTTAGAGTTGTAACAACCAGACTAATAAAACAATAATCTTCGATTATATTTTCTTTACAAATTTGTATGACCACAAACAACAACTAACAAATACAAAAAGAAATGGGTGCTTGGCCACCAGCTTAACGTTTCCCGGGAATTTAATCGATAATTCTCAACTTTAGTACCGACTGCCCAGTGCCCACATGTTATTATATCATACAGTCATACTTCACATCATAAGAAATACATACTATATATATATATATATCTATCTTCAATCACAGACGTTTCCACGTGTCAACACCTGAAGAGTCCTCCATCGAAATCCGTTCGACCTTTAACACCAACCAGACTATAAAAGCCCTGCTCATTTCAATTCCCCCTCCATTGTTGTGTTTGATCACTACTTACCTTTCCTGCATTTCTTTCTCTCTCTTGCATTTCTTTCTCTCTTAGAAGTTGCTTTCCTCTTCCGGATTGCACTAGTGTTTTCCATATCTTTCTCTCTCTATGTATATATACATACAGTTTATATATATATAGATTCGAGTTGAGGTTTCGCCAGAATCGGCTACAGATATAGCGGTGAGTTTTTATGGTGAAATTATGAGTTGTTTTGTGTGTGTTCTTGTTGATTCAGTTATGTGAAGCGTTGAAATTGAGGCATTTCTAGAGATGTTTTTGTTGATCTTGAGGTGTATTTACAGGGTTGTATATATATCGAGTTGATATTTGTGTATTTTTGTGTGTTTTGTTATGATGGTCGTAAGATCAGTTTGTTATTTGCATGCTTATAGTTCTTCAGCTCATGTTGTGTTTCTTCGAAACAAATAAAGTATTGATATTTGCCCTTGGATTTTTTGTTTTTGTTGTTCAAAAAGTTCAATATCTGTATAGACTGTATATATTGGAATCATGTATGAGACATGATGGTGATCTTGAGGTCTATTAGGCGATTGAAACGGAGGTAATCGAAAGATTTCATACTTAATTTGTTTCTCTCTCTCTCTCTCTAAATTTCTCTCTGTTTCGATTCGAAATTTATGGGACTTTTTGCAGTAGTAATCGTGATATTTTCATGAAAATGGCCATTTTTAAAGCTTTTTGCTACTTGTTCTCTTTGTATCTTTCAGTGTTTCTGGGCCAAAATGATACTTTTTTCTGATGAATAAATTTCACCAAGTTTTCTCCTTTTTTGCCCTTTTTGTTTTCTCTTTCGATTTTCCACAAAAAGCTTTTGCTAAAGTTAAAAGGACACTTTGGTCCACACAGCGTACTGGTGGCCTTATCTTGCTTTTGAACTGTAATTTGTTTGTTGTAGCTTGTAATTTGCTTTCTCTGTACAATTTTCTTAAAACAGCTTGAAGTTTTAATAATTGCCAAACTACACCATAGATGACGTAATTTATTTTTATTTAAAAAAAAATAAAAATTCAAGTATTGCCTATTAGATTATTACATATTATAGTTGCGCAATTTAGTTTTAGTTTTTATTTTTAAGAAAATGGAAGTATTGATTGGTAGTTTATTAGTAGCTCGGATCTTTAGTTTCTATGTTGTGCTTATTGTTTTCTTTGTTGATGTAGTTGTTGTGAGGCAAGAGTAGTAAGGTGTGCAAAGATGACGATTACACCGAATATCTGCGTCAATAATGGCAACCTTGTGGTTCATGGGAAAACCATATTGACAGGAGTTCCTGACAACGTTGTTCTGACTCCGGGATCGGGCGGTGGACTTGTTGCTGGTGCATTCATCGGTGCCTCGGCTTCAGATAGCAAAAGCGTTCACGTGTTTCCTGTTGGTGTTTTAGAGTAAGCAACCAACTTATTTCTAAACTTACTAGTATTTGAATTGTAAGGCATCGAATTGATATGAGTTATGTTTGGAATGATTCTGCGACAGGGGTCTCCGATTCATGTGTTGTTTCCGTTTCAAGCTATGGTGGATGACTCAAAGAATGGGGTCGTGCGGGAAAGACATTCCTCTGGAGACACAGTTCATGCTCATTGAGAGCAAAGGCATCTCTGAAGGGGAAAAGGGCGATGCCCCAACCGTCTACACGGTCCTCCTTCCTCTCCTTGAGGGCCAGTTCCGAGCTGTGCTCCAAGGGAACGAAAGGAATGAACTCGAGATTTGCCTCGAGAGTGGTGAGTAGACCATAACCATCAATAAGTATTTTTTGTGTAGGCTATATGAAATTGCTCTGCCAATATACATGGCATATGTTAGGTTAAACCAGCAAAATGACTTAGTTGTTTGTGTGGCGTGGCTTGGTCTTGTAGGAGATAAGGCTGTCGAAACCAACCAAGGACTTTACCTTGTCTACATGCATGCCGGAACCAATCCCTTCGAAGTCATTAACCAGGCTGTTAAGTAAGTCAGAGCTATTTACATAGAAATCTAATGTTCTTGTGTGAGTGCGCTGAGTTCATTTTTTCTTGTTATGTTTTCAATCTACGAGGAATTATAGCTCAACTACCTTCAAATTGCAAATAGTTGAGGAATATTTTCCTTTGCTCTGTTGGTTCATGGTTCATCTAAAATGAATGTTTGTTCTCATAATTTTTATTGATGTGAAACAGGGAGGTAGAGAAACACATGCAAACATTTCTTCACCGGGAGAAAAAGAAGGTACGTCCCTTGTTTATTTTCTCGTGTAAGATTGTTCTCTTGCTTGGTAGAATAAGACGGGGTTTCTGAACGAATGTTGTAATTCTTTGTGTGGATGTTTAGATGCCCTCTTTCCTCGACTGGTTTGGCTGGTGTACTTGGGATGCTTTCTATACTGATGTCACGGCCGAGGGTGTTGAACAAGGCCTTAGAAGGTACATTTGAATAGAGTATAAATTCTAAGAATCTATGTACTATTATGGCTTGAAATTACTAATATTGTTATTACTGCAGCTTGTCTGAGGGAGGGACTCCTCCTCGGTTCCTAATTATAGACGATGGCTGGCAACAGATCGGCAGCGAAGGGAAGGATGCCGATTGTGTTGTGCAAGAAGGAGCACAGTAAGACACCTTCTCTTTTTTACTCTGCTTTAAATTCGACAATATTGTGGATCTCCAAAGTTGTGTGAAGGATTTAGAATCCCAAATGCATGAAACTAGGCATAGAAATGCTTACAAAGGGGTTTCAAAACTAGAAATAAATAAATATACGAGGATTATGTCCTTCTCTGTTAAGAAGATAGGGGACGTTTTCTGATGAGAGATCCTTTTTATCCAAGTTACGAGTTCTTAATTCATCTGTAAAATGATTGTTGCAGATTTGCTAGTAGACTGACAGGAATAAAGGAGAACGAAAAGTTTCAAAAGAATGGAGAGGACAACGATCAGGTACCAGGCCTCAAGCTCGTTGTAGATGAAGCTAAACAACGCCACAATGTTAAGTAAGTGGTGCAACAAACTTTACTTTTGCTGATCTTTGTGTGTGTGTTTAATATTGCATTTCAACTAGAACTTTTCTTCTATTTTTACTATTCTTTGAATGTCAAATATTAGATGGTACCAGCGCACCTTTGGTGCAATGGTATAACCTCACTCCTTAATTGATGATGCGACTCGTTGGGATAGAATAATAGTCCTAACATTCCCTTGTCAATTGTCACAGGAATGTGTATGTATGGCATGCTCTAGCAGGTTACTGGGGTGGAGTAAAACCGGCAGCCACTGGCATGGAACACTACGACACTGCTTTGGCATACCCCGTTCAGTCTCCTGGTGTAATGGGTAACCAACCGGACATTGTCATGGACAGTCTCGCTGTTCATGGCCTGGGCCTGGTGCATCCAAAGAAGGTCTCTAACTTCTACAATGAGCTTCATGCTTACCTAGCTTCTTGTGGAGTAGATGGAGTCAAAGTCGACGTGCAGAACATAATTGAGACCCTTGGTGCTGGCCACGGTGGCCGAGTTTCTCTCACTCGCGCCTACCAGCAGGCCCTTGAAGCTTCCATTGCGCGGAACTTCCCTGACAATGGATGCATTGCTTGCATGTGCCACAACACCGATGGGATCTATAGTGCCAAGCAGACTTCTGTAGTGAGGGCTTCTGATGATTTTTACCCACATGACCCTGCTTCTCATACTATCCATATATCATCCGTAGCTTACAACACGCTGTTCCTTGGAGAATTCATGCAACCTGATTGGGATATGTTTCATGTAAGTATATTAGGGGTTATATATACCGGTTTTGTCACTTCAATTAAGTTGAAAAGAAAGAAATGTGAGCAATCTTATATAGGAGACATTGATGAACAAAATTTTACATTTTCAGAGCCTACATCCTGCTGCAGATTATCATGCTGCTGCTAGAGCAATTGGCGGATGTGCAATTTACGTCAGGTATTGTATTATTTGATAAATCCTCACCCACAAAGACGAATTAGAGCCCGAAAATCAAGTCGGAACGTGATACTAATATCTTCTCACAATTCTTTTATGTTTGATGCCTCAATAGTGACAAGCCAGGCAACCACAACTTTGAGCTTTTGAAGAAACTGGTCCTCCCTGACGGCTCAGTGCTCCGTGCCCAATTTCCTGGGAGGCCAACTGGGGATTGTCTTTTCGTTGATCCAGCAAGAGATGGGAAGAGGTCTGTCACCGGATACCTTCTTTCGTTTGTAAAGCCAACATTATGTCTTTGGTACAATTTGATTTTACCTACAAACTCAATTGGAACGGTTTGTTCATGCAGCTTGCTTAAAATATGGAATGCAAATAAATGCACCGGTGTGGTTGGTGTTTTCAACTGTCAAGGTGCTGGTTGGTGCAAGGTTGAGAAGAAAACTCGAATCCATGATGCGTCTCCCAGCACCCTCTCCAGTTCTGTTCGGGCCACCGATGTTGATTCCCTGGCTCAAGTTGCTGCCCCGGATTGGAATGGCGAAACAGTAGTGTATTGTTATAGATCAGGTAACTTCAACTCATTAAAAACTTCATACATCATAGTAGCAAATTTTGTTTAACGAGTCATCTTCACTTTCCCAGACTCGTGAAATTATTTTGATTGCTTCAACATCTTGGGGATTTTAGTAATGGTAACCATTTCAGCTGGGAAGAATAGCTTTGCAAAATTGCGCGACTATATCATCATGCTTAAATGTCTTATCTGTTTAAATTTCAGGGGAAGTAGTTAGATTACCAAGAGATGCCTCAATGCCTGTGACACTTCAAGTTCTTGAGTATGAACTCTACCACTTCTGTCCCCTGAAGGTGAGTTTCTTCTTAAGAGTACCTTTTTTTTTTTTATTTTTTACTACCAATATGCTCTATTGGAATTGACCATATCTAACTCAGTACTCTCTTTTTTTTACTTATGCAGGAAATCACAGAGACCATTTCATTTGCGCCAATAGGTTTGCTTGACATGTTCAACACCGGTGGCGCTGTGGAGCAGTTTGAAGTGCATTTGGCTTCTGAGCAATCCGCTTCTCCGGGTGAGGACCAGTCCCCGACAGCAACTATTGCACTCAAAGTTAGGGGATGCGGCCGGTTTGGCGCTTACTCCTCCCAGCGCCCCCTGAAATGTACAGTGGACGGCACCAGGACCGACTTCATCTACGATGTTGGTACCGGACTAGTGACCTTGAGCATTCCGGTGACTGAGAAGGAGCTTTACAGATGGACTATTGAGATCGAAGTTTAAGTAGTTTGTGGTGTTAGAATAAATTAATGTAGTACCGAAATGTTGCCACCATTGTCATGGTGGTTGGAGTATGTAGGAGTCCATTAGCTTAATGTGATGGGTGTTTTTGTTGTTGTTTTAGGGGATGCTTCTGTAGTGCAGAGAGGGGAATGATTGAGACTTCCCTGTAGTGCATCCCTGTAGTGCAGAGAGGGGAATGATTGAGACTTCGTTATCGAGGATCAAGGAGTCGAGTTCTGTTTTGGTTCCCATTTCTCTGTAATAAAGTTAGGTCTTGTTTGGTCTCTTTTAATTGCTCGCTCTTGTTTGATCTCTACTGATCAATTTCTAGTTTCTTTATGTTTGAATTACTCACATAAGTGCAGTTAAATGACATAAAACTTATGAAGTGTTAGGTTTTGGCAAAAATAAAAGAGTAGAAAGTCTCGCATCCCTTAGGAAGTAAAGGGTAGATGAGTTCAAAAGCCTCTATAAGGAGCTCAAGCCTTTATTTCTATGTATCCCACTCAAAACTATTTCAAGCATTATATTTTGATTCTAGTTAAATTTCTTTTTTGGTTCTCTTAATTTGATAATAGAAAGGTGCAATTTTTCACATAGTGATTGTAAACCCGTTCGAAGTTGCCGAACGAATTGCAACTTTTACAATTTAAACAGAAACAACGTATTAAATAAATGACAAGATAACAATGTAAATTTTAAGAATCAGTAAGAATGGGGGAAAATTTCGGATCATTTTCTTTCTTTTTTTTTTCAGTCTTTTTATATATGAACTTGGTCTTACCCTCATAAATGGGTATTAAAACATATTTAAAATAATATATCTACATTAAATACAAATTGACTGTTTTGTAAAACTGTCATATTAAAACCCATATCAGCTTTTATTGTGTATAATGAAACAGTCGGTTTTTAGGAGATTTCATCCTGAGATGAGCTTCTATTTTTGGGCCTTGTTTTCTATTGGGCTTCCTAATATACGTTGATCCAGTGTTGCTTTGTCTGATGGGCCTAATGTAGAAAATGGGCCTACAGTGATATTTCTCTGGTTGTCTTTGACAACAAAGTGATTTTTCTCTGGTTTGGAGTTTTCACTATAAATTCTTGTGTCTTTTCTGTGTTGTGTGTGTAAGTAAAAACATGTGTTTGTGATCTTAGACGAAATTAATTCTTATGTGTGAGATAAGAATTAATTCCCAACACGAAGTTCATATGGTTGTTGCTCTCAAAATTATGAAAAGTAAACTATGAAATTCATAAGAAGCGAATCTTGAGTTATTTGGAAAAAAAAAAAAAGTATATGAGATAAAAAAAAGGGGTTAATTTTAAGAAACCTCTTATACTATCCAGTTTAATCAACTAATATCCCACTGTGTCTACTTTGCCCCCTATTTAATTTCATTATTATGCCTCATCGCCTCACATTTTGAATCAAAATACCTAAACTACCCTCAATAGTATAAGGGGTCTTAGTGAAATCAACCATTTTAAAAAATTATTTTTCAAAAAGCAATTATATTTTTGGCAAAAATTATAAATTAAAATATATATATATATTTCGCAAAAAAATTATTTTTTGGAGGGAGTATATTATTTTCCAAAATATGAATTATTTTGGAAAAAATAATATATATTTTTTGCAAAAAAATTATTTTTCGGGAAAAAAAATCACATTTTGGAATATAATAGTATATATTTTTCGCAAAAAAAATATTTTTTGAAAAATATCATATTTTGGAACATAATAGTATATATTTTTCGCAAAAAAAAGTATTTTTTGGAAAAAAAATCATATTTTTGAACATAATAAATACTTTTTCGCAAAAAATAATATTTTGTAGAAACAAAATCATATTTTGAAACATAATATATATTTTTCGGACAAAAATCATATTTTGGAACATAATATATATTTTTTGCAAAAAAAAATATTTTTCGGAAAAAATTCATATTTTGGAACATAATATATACTTTTTCGGAAAAAAAAATCATATTTTGGAACATAATATATATATTTTTTCAAAAAATCATATTTTCCGAAATATATATATATTTTTTGAAATTTATAGTTTTTACGAAAAATATAATTTATTTTTGAAAAATAATGTTTTTAAGGTTTAATTTCACTAAACCCCCTTATACTATTAAGGGAGAGTAGTTTAGACATTTTGACTCAAAATGTGAGTAGGATGGGGCATAGTGATGAAATTGGATTGTATAGGGGGCAAAGTGAACACAGTAGAGATTAATTGATTAAATTGAATAGTTGTAGATACAAAATTTGCACAACACAAAAAGATCCCCCTCTCATTATTCTTCATTGACTTATATACATTTTCCCTATGGGCTTTTGGCCCATTAGGGCAACATTTTCTATTTTGGATTTTTTCCACACTTTACACGTCAGCTACTTTTTCCACATTTATAACGCTACTTTGAGCTACAAGTTTATTCTAGAATCTTCGAGTTGCTTCATGTTCTTCGGGTCGGGTTACAGAATGGAGTCTCGGGATGTGTCGGTCCGGTACAGGGTCCGGGCCATCATCCATGATAATTATCTCGGGCTATCTGGAGTCGGTCTGGTCGAGATCCACTTTTGTATGGGCCGGGAAAACCGTCATGTACACAGGCCCTCTTTCAGCTTATGGGCCTTTTTATCAGGCCCATTAGGTGAAAGAATATTAAGGCCCATCAAAAGCCCTTGGAGTGGCTACGGGACGCGTGTCGGATGATGCGGAGGTGCATTGAATGCCGCAGCCGTCGCAATTATTGCAATTTTGAACCAGCGGCTGAGATGGCACCGATGCGCGTGAAATGGGCCGGGTCATGTCGGTCCGGTACCCTGACCCGGGTAGACGAAACGTCAATTCTATATAACCTGCAAATCCTTCTCACACGCCATACTTGCAATATTTTCAAAATTTTCAAATTGTTCTTCTTTTCAGCATCCTCCCTTTGTCGTATTCTCCAACCATGCGTGCAATCTCAAATCCAATCTTAAGTCTACACAATTTACTGTTTGTTTCACCGATCTTGGCAAACTCCCGTGACCGTGGTGGATTATTCTTTTATGTGGAGAGATTCGAATCCTGCTGCAGAGTTTTGACTGGAAGCACCCTTCTCTGCCTGTTGGTAAAGTTTGCCGGATTCTGCAATTTACTCACCGGAGAACAACTCAAAGGAGAAACTGCCTGAACCTTCTTTACCTTTGTAAGTCATTCTTCTCATTCTTCTACCTTTCGTCAAATATGTCTGGGAGTGATGATACTAGGTCGGTTAGTGACCTGCAACTGGCAGATACCGACTTGACCGTTACTGATCCCGAGATCTCAGCTAGCACCCCGTCCGTTGAGATTACCCAAGTAGTTAGGTCTAGCCCACCGGAGGTCACCCAGTACGCAGGGGATCGAGTCGTAGAGGGTGGCGTCGGGATTAATCAGGATCATGATGCTGAGGAGGAGGAGAATTTCTGTACTGATCCCCTCCCAGCCAAATACAGGATAGATGCTCAACTTAAGAGCCTCGGGATTCTTGAAGGGGTTAAGGTTAGGCATTACCCTCGGGATGCAGACTTTAGAGTCGGTCAGGGGCTAAAGGCCGGAGAGATATTACTTTCGTCATTCCACCTTGCCATATTGAAGTTTCCCATTCATCCATTCTTCCTCTTGGCACTAGCGACTTTGGGTCTGGCCCCCCTTCAAGTCGGTCCTAACTTTTACAGGATCCTGGCCATGATTTTGCTGATCAATAAGGAGTTGGACCTGGACTTAGGTTTGGCTGAGCTTCTGTTTTCGTACAAACTTCAAGAGCAGAAGGATAATAGGGGTCGGTACAACTTAACCTCCTATGTCAAGAGGAAGTTGTGTGACAATGTCCCGACATCCAACAAAGGATGGAAAAAAAGGATGATAGTAGTGAGTGGTCAGTGGAGGCATCCCGACACTATGAACATTCCAGTCAACCATGTTTTCCAGCCAACCCGACTTCCCGAATTTAAGAGTTTTCACACCCGAGCCTCTTGCCACTGCGAATTGTGCAACGATAAGTTGGGTACGCTAGTTATGAGTTTCCTGCAGGCTCCTCAGGAAAAAAGGGAGGTCGGGTATATAAGATCCCGATTTGAACTGTTGCGAGCCCGAATATGGAGTCAGGATTTGAGGGATAGCCAGAATTGCCTGACTGGATCTGTATTGCAGGAGCTTGCATCGGGAGAACCTTCACCGACGATAGCCTCAGGTTCCACATCGACTAAATCAGGAGCGAAAAAACTGAAGAGAAAGATGTTTGGGGGTCAGCAAAAGAGGAAAGCGGTTGTCATGCCCAAGCTTTCAATCAAGAGGGCCAGAAAGGGTGATCTCGGTTCCACGTCCTTTGTTTGTGGGGTTGATGTCCCTCCAATCCCTGAGAACCCTACAATCAGTCAATCGGCAGGATCGACTAGAGGACTTGCTGCCACGCCCCTTCCTCCGGTAGAGCATCCTCCTGTCACGCCTCCGCCATCTCAAGATCCGCAAACGGGTGCATCGGAGGCGGTCGAGGTCGGGGGTGATCATGCCCTGGTTCCGAGCTCAACAGGTCTGGATCAGAATAATTCTCGAGGCGACCTTTCAGTCAGGCCGAGCTCTAGCCGAAGTGTAGCACTGGGTGCTCCTGCCTCAGTGTCGGATACCCGGGACTTAGGCTCCGACGACGAGGACCAGAGTTAATCCCGACCTACCAAGCTCCGTACTGCTATCTCTACAAATGTCAGAAAACAAGATAATAGGGAGATAGAGAAAGCTGCTGAGAGTGGAAAAGATATTCCCCATGGCCCCCGGTTCAGGCTGGATACCAGGAAGGGCCATCCATACCTTTCTGTGGGAGACCAGACGATCGGGAATTCAGAAGCTCTGCGGGAGATGGCCCTGGGGGTTTGGACCCCGGCGGATAGATTGGCCATGGGTCGATACGACAGGATGAACCTAGCCTTGAACGGCCCCGAGCTTGCAATGAGGGTAATAACTTTTGAGATATTTCGCACTTAGCTTATATTTTGCCCCTTATTCCGTGCTAACATTTTCTTTCTTTCAGATGCTTCACGCTACTCAGGCGTACAATTGTAAGCTTGAGGATGATGCTCGGGTCATCAACGCTTTGAATCGCGATGTTCAAGTTCATAAGGCTGGGTGTGTCAAGGCCTTGGAGCAGGTGAAGAAGGCCAATGACAAGATCCAGTCCCTGACATACAGGGCGGTTGCAGCTGAAGAGGGGCTCTCATCCGCCAAGACGACGATCTTAGAGCTCGAGGCGAAGGCTCGGGAGGCTGAGCAAATGGCTAATCGGGAAGTATTGGCTCGGGAGGCCCTAACTCTCCAAGTGCAGGCCCTGACCGAAGAAATCGAGAAGTTAAAGGCTTCGGGGCTGCAGTTGCTTGAGGAGAATGTCGAGGTTGAGAATGCCTTAGGCGTGGAGAGGTCTCGGGTAGAGATATGCCACAAGGGTGGTAAACAGAAGATCGCCCGTTTCATGCTGACATGCAAGTACCGCTATGAGCAGGGTTGGAGGGAATGCATAGAAGAACTTCAAAAGCCTGAAGAGGAAAGGCAGATCCCGACTATTGAAGATCTTGACCTCAGCATTGGAGTTGGGCCTCCGTATGATGATCCTGAGGTTGAACCCGATGATTTGGCCTTCGGTGGGTTCCTTCAAGACGACCTGCCCGCTCCGCCTTCTCGCTCTGGCATGGATGAGCCTGAGCCTGAAACCACAGGACAGTCCCTCGGGACCAAAGCCTTAGGTGGTAATGGGGATCCTCCTGTGGTGGAGTAGGGCTATCCCTCCGTTTTTCTCTTATTTTGTTTGTAACAACTTATCACAGCTCTATTGTATCAGCCTTGGCCACTGGGGCCTTTTCAATATGAATGAGTTTATTTATTCAAACTTTGTTGGGGATATGCATGATCCAGCACTCCATTTAATAAAAATTGGGATATTGAATTGTAACTTGTTAAGACTAACAATAACACCAGACAATAACAGTCGGGCACTTTGGGATCTCTGGTGGATCTATGAAGGTTTCTTGGGCATTTTGGGCCCATGGAGAAGATCCAACACTTAGGTTTTAAAACTGATATTTTGGAAAACCTGACCACTGGTGGGTTTGTGAAGATCTCTCGGGCACTTTGGGCCCATGGTGAGGATTCAACACTTAGGTTTTTAAATTGATAATTGGAAAACCTGACCACTGATGGGTCTGTGAAGATCTCTCGGGCACTTTGGGCCCATGGAGAGGATTCCACACTTAGGTTTTAAAACTGATAATTGGAAAACCTGACCACTGGTGGGTCTGTGAAGATCTCTCGGGCACTTTGGGCCCATGGAGAGGATTCAACACTTAGGTTTTAAAACTGATAATTGGAAAACCTGACCACTGGTGGGTCTGTGAAGATCTCTTGGGCACTTTGGGCCCATGGAGAGGATTCAACACTTAGGTTTTAAAACTGATAATTGGAAAACCTGACCACTGGTGGGTCTGTGAAGATCTCTCGGGCACTTTGGGCCCATGGAGAGGATTTAACACTTAGGTTTTAAAACTGATAATTGGGGATAATTTTGACTTTCGGGAAAAATTGAACTTTCATTGCAATCCTTTTAGCTCTAGTGGCATTTCCTTACAACGGTCGAAAACAAAATATTTCTATGGGTAATACCTCTTTAGTCGGGATACATTCTGTGTGTTTGGTTCTCTTCTGTTATCCGAGTTCCTGAGCAGTCTGTAAGCCCCCCGACCTATTACCTCGGTGACAGTGTAGGGCCCTTCCCATGGTTCTTGGAGTTTTCCCACGTGTCATATCTTCCTCCTGAGGACCATGTCCCCGACTTGGAATCCCCTTCTTTTCACTCTCTTGTTGAAATGACTCCTGACCCGTTGTTGATAAGCTGCCAGCCTTATCCCGGCAATATCTGGCCTTTCTTCCACCAGGTCAAGCTCGTGAGATAAACGTTGATTGTTTGATCTTTCGTCCCAGGCCAACGACCTCAATGTCGGGACGGCATATTCGGTCGGGATTACGGCTTCTGACCCATATGCCATGGCAAAGGGTGTTTCACCGGTCGGTTGCCGGGGCGTCGTTCTATATGACCATAATACCTCTGGTAATTTGTCCAACCACGCTCCTTTTGCTTTTTCGAGTTTCTTTGCAAGGGTGCTAAAGATCGAACGGTTGGTCCTTTCTGCTTGCCCATTGGCTTGAGGGTACCCCACCGAGGAGGTGTTCTGGTTAACCCCGTGCTCGATCAGAAATGACCTGACCGGTTCACAGTCTAAATTTGTGCCGTTGTCCATCATGATTGTCCTTAGTACCCCGAACCGGCAGATGATGTGACTCCATATGAACTTCACCACGTGGCTGCCCTTTATAGAGGGATAGGCTTCGGCCTCAACCCATTTGGTGAAATAGTCGGTTGCAAGGAACACGTGGGTCTTCGAGCCAATGGCTTTTGGGAGGGGTCCGACTATATCCATTCCCCATCGGGCAAAAGGATGCGGAACGATTGTCGGGTTTAAGAACTCTGGTGGTTGGAGTATAGCGTCACCGTGCATCTGACATGCTTTGCATTTACGCACATATTCCTCTGTATCCCGGGACAGATAGGGCCAAAAGTAACCTTGGGATAGGATTTTATGGGCGAGAGATCGGGCACCCGAGTGATTTCCACAAGCCCCAGCGTGTATCTCTTGCATCACAATCTCTGCCTCTGAGGGGGTGACGCATCTTAAATACGGACCTGAAAAAGATCTTTTGTAGAGCTGTCCCTGGATGATCGAGTACCGGGCTGACTTCATTCTAATTTTTCTGGCCTCCGCCTTATCAATTGGGAGCGTCCCGGCCTTGAGGTAATCGATTATGGGATCCATCCAGCTAGGCTCTTGGGGTACTAGGCATTCCAGATCGTCGGGACTCTGAATACTTGGGGTAACGATGAAGTCGGTCAGTACAACCCTGGTCATATCTTCACCAGCAGCAGACGCCTGATTAGCCAAATGGTCGGCCGAGGTATTCTCTTCCCGAGGGATTTGGCTAAATGTTAACTTTTGAAAACCTTCGGACTCCTCTAGCACCAGTTCTCTGTAAACTCCATTTTGGGATCTCTGGTTTCGTACTCACCGGTTATTTGTCTGATTATTAGCTGGGAGTCACTGTATACGGATAGGGATTGTATTTGCAGGCTTTTGGCCATTCTCAGGCCCGATATGAATGTCTCGTACTCCGCCTCGTTGTTAGTGGCCGGGAATTGCAACTGCATCGAGGCTTGCAACTTAGTCCCGTCGGGAGTATGGATTTCAATCCCGACGCCCGCTCCATTGGCGCTTACCGAGCCGTCCACGAATAGTTTCCATGTTTCTAACTCAATGGGTTGATCTGCTTCGTCGGTCTCCCCTTCTAATAGAAAATCAGCCACGACCTGACCTTTGATCGAGATCCTGGGAACGTAGGTTATATCATAAATCCTTAGCTCAATGGCCCACTTGGAGATCCTTCCGGAAAGGTCGGGCTTCGCCATAAGTACCCGAATAGGAGTAGAAGTGGGGACGATGATCTGGTGGGCCTCAAAGTAGTGTCTAAGACATCGTTTGGCATTGACCAAGGATAAAACCAACTTTTCTTGCTTGGTATACCGTGTCTCGAGATCAGCCAGGGCTTTACTGGTATAGAAGATGGGCATTTGGAGGTTCCTGTCCTCTTTGATGAGCACGGCGCTGGTTGATACCGATGATACCGCCAGATACAAGAGTAGTACATCATCGGGTTCGGGTGTCGCAAGAATGGGAGGCTTGAGCATGTATTCTTTTAATCGGGATAGGGCTTTAGTTTGCTCGGGCCCCCACACTTCTCCCTTTCTGGCTCTGATAGCCTGGAAGATGGGTCGGCATCGGTCGGTCAGCCTTGCGATGAACCTGCTCAAGGCTACAACCCTTCCTGTCAGGATTTGGACTTCTTTGTGTGTGGTTGGTTCTCTCGTCTCGAGCAGAGCCTTCACTTGTGTCGGGCTGGCCTGTATTCCTGATCGGTCGACTATGTGTCCCAAGAATTGCCCTGATGATACCCCGAAGGAGCACTTGGCTGGATTGAGCTTCATCCCGTGTTTCCTCAAGGCATCAAATACTTTCCGGAGATGTTCTAAATGGTCAGTTTTAGCTCTGCTCTTCACAACTGTATCATCAATGTAAGCCTCTACCACTGTGCCCATCATTCCTTTAAATATCTTGTTCACCAGTCTTTGAAACGTAGCTCCTGCATTCTTTAGTCCGAAAGGCATAACCTTAAAACAATATGTACCTGTCTCGGTAATGAATGAGGTATTTTCTTCATCTATCGGGTCCATTGGGATTTGGTTGTATCCCGAGTAAGCGTCCAGGAAGGTCAGCCTATCGTAGCCTGCGGTAGCATCGACCATTTGGTCTATTTTGGGCAGGGGGAAGCTGTCTTTCGGACAAGCTTTGTTTAGGTCGGTGAAGTCGACGCAGACTCGCCATTTCCCGTTCTTTTTCTACACCGCCACCACATTGGCTAACCACTCGGGATACTGAACCTCCCTGATGAAGCCGGCTTCAAGCAATTTCGACACTTCGTCTGCTATGATCTGGTTCCTTTGGCTTCCCATTCGCCTCTGTTTCTGTCGGACGGGTCGGATATTTGGATCGACATGTAATGTATGTCGGGCTATCGAGGGGTCGATGCCGGGCATATCAGTATGCTCCCATGCGAAGACGTCATGATTATCCTGTAAGAAAGCTGTCAGTTCATTCAATTCACGTGTGGTGAGCTTTGTACCTGCGTAGGTAACCTTGTCGGGTTGGCTCGGCAACACAGAAACCGGTTGCAGAGGCTCTACGATGATTGAGGAACCCGACTCCTCGTCATGTAATTGCTATTTGGGTTGCGGGTCGATGTCTTGATCCTCTTCCCGGGACCTCTTCCGATCAGGATTACCTTTCATTTCTTTGATAGTGATGGCATAACATTGCTTGGCGGCTACTTGATCTCCTCTGATGTCAATTATGTCGAGACCATTCGGCCCGATGCACCTCATCATCTGATGGAGGGTCGAGGGAACGCCTTGCATCCTGTGAATCCATCATCTACCCATAAGCAGATTGTAAGAGGGCTTCACGTTTACTACTACGAAGGTCTCTGTCAGAGTCCTCTGTGCTGCTGATCTCCCCGAGGGATTCGACTTGCTTCCCGTCGAACCCGGCAATTGGATTTCTGGCCGTCACGATCTCCCTCGGGTCGATCTCCAATTTATCGAAAGCCCACTTGGTCATGATATTTGCACTGCTCCCCGGATCAATCATGACCCTCCGGACAAGGCATCCCGAGACCATTAGAGAGATAACTAATGGGTCGTCGTGTGGGACCTGGATGTCCCGGAGGTCATCCTGGGAGAAAAGTATATGAGACTGCCCCGTTTGGTGATGAACTTCGTTTACCCCGGCTATCCTGCTGACGTGATGGGCCCTCCTCATTTGTGATTGTCTTGACCCTTCGGCACTACGCGAGTCAGGACCTCCATGGATCATGTTGATGATTCTGACCGGATGAGCTGGAGCCTGATTCCGTGGGTTGTTCTGTGCGGGTTGATGGACTCTCGGGACATCCCGCTGAATATAGTCCTTTAGCTCCCCTCGGGCTATCATCATCTCGACCTGGCGTCTCAGGTTTCTGCATTCATTTGTTGTATGGCCAAAATCATTGTGGAAGGCGCAGTGTTTTGATCTATCTCTCTGGTCCAGGGGTTGTCTGATTGGGGGAGGAGTCTGGAAGATCCCTCTGGCTTTGTTTTCCTGGAAGAGTTTTGCGAGGGTCACTTTCAACGGGGTGATCTTCTCTTCGAATCTGGTGCGTCTCTCGGGATGTGGAGGAAATTGAGGTGAAGATGGGATCGTGGGATTTGAGCGCTTGCGACTATTTGGATGTCGGGATGTATCCGAAACCTTATCCCTCTACCTGACTTCCACATTGATCAACGCCGTTCTTTTCTGTCGGGTTGCTTCCTCCTCTTGGATCCTCAAATGGCCCTGAGCCCTAGAATTGAGTTCTCCAATTCCCGAGGGAGGTCGCTTCACAAGTGATTGATGGAACTTGGTCCCCGGGATTAATGCCATTCTGAAGGCCTCCACGGCTGAGTGTTGGTCGCAGTTGTCGATGGAGGACGACTCGACGTTGAATCTGGACAGGAAGCTCTTGAGAGACTCGCCTTTTTCTTGTGTCATGGTGAAGAGGCTCGAGATGGTTTTCTTTTGCCTCTTGTTCCCGAAATACTGGGCAACAAAGAGGTTGGACAATTGCTGCCAACTGCCAATAGATCTCGGCGGCTGCTTCCTGAACCAGAGGAGTGGCGCGTCGATGAGACTGGTTGGGAAGACTTTGCAGAGCAGGGCTTCGTTGTCGGCATACATGGTCATTTTTTGATGGATCTGGTAAATATGCTCTTCGGGATCCTTTGTTCCATCATAGGGAGTGAATCTGGGCATGACGAACTTCTTGGGGAACGGTTCCCTGGTGATTTCGAGAGTGAACGGTGACTGAACTGAGTCGGCAGAGGCCTGGAGGGCTTGGTCGTCGGTGGATCGGGCCCTCAGATCCCTCATGACTTTATTCTGAAACTCCGCCATCATCTCCTGGAGCTTTTGTGATGTCAGAGGCTCATCGGTGACGGGAACGTCGCCGGTGGTCGGGGCCTTGCCTGGCCGGTGAGAGGTCTCGTCGTGTTCCTCCCGTGGCTCGGCTTGCTCCTGGATCTGTGATTGATCCGGAACTGCCGGTGGGATAGCTGCTCGATTCATCCTTGCTAATAACTCATCGCTTCTTCTTTCCGCCGCCAGGCTCCTTGCCTCGGCGGCTTGGCTACGTTTTTCGGCTTCCTCGAGCTGCCGTAGGAGATGCTCAATCGTCGGCGGAGCACTCGGTTGTCGGTCGCCGGGGATCAGTGCCTCTGAATGGGATCTGGTCACTGGCATGGCTATATCTGGAACGAGAGGATGTTGCTGAAGGTTTGGTGGTTATATCTGGGTTTAGCTTAGCTTTTTGAGGTGGGAAGATGGTCGGCGGAAATGACCTAATTTCCCACAGACAGCACCATTGTGTAGATACAAAATTTGCACAACACAAAAAGATCCCCCTCTCATTATTCTTCATTGACTTATATACATTTTCCCTATGGGCTTTTGGCCCATTAGGGCAACATTTTCTATTTTGGATTTTTTCCACACTTTACACGTCAGCTACTTTTTCCACATTTATAACGCTACTTTGAGCTACAAGTTTATTATAGAATCTTCGAGTTGCTTCATGTTCTTCGGGTCGGGTTACAGAATGGAGTCTCGGGATGTGTCGGTCCGGTACAGGGTCCGAGCCATCATCCATGATAATTATCTCGGGCTATCTGGAGTCGGTCTGGTCGAGATCCACTTTTGTATGGGCCGGGAAAACCGTCATGTACAATAGTATAGGGGGTTTATTAAAGTAAACCCAAAAAAATATCAAATTCAACTTGGACAAGTGCAATGAAACTAAATCTAACCCTAAAAAATTAACCATTAAAAAATGGACAAAATTTTGCTTAAAGTGCAATGGGTGCGTTTGGATAGGGGTGTTTCCATTTTTATTCTTGTTTTTTCCACTGTTCACGGGAACAAAAACGCGTTTGGGAGCCTTTGATGGTTTTTGTTTTCGTAAAAAGTAAAAAAAACGTTTTCTCACCCTTAGTTCAAAATTTGAGAACACTAAAATGGTGTTTTTTTTATTTTCGGCACTGTTTATTCTCAGCAAAAAAAATAAATTAATTGTTGCAAATTCCCTAACTTCCATCTTCAATCTCCAAACCCTAACTTCCATCTTCAACCAACAAATTTTTTTATTTTTATTTTTTGTTCCCAAAAAGTTTTTAGACAAAATTTTCAACCAAATGTGTTTTTGTTTCTGGATTACCCTTAGGACAAGAACAAGAAAAAATTTTATTCTCAAAAAGATAAAAAACGAAAACGAAAATACTAGTTTCACTTTTCACGAGGCTTCAACCATAATTTCTTTATTCACACTTTGATGTTCATTTCATTCTGATGATTCGAGAGTAACAGAAACATTAAAAATCAACTCAATCAAACATGTTTTGACTTCAAAATTTATAAATACAAAATTCACACTCCAGTATTACATACGCTGTACATAACAACTTTAAGCATTTCCTAGAAACCTTTTAGAATGTTTACGGAAAAAAAAAAAGGAGAGGATTTTTGGTACCAGATTTTGTGGTTAATAAATAGGTTCTTTCTGGACAAGTAAATGAATCGGTTTATGGATTAGATGTGGTCACTGGTCAGGTGGTTTATTTAGTTACAACATCCAATAGTAGTATAAATGGATCATCTCGTTTCTGACCCTGTTTAACTTTAACCCAACCCTTTCTCGAATCTCGACCCAATTATCAAGCCAGAATGAAATGGGCTTTGCTACTGGACTCTAAAGTTTTGGTGGATTTAATTTAATCATCACACACGGGCTTGCCTTTATAAAATGGGCTTTGGGAATGGATTCTAAAATCAAATTCACCAACGTTATCACATGGGTTTTCCTTTATAACGTGGGCTATACAAATGAACTCTAAAATTATATTTCCAAGTATATTTTAATCAAGGCAATCAAAATCGGGATTCTAGGTAGAATCGTTTTGGGATATGTAGAATGGGAATTAGAATCGTAAGATTCTACCAACTCGTATTAATTTTTTTCAAAAAATATTAATAATTAAATATTTAATTTAAAAGTCTAAAATCATATTAGAATTTTCAAAATTTTCTAATACATTGGCCCTTTAAATATTTTTTCATAAATTGAGACCATATATTGAGATATTGGACTAAATCATAAAGTTTTTGGGCATTTCATTTGATGGGGGAAATCGTCAAATTATTATAAAAACGTAGTAGAATCGTAGTAAAATCGTACAGAATCGTATAGAATCGTAGAATTGTAAGATTTTACTAGGTAGAATCAAGGTTGTTAGAATCGGAGTTTAGGCATAATCGTTTTGGGTCCGTAGAATGGGAATCGTACGTAAGATTCTACCTAAACGTATTAATTTATTTAAAAAATATTAAATATAAAATATTTAATTTAAAAGTCTAAATCATAATGGAATTTTCAAAATTTTCTAATATATTGGGTCTATAAATATTTTCTCATAAATTTAGGCCATATATTGAGATATTGGATTAAATTATTAAGTTTTTGGGCATTTCATATGGAGGGCTCAACCGTCCAACCATTATTTTAACATAGTAGAATCATGGTAAAATCGTACAGAATTGTATAAAATTGTAGCAAAATTGTAGAATCGTAAGATTTTACAAATTATAATCAGGATTTTGACAACTTCTAACAATATTTTTTTTATATTTTAAACCAAATTGATGAAGATTCTAATATTTCAGTAATAAGTAAAATATTGGTTACTACCCCAAAGCCTAAGGTCAGTTGGCCCAACCGTACGGTATCAGGCCTTTAATATATATATATATATAGATTGCTTAGGGCCCGTTTGGTAGGCGGTCTGGTCCGGTCCGGTCTGGTCTTATCTGGTCTGGTCTGGTCTGATCTTATTTGGGTGGTGTTCTGAAAGTCTGTTTGGTATAAAGTTTTCTAGTCTTATGGTCTTATTCAAGCTGTTTGGTCTTATGTTTGGAAAATTATACAAAAAATAAAAAAATAATATATAAAATTCAAAAATATATTAAGTATGAAAAATATATAAAATTTGAAAAAAAATAAAAAATTTGAAAATAATATAAGAAATTCAAAAATAATATATATTTCAAATTTTATAAATTATTTTGAATTTTTATATTATTTTTTGAATTTTATATATTATTTTGATTTTTTATATTATTTTCAATTTTTTTATATTTTCTCAAAATATATATATATATATATATATATCTAATTTTGTATATTATTTTTGAATTTTATATTATTTTCAAATTTTATACATTATTTCAAATTTTTTATATTATTTTTCAAAACTTATATAGTATTTTTTAAATTATATATATATATTTAAAATTTTATATATTAATTTTTATGTTTATATATTTTTTTCGAATTTATTACATTATTTTTAAAATATTATATATTATTTTCGAATTTTATACATTATTTTGGAATTTTTCTATTATTTTGGAATTTTTTTATTTTCACAAATTTTAAATATATTATTTGCATTTTATATATTAATTTTGAATTTTATATATATATTTCAAATTTTATACATTATTTCAATTTTTTTATATTATTTTTTTAATTTTATATATTATTTTCAAATTATATATATTTTTTAATTTTATATATATATTTCAAATTTTATGATCTCATGTGTTAAGACAATTGTATATAAGACCACTTGAGACCATCATTTTTTGTTGTCTCAAATTACCCCTTTTGGTCCCAAGTGGTTTTTGTTTTTTTGGAACCGTGTTGCCAAATAGTGTCCGGTCCCAAAAAAATCATTATGAAACCGGACCACATGGAACCGGACCGCCAACCAAACAGGGCCTTAGTACTTGATAGTCCATGAGCTTAAGTCTGTGGCCATCGAACTTCAAAGCAACCGTAGGATATACGCAACGATTGTTACTTGTAATAACGTTTTGCATGCGGTTGCGATTTACACAAATATCAACATATAGAATCCAATAATTTCAAACCTGTATATGTATTATTAGAAGTTTATATCTTTCAAAAGTTTCCAAATGTGTGATTAGGCAGTCATCAAATCCCTCTCTTTTACTATAAGGCTTGTACAATACAAACAAGAAACACAGGTGTATATGTATTATTAGAAGTTTATATCCAACAATAGTTTCCAAATGTGTGATTAGATAGTCATCAAATCCTTCTCTTTTACTACGAGGCTTAAACAATACAAACAAGAAACACATGGAGTAGTAACAGTGACACGTGTCTGTTTGGATATGGCAAAATTTAAGTAGTGTTAGCATTTATGAAAAAAGTTTGAGCAAAAGAAACAAATGTGAAGAATCGTAGTTGCAGAACCACCGAGTACTCGGTAAAGAACTTACCGAGTACTCGGTAGAGAAAAAAATGTTTTTTTCTCTAGAGGCTAGTGCGAGCACGCGCGACCATTGCGCATTCATCGAGTACTTGGTGACCCAGTTGAGGGTTTTTACTTTTCCGGTTTTATTAGGATATTGTAATCTTAGGATTTCTTTTAGGATTGATTTGTTCACCAATCTAGGTTAATTATATATATTGGAGTCTGGTGACTAGGGTTTAATGTAGAAGAAATACAGAGAAAGAAAGATTGATAGATTTGTAAGTGATATTTTCTTGTTGAGTGTTTTTATTGTTTAATAAAAGAAGTTGTTGGTTTTCTTGTGTGTATAATCTTGGGCGTGATTGATTCTCAAGCAATGAAAAGAAAATTAATTCCCAATAATTGATATCAGAGTTATGACGATAACTTCTGATGTCAAATTTACGGTGGAAAAATTTAATGGAAGAAATAACTTCAGTCTTTGGCAAATTTGGATGCGAGACTTGTTAGTTTAACAAGATTTAGATGATGCGCTAAACGAGAAGCTTGCAGTTATGGATGCAACAAAGTATAACAGAATCAACTCAAAGGCAATGAGTACTATTCGGTTAACTCTGACATATGATGTTATATATGATATAGTCGGCGAAAAATTTGCAGCAGATTTATAGAGGAAATTGGAAGATCTCTATATGGGAAAAAATGTTACGAATCGGTTAATCTTAAAACAAAAGTTGTATTCTTTTCATGGGAAATAATGTATGAATTTGCATACTCATCTTGGTGAATTCAATAAAATTATCTGTGATTTATCTAATCTTGGTGTACAAGTTAGTGATAGGGATAAAATAGTTATTTTATTGACATCGGTTCGCTCAACTCATAAGCATTTATTTAGTACTTTACTTTATGGGAGAGATACCGTGACAGTAGAGCAAGTGAAGTGTGCTTTATTTTCTAATGAGAAAATAAATAGAGAAAATGAAGGAAATATCCGAGACGATTACGCTCTTGTTGCTGAGAATAGAAGAAGATTTGAAAGAAGACAAGGAGGACGTGATAGATGGCAAGGTGGAGCTTCATGGAACCAGAAGTCATTTATGGAGCGACCATGCTACTATTGCAGAGAAAAATGACATTACATATAAGAGTGTCCAAAAAAGAAGGAAAATGGGTACAACACCGCTACAATTGCTGAGATAAAAGAAGAAGACGATGACGAGCTTGAAGCCCTATTGATTACTGACAAAAATGATTAAACAAATAAATGGATTATTGATTCTGTTTGCTCCCATCATGTGTGTCCTCATAAGAAATAGTTTACCTCTTACAAACCATTTGTTGACAAAGTTTTTATGGTGAATAATTCTTCTTGTAAAGTCGTAGGAATTTGAATAATTAATATCAAGACAACAAATGAATTGATAAGAACTTTGACAGATGTGTATCACGTTTCAAGTGTTAGAAGGAATGTGATTTCTTTGGGTGCATTGGTGTCAAACGATTGTTGGTTTAAAGCAAATTATGGACTGTTAAAAGTAGGAAGATGACCACGTATTATGCTCATTGGAAAGAAGGTCGGAAATTTGTATCAGTTGTTAGGATATACACTTTTAGGTGGAGCAATTCCGAAAATGGTATATAAACCCGTTTTAAAATATTAAGTCAGGGTGGAGAAATTTCGTCGAGGTGGAGATTTTTAGGATATGACGAAATTTAAGTAGTGTTACAATTGATGAAGAGAGTTAAAGCAAAAGAAGACAAAGATGAAGAATAGTAGTTGCAAAACCACTGAGTACTTGGTGGGTTCTTTACCAAGTATTCGGTAGAGAAAAAAATGATTTTTTCTCCAAAGGCTAGTACTAGTACGCGTGGCCAGTGCACGTTCACCGAGTACTCGGTGAGTTGCGGGTTTTTAGTTTTCTTTTTTTATTAGGAGATTGTAATCTCAGGATTCCTTTTAGGATTGACTTGTTCACCAATCTAGGTTAACTATATATATTGGAGTATGGTGGCTAGGGTTTAATATAGAAGAAATGCAGAGAAAAAGAGAGAAAGAAAAATTGATAGATTTGTGAGTGATATTTTATTATTGAGTGTTTTTATTGTTTAATAAAAGAAGTTGTTGATTTTCTTGTGTGTATAATATTTTTTTTTGTGTGAAATCTTGGACGGGATTGATTCTTTAAGCAGGGAAAAAGGAACTAATTCCCAAGAGTGTCATCTTAATTAGGCTATGTTTACAACTAATTAAGACATTATTCCTTACACAGCGTCATCTTAAATTTGACAAACAAACATTATTTGCCATATACTTTACACTACGTGAAATAGAGATTATATATTCCTACTTAGATTATATATAATTGAGTAAAATACGATTGAGATGCATGTCCTATGATTTTGTCGTATTCGTGTTTGAATTTTTAACTCTTTATTTTGAAATGATATATATTATGAAAATAAATTCATAATAATATCATAAAGTAATATAATAATAAGTTGCAATATTAATTAATTTTTATTCTATTAATTGAATTTTAATTTTAAGATCAATTCAATATTTACCTACCAAAAAAATATTTATTATTTTCACTTTTCTTTGTATTATTTAATTTTAATTTTTTTTATGATAAATACGTGTCAGTTCATATATGCATCCATATCAATAAAATTATTTTCATAATATTTAACATTTTTCTTTAACCAAATAATCATTTTCTAAACCTCATAACAACATCTCCAAACCTTGCCCGCATTGAACTCAGGTCATGCATCATCATCCACGATAAGGAAAAGAAAGAGACGATTAAGGGATTTCTACTAAAAATAAATAATTTGCGCGGGGGATATGTAGTTTTTTTAAATTTATATAAATATATTCATACAAAAAGCTTAAGATTCAATGGGCCAACCACTATATTGTCTCATACTAGTATTAGATTTGGATTGGAAAGTCTCGAATATATAAGGCGAAGGTTAGCGCTACCCAATTATTTATATCATTGTGTTGAACCACGAATCACTTGATTGGGACACCATGTTAACCCTTCTCGATCCTTGTAATTTTAGTTTTTATTATCTCGTATTTTTTTTTAGTTTTTTATTTTTTAGAAGGTAAAGCAACACTTAACACTCTATCTATAATATTTCCCTTGTTGATATTATTCACTTCGTTATTTTTATTTAATCCTAAGTTTTGTACCGGATAAACACTCGTATATTATAAACAAATATTCATTATATTTTCTTTCTCCAAAAAAATGAAAGTAAACTCTCAAAGGTTCTTTAAGTAGCAAAAGTAATTACCGAGAATAACCATCTCAAGGAATAAATATTTATTTAGTAGTAAACATATGGAATGATCATTCTAAATATTTTTAAAATATAAAATTTCCCAAAACAACACTCTCACATTATAAATTAACAAACAACCACCACCACCGCTCTGATGTCCCACATCGCGGGAGTATAGTCATGATGATGTGCTTATATGTAAAGTCATATCTTCAATTGATATGAAATATTTTGGAGGTGAAGTTCAAAAGAAAAATCGTTCAGACAACGTCTAAAGCGACCGGACTATTATAACCACCACCACCAATCACAAACCTATGCAGACTCCCCGTTTATTTATTTTTACTTTTTATATCCCAAAATTTACTATATTTATGATTATGCCCCTACTAAAATTCTTTTTTTATGATAATATCCCTACTAAAAGTTACTATATCCTTTATTTATCCCCATTGTTATTTTTTTTAAAAAAAATTTCACGCCCCCACTAATATAAATTTATAGGTCTGTCACTAATTACCATCACTTTGATCGTGTCTGCATTCGTGTTCGTGGATCATGCTCTTGTGGGGTTGAGATTGTGTCGTATAAAAAAATATAATTAATATACGTGTCAAATATGTTCAACTCTAATCCAATCCACAAGTTATCCGTGTCGATCGACCCACGTGTTGATCTATTTAATTCATTTACCCTATTTATTATAATATATTATATTATATTTGATACAATCTAACACGGAATGAACTATTTAACATATTATCAGCAAAATTAAATTAAATTTGACACGATTGAGTAATAATTTATTGATATATTTAAACACATGACCAATTAGAGAAGAGAAAAAAATATATATATAAATATAATCGTATCAAACGTATCGTGTTCGGGTCGACCCTTATATTCTCGTGTCGTATTTGGGTTGACCCTTATACAACTTCAACCCTTTTATAATTAACTCTAACTCTTTTAATTCATATCATGTTACCGTGTTTATTTTGACAGCTCTAACATTTACCACGGAGTCACATTCATATTCACCCATATAGTAAGATACCAATTATTTGATACGTGACGCTAGTGAAAGTTGCATTAATTTTTTTTCCTAATATGGCATATACGTTGAGACTTAAAATATCAGAAAATTAAAATCACCAAAGTGTATACTCCAAAACCATCCTTGATTAAAAGTATCAGAAAATTAAATCACGAAAGTGTATACTCCAAAACCATCCTTGATTACCGGTACGTAAATCACTGTAAACTGACGATGGCAACTCTTATAGAGAAGTATGAACGGTCAACCGACCACAAATATATATACGCAATCCAAAAGTGCCAAATGTCTGGTTTTAGTGTTACCCTTATACGCTAAGGCCTATATATATATATATATATATGTTTATATACATGTATAAACATTCACAGATTATGGTGCAAATGAACCAAGCCGAGCCGAGCCGAATTTTGAAATATTCAAGATCGATTCATTTTCTAAACGAGCCTAGAAAATGTGTTCAAACTCAATTCATTTGCTTAACGAATGAGCTCGAGTTGAACACTATATTTAACGAGTCGAGCCTGAACTTGCTTACGAACGACTCGTTTCAGTTGCAACATATATTACTCTTGTCAATAGCTGTCTGGATTAAGTTGTTGTATGTCTGTTTTTAACATATTTTCACTAATATAATTTTTTATGAATAATTTTTATGTTATAATCGCATAATTCCTATAATTTTTTCACAACAATCTTCATAATTTGTTCAATTTGAATTATCAAATATGAAATAATTTTATTTTTTAACTTAAACAAGTCTGTTCACGAGTTTGGCGAGCCAAACTTAGTAATGATCAAGTTAGACTCGTTTATTAAATGAATCTAAAAATTATATTCAGATTAGGTTCGTTTACTAAACGAATGAGTTCAAACCTAGTCACAAACGAATCAATTAATTTGCAACCTTACGTTGTGACGTGATGCTAAAATTCATAACCCATACGGTAAAACGTATTCTTTAATTTGGTGGCATCACCAGTACAAAATTGGGCATTTCATGTACGACATGTTCATGTTGACCTATAAAATTATTGGATAAGGGCACTATTACGTGACCTTTTAGACATTCATGAGCTAGAATCAACCTTTTGTTGTAATTTATTATTCCACAAATCCCATGTGGATAAATGAAGATTCATACATACGTGCATGAATATTCTATCATCCAAACGACGGTTTATAGAACCGAAATTTCTACTTTATTCTGGTGAATATTTTTATATCTTTATTAAATAAATATTTTTCAAATTTTAAATCCCATCTTCACATTTTGTGGAGAAAAAGTTTCCATCGTGGAATAAGAAAGAAAAAAAATTCATACATTAATTCATGTCCTATGACATTTGATTTGATGATGATGAGAGTATGAGTTCACGGCTCTCTTGTCAGTTACACACAGACATACATATATATATTTTACTCAAATATATGAAATAAAATAATGAAAAAACTTTTGGTGAACTTTTTATTTTAATACCTTGATATAAAATAATGTTAAGAATATACACAAGACATATGTATGTATTGTACTTGAGTACATGATATGAAATTAGAGAAAAACTTGGTGAATTTTTTATTTCAATACATCGATATAAAATAATGTCGATAATACAATAAAAAAAATTATTCTGCCTTTTTGAAATACAAAACATAAATATAATATTTGTAATATTTATTAACTATTCTTTCAGTTAAACTACCATAATATAATGGTCATCACACCCAAAAATAAACTGAACCTTTGAGAAGACATAAAAGAACATGAAATATTGGCATAAGAGAAGAAAGGTATCAGCCATAGTTAAACAAACTTTAAAAGGATATATATATATGCAGTGTTTTTCTGGATTTGGGCTTTCAATCCCTCATCTCTAACCAATATTTTTGCTCTTCCGTTCAAAAAATAAAATAAAATATTATCTCGGCCAAATTATATTGGACCTAACAGTTTTCGTACTATATTTTGAGTAGTTCCCCATTTAGCAAAATGCATGAATTCCCAAGCAATTTCTTTCTTTTGCCATCATTTAAAGTGTATTTGATTACTAACTTAATGCACATATTTAATAACTTTATATATATATACATATATATATATATATATATATATTCTTAATTTTTCATGTCTAGTTTTTTTTTTTTTGGTAACAGGGGTGATCCGGGTCAGCTTACGATCACATCGACTAATCCCCGAGGCCCTGAAGTTAACGACCGGGTAAATCTCCAGTGGTCCAAACAGAAACGTAGTTGGGGGATTTAAACCTAAGACCTTATGGTGAAGGACCATGAAACTCTTCCATCCCATCCACCCCTCCAGGTTGTTTTTTCATGGCCAGTTAGCTAGGTATATGTGGAAAAACCTTCGTGTCTAATGAGAATTATTTAAGTTTTTTTATTTTTTTATGCTTTACATAAATCCATGTTTTTATTCAAGAATGTATGGAGCAAAAGTCAGCAACTGCAAGTGATTCTTTCGTCTAAATTTCTCCTACCCTAAACCATACCTCCAAAGTCATGGATCTCTCTCTCTCTCTCTCTCTATAAATATTCTAAATCACCATGACAATTTCATCAATTCAATACCTCACTTCACATCATTCTATTAATATCCCATAGCTTATTATAGTAACATTTATTTTTCTCACTCTCACAAAATTAACCAAGCTTATAATGGCTCTCCCAAAGCACGTCCTCGCATTCGTTGTCATTGTCCTCTCATCTCTTTCATGTTACACCAGTCTTCGTGCCGATCCATCCCATAATTTTATTCAACAAGTATCTGGCTATGATTTTAAAGCAAGCCCTTCTTTTTTCAGCACCATTGACGATACCACATTTCGGAACTCTATCAACCTTGAAAGCGCAATCTTTCAATCGAGGGCTGATCATGGAGTGCATAGTCTTGCAAGTTCGGTAAAGACTGTTAGTGTAGACAATTTTGGAGCTAAAGGTGATGGAAGTGATGACACAGAGGTAATTAAGTAATTCAACACTTGAAACGATTTGCAAAGTACTTAAAGAATAAAGCTTCTTATTGTAATGTGATAAAAAAAAAATCACTTGAAACGATGAATATTCTAGTTAAAATGTCAAGGATATTTGAAAAGATAAGAAAAATTAGAGACCTAACTTGACCTGACATAGTTGATTAACCCTACTCGTTTTTTGTATTATAAGTGGTAATAATGTTATCGATCAATTAACTTCCAAAAATAAAAAATGTTATCGATCAATTACGGGTTGATAATCTTCACTGTTGACCTTGAGGTAGATATATCATGTGAACATATATATATATATATGCATACTTCATGAATTATTTTAAGGGTGCCACAACAGCTATTTGTGTTGTTATGCAATTTTAATGGAGGACTTGTTTTTCTTTCAATGTAGAAAAATTTGACGTGAAATTAATTTTCAATTTAATATTCGTACCATTTCAGGCATTCAAGAAGGCTTGGAAGGCAGCTTGTTCATCTGGAGTAGCCGTTAATTTTGTGGTGCCCAAGAACAAAATTTATCTTCTTAAGCCAGTAACATTTTCAGGCCCTTGCATGTCTGATCTTACAATGCAGGTTACATATCAAATATAAGAGAAGATTCCTTCTTTACAAGCTTCAATAATACATATTATCATGTATATATATATATATAAATATATAAATACGTTTGTATATATGTTACATATATAAAGTAAGTAATTATTTGCATAAATTTGAAAAAAAAAAAAAAAAACACAGATCTATGGAACCATTAAAGCATCAGATAATCGATCGGACTACAACAAAGATGGAAGATACTGGCTTCTTATTGAGGGTGTCAACAACTTAATGGTTGAAGGTGGTGGGATTATCAATGGAAATGGGAACGTATGGTGGAGAAACTCTTGCAAAATCAATAAAAACCTTGTAAGCCTTAAACATTTTCTTTTATTTTCTTTTTCTTATACATTTTTTTACTGTCCTAATAATCATTTATTGGCTGATTATTGATCTCTTGCTTGACTTATATGCAGCCATGCAAAAATGCACCAACGGTACGTTAATGTCTGTCATTATCATAGCAATCTATTCTCTATGAGCATAACAAATAGAGTAATAGTATATCTACTCTTATATATTAGTGTAATATAGGTGTTATATAGTGATATAGCACAAAATTCCGTGTTTTAATTTATCTAGCTAATTAATTATGGAATAAATTGAGAGTTTATTTTTTTTTGGGCAGGCTTTAACTTTCTACAACTGCAAGAACTTGATTATGAAAAATCTGAAGTCCCAAGATGCACAACAAATTCATGTTTCTTTCGAGAAATGTGTAAATGTTCAAGCTTCTAATCTCGTGGTGACAGCACCGGAGAACAGCCCTAACACTGATGGAATTCATATCTCGAACACTCAAAACATCCATATTGATAATTGTGTTATAGGAACAGGTACGCCTAATCTCATATCTAAAATAATTTAATCTTAACTCATTATTTTTATGAACTTCCTCTTATATTGATAGGTGATTCAGGGACGGTTCAGGCCCAATGGGGGCCATGACCCCATTGAAACTCTTTTTTTATATATTTTTTATCCTAAAATTTTAGATATTTAGTATTTAGCATTTATTGAATTTTTTTTTACCTTAAGTATCACAGAATTTAGATTTTTTTACAAATAAGCCCCACTAAAAATTTGTTTTAAACCCCACTGAAATAAATATATGTCATTTATACCCTAAAAATCCAAAATTTTTTTTTTAACACCCCCCTTACACGGATCCGTGATAGATAAAGTTAATGATTAATTTAATTAATGTGTTTAAAGGTGATGATTGTATTTCTATTGAGAGTGGGTCCAAGAAGGTGCAAGTCACGGACATAACTTGCGGACCAGGTCATGGTATCAGGTATTACACTCACACCTCTAACTAGACTTGTAAATGGATCGAATTCGGATTTGATCAATTAAATCCAAATCCAATTTGTTAAGAAATCGGATTATCGGATTCGGATCCTAATCGGGTTATCGGATTTTATTTTCAATCCGTATCCGGTTAATATCGGATTCGGATCATAATCGGATTATTGACAGGTCTATTGATAAGAATGACAAAAACTCCCAATCCGCGATCCGAATCCGATAATTCGATGAATTTTCACTTAGTTAATTCATATTCGAATTTCTTTATTATAGAATATCTGATTCGAATATCTAATTAAAAAAATACAAAAATCAATAAATACTGAAACACTAAATTATTCACACTTTTAATAATTGTATTTATGATCAATCATTATTAATAAATAATAAAATAATTAACAATTAACATTTATATACATGTACAGTATTAAATATATACACATAAAAATATCAAATATATATTTATATATATATAAATATATTTTATATCGGATCGGGTTATTATCGGATCGGATGACATAAATCCAAATCTAATTTGTTAATAAATCGGATTATCGGATTCGGATCCTAATCGGGTTATCGGATTTTATTTTCAATCCATATCCGGCTAATCGGATCGGATTCGGATCAAAATCCGATCCATGGACAGCTCTACCTCTAACTAGCTAATTTTGCAAAAATTAGCAATTTGATGTGAATTTTTTTGACTTATTTTGAAATTAATGTGCATAGATTAAAGTACCATGTATGTTACTTTATAACCATATTTTTTTTTTTTAATATATGGTGAGCTCAGTATTGGAAGCTTAGGATCCGAAAATTCAGAAGCTTATGTTTCAGATGTTACAGTAAATGGAGCTAAGCTTTCTGGAACTACAAATGGAGTCAGAATCAAGACATGGCAGGTAAGAAGTCCGTATTTAATGATATGCATATATGTATATATATATACACAAAAATATGCAAAGTGACGCCGGACAAAATAGAGATTATTCTGTAGGCTAGCGCAACGGGTAATTTGCAAGAAAGAAAAGGGAGAAATTATTCGACCCAAAATTCAGAGAACACTCTAAAATTTAATAAAATTCTTAATATTCAAAAAACATCAAAAACAACCCACAAGTCGGGTTTAAATAGCTGAAAATCGACCCCTAATGGGATTTTTGCCAAAAATAGCAAAACCCTAAAAGTCCTACCAAAACAAAATATGGAAAAAAATAAAAAGATTGCCAAAAATCTGGCCCAAATCGGGTTTAGAATCAATTCCTAATTGACAAATAGAAAATTAACTAAAAATAGAGATTTGAAAAGGAAAACAGCAGATCACGATTTCCTGCCATCCTTGCGCTGATCCTCCATAAGTAGTAAAAATTAACTAAAAATAGATATTTGAAAAGGAAAACAGCAGATCACGATTTCCTGTCATCCTTGCGCTGATTCTCCTGCATCAGTCACCCCGGGTTGGAAAGAACTCGTCCTCGAGTTCACAGCAGCATCAGCAGAATCCGCAAAAACAAGGACTCAGGTGTTTCACATTAAAGACGTCAGATGTTTTCAAGTGACTAGGGAGACACAACCTGTATGCGTTGTCATTAATCTTCTGCAATATCTCACAAAGTCCAATCTTTTGCTCCTTAAGCTTATTATACTCACCAACAGGGAAACGATCACGAGTTAATACAACCCAAACAAAATCACCAACATCAAAAAGTACCTGACGATGATGACTGTCCGCTCGAGTTTTGTACTTGGCATTGCTCTCGTGAATGGCCAGTTTCACTTGCTCATGGATGCCTCGAAGATGTTGGCCATTAGACGACGGAGACATCGACTGATTAAATGCAGAAGGAGACATCATAGAGACTGACGAGGGAGAACCCTTCTTTCGGACAGCGTCTTCAGAGACTACGTTCTCGCAACTGCCACTGTCAATAATCATCTTGCAGACTTTGTCGGCCACGGTGCAGGTTGTATGGAAAATATTGGTTCTCAACCAATCATCTTCGGAATCGCTTCTGGGAGTCAGGAGGCTCTTAGGAATGACCAGAGTTTCATGGTCGTCCCCATACAACACATCCTCATCTCCTTCTGTGTCATACACTGGCTCTCCAACGAAAGTATCGGTTTTCAACCAATCATCTTCGGAATCAGAATCTTCCGAAAATATTGGCCATAACGGTGGATACGGATTTTCGAAGGTGGAATTGTCGGTATCAGAATCTTCCACATCATGATTACCGATTTCCTGCGCCGCCAGGCGCTGGGTTAACTCTGCCACTTGCCTCTGCAAATACTCAATCATAACATCCTGAACGTTACGATCACGGTGCGGAACTTCCTCAATCGGAACCTGCCCACGACGACCACCACGACCACGACCACGATTATTAGCCATCGAAAACTGATGGAAATAAAACCGCCTCAGGAAGATGCTGAGCTCTGATACCAATTGACGCCGGACAAAATAGAGATTATTCTGTAGGCTAGCGCAACGGGTAATTTGCAAGAAAGAAAAGGGAGAAATTATTCGACCCAAAATTCAGAGAACACTCTGAAATTTAATAAAATTCTTAATATTCAAAAAACATCAAAAACAACCCACAAGCCGGGTTTAAATAGCTGAAAATCGACCCCTAATGGGATTTTTGCCAAAAATAGCAAAACCCTAAAAGTCCTACCAAAACAAAATATGGAAAAAAATAAAAAGATTGCCAAAAATCTGGCCCAAATCGGGTTTAGAATCAATTCCTAATTGACAAATAGAAAATTAACTAAAAATAGAGATTTGAAAAGGAAAATAGCAGATCACAATTTCCTGCCATCCTTGCGCTGATCCTCCATAAGTAGTAAAAATTAACTAAAAATAGATATTTGAAAAGGAAAACAGCAGATCACGATTTCCTGTCATCCTTGCGCTGATCCTCCTGCATCACAAAGCATGCATGCACATGTATTTGAAATATTATGCCTGTGTATACGTAAAACGTTTACTACATAATTCTCAATTCAAACAGATTTATAAAGCATAGATACTGTGTACAAAGTGTCTGGTGGAAATATGGATGGATCGTCTTGATTACTGCTAAAAGAATCTCGAATTGGATTTACGTACACAAAAAAATTCTCAAATTTAATTTCAATGCCTGAGTTAATTAACTTTTCTCCAACTGCAAAAATTTACAAGCTAGTCTCCAACATAACTTATATCTATTGATAGACAACATCCTCAAAATATTTTACTACTCTTCAACATAAATTATATCTGTTGATAGATTAATCAAGTATGTTTATACATGCATACATACATATTTTTGTAATACGTACGGAATACATATTTTGTCAGGGAGGATCAGGAAGTGCAAGCAACATCAAATTTCAGAATGTGGAAATGCACAATGTGTACAACCCCATAATCATAGACCAGAACTACTGTGACCAAAATGGTCGACCATGCCAAGAACAGGTTGAAATTTCTAATTCTCTCTAAAAAATAAAAACTAATAAAAAAGAAACTTGATTTTATTGATTTGAAAAATCATGAAATTGCTTGAAATATTCCAGGAATCAGCTGTTCAAGTGAAAAATGTGGTGTACCAGAACATTAAAGGCACAAGTGCTTCTCAAGTGTCTATAAATTTCAATTGCAGTGAGAGCATTCCGTGTCAAGGGATTGTGTTGCAGAATGTGAGCATAGAAGGTGATGGAGGTGAAGCAACAAAAGCTACATGCAACAATGTCAACTTGAATAAAATTGGAGACATTTCCCCGAATTGCCCTTGAGAAAATTTAGCTAACATAGTATATATGGTATTGGATGGTTGTGGCATTGATACGTATATAAATAATTCATTAGATATACGATTTGTATATATAGGACTTTATATGACAGCTCGTCTAGGAATGTCAGAAGCTGTTCTTTGAGAATAAGCTACATTTTAGTAGCCAATCCCATGTTAATTATTAAGGACTAATTATTGTTTCATTGATGTAATGTTCATATTCTAAAGAAATTATGTGATAAGAATGTTATTTTATAGGACAAGGTTTTAAGTGTCACTTATATATATATGCTAGTTTTTTTGTATATTGGTTGTGAACTGGTTATACATTATTTTATATCAAGAGATGTGGTTCTATTCTTAATTAGTCCTTCGAGCTCTCTTGCAAAATTATTACTTTCTTGCCTGTGGCCATTACTATTTCTTTTATTCCGATATTTGATTTCCTTTGAAATATTTTCATAAAAAGACTTAGATATGCATTTTCATGAACTCCGAGTATAATGATGTGCATATACACACACATGTAAATAGATTAAAAAAAACAAATCTATCTAACAAGTGTCATTTATTATGCATATTTTACATACGGTTCACCACATAACTTATTAACAATGTCATGTCCTTAAACAAGATGATGATTTTGATGATGTTTTTTTATCTTAAATTGTATTGATAGAGTAATTAATACCATCAAGTCATTAAAATGAAGTAATTAATTCTATCTTTACTAGCTTACCCTTGTTAGAGTGATTTCGGTTGTAATTATCAAGTCTTTAGTCAATATTCCAAAGAATAATTGAGAGAGAAAGGAAAATTGATAATTCATATCAAGGCTGTACATTAATTTTAGGCGTATTTTTTAATGCATTGAGTTAGGATAAAGAGTGTTATATTTTTTTATGAATTCAAATTTCTATTTTTCACAATAATAAAATTACAAAGCATGTTAAATTAAATTGTGATATAAAAACAAAAGGGTATGAAAGTAAATGAGTTACTATAGTTTCTTTTCTTTTCTTTACTTTAACCATACCAAACAATGTTGTTATCATTTCCTTTATTTTCTTTTACACTTTATTCAAACATGTATACAAGATTTAATTATTCTTTTCTCTCATACTTTTCCCTATTACTTATTCCAACCAAGCCTTACTGCTTCTATACACAAGTAGTCATAAAGTACATACCATATTCAGCAAATTAACGGGTGTATCAAATCATTTGTTTTTAATTGATTGACATTTCCCAAATTGGACTACAATTAATGTTAGGATCAGAAAACGCTCTGATACCACTTGTTAGGGTTCGCACACCCTATGTACGAAGCCGTGCACACCTGCAAATCAGAAAACGCACACAAACACACCAAACAATCGACACAAGAATATATACGTGGTTCAGCCAAATAAGCCTACGTCCACGGAGAGCACCGTTTCACTAAAAAATCACTGAGAGGATTACAAGGGGGTGATTCGCAGATCACACACGCACACACACTGTGTATACTCACGCCTGTATCACCGGAATAATATAAACGTATATTATTCCTAACTCTCTCTCTCTATTTCTGTGTACACAATTCAATAGGAGAAGCCCTATATTTATAGGTGAGGATATAGAGGTGGGTTTCCCAATCTTCCGATGTGGGACAAGTTAATATAACAAAGTAGTCATATTATATATATATGCCAATATATAACAATCTCCCACTTGACGACTTTGTCTTCATCAATCAACTCCATCAATGATCAGTGCTCGGTGCCCTCATTTATGTCTTCAAGCTTGAAGACCAACTGAAGTTGCGCACAACTTCAGTTTCTCTGTTGTCACCACTTTGGTCAACATGTCGGCCGGATTCTCGCTTCCTTGAATCTTCTTAAGTGTTAATACTTCATCCTCTAATAGAGATCTGATAAAGTGATAACGAAGATCTATATGCTTGGTTCTCGAATGAAATGCTGAATTTTTCGCCAGATGTATAGCACTCTGACTATCACTATGCAAAACACTATTCCCTTGCTCGAATCCCAACTCTGCCAACAAACCCTGTAACCAAATCATCTCTTTGCTAGCCTCTGTCACGGCTACATACTCAGCATCTGTAGTAGATAACGCTACAATCCTCTGTATCTGCGAAATCCAACTGACTGCTGTAGTACCTACTGTAAAGACATAACCAGTAGTGCTTCTTCGGTGATCTATCTTACCAGCAAAATCTGAATCTACATAGCCATGTAAATTCACTTCACCTTTTCCAAAATAAAGGCATCTGTTTGTGGTACCTCGTAGATATCGCAATATCCACTTCACTGCTTCCCAGTGAGTCTTTCCTGGATTGGACATGAACCTGCTGACTGCTCCCACTACATATGCAATATCTGGTCTTGTACAAACCATTGCATACATCAAGCTTCCAATAGCTGAAGCGTATGGAATACTGGCCATGTCATGTTATTCCTCTCTGCTTTTGACTTGGGAGACTGCTTTTTGGATAATCGAAAATGTCTAGCCAAAGGTGTGATAACTGACTTAGCATCACTCATGTTGAACCGCTTCAAAACCTGTTCAACGTAGTCAGCCTGAGACAACTGTAGAATTCCCTTCTGTTTGTCTCTGATGATTCTCATACCAAGAATCTGTTTCGCTGTGCCTAAGTCCTTCATCTCGAACTCTTTTGCCAACTGTTTCTTTAACTTACTGATTTCCGTAAAATCAGATCCAGCTACTAACATGTCATCAACATAAAGTAGGAGGATAATGTAACTTGTGTCAAACCTCTTGAAGTAGCAACAATGGTCAGCGTTGCACTTGATATAACCATGTCTCTGCATAAATCCATCGAATTTCTTGTACCACTGTCTTGGAGCTTGTTTCAAACCATACAAGCTCTTTTCCAACTTACACACAAGTTTCTCTTTCCCTTTCTCTAAGAAACCTTCCGGTTGCTGCATATAAATCTCCTCCATTAGGTCACCATGGAGGAAAGCAGTTTTGACATCTAACTGCTCTAGGTGCAAACCCTCTGATGCAACAATGCTAAGAACTGAACGAATGGTAGTCAGTTTCACAACCGGAGAAAATACGTCGGTGTAGTCGATTCCTGCTTTCTGCTGAAAGCCTTTTACTACAAGTCTCGCCTTGTACCTCTTAGAACCATCATGTTCTTCTTTGACTCTGTAGACCCATTTATTATGGAGAGCTTTCTTTCCTACCGGCAGCTCGGTTAGCTTCCATGTCTTGTTGGAAATAAGGGACTTCATCTCATCTTCCATCGCAAGCTCCCACTGGCTCGCATCTGCTGCACTGCATGCTTCATCAAAATATTCTGGTTCACCTCCATCTCTGAGCAACAAATAATTCATGTATCTCCGATTCGGCACATGCTGCCGTGAAGACCTCCTAGGTACAGGAATAGTAGTCGGAGACTGCGGTGTATCAACCTGTTGAGTATTTCCATCTGCAATATGTTCGTCTGACTGAGTACTCTCACTGTCTTGAACATCATCTAACTCAACACACACAGGATCACTCTGTGCTATAGGCTTTGAGGTTGTTGTGTGTCTGTCCTTGTACATAACCTTTTCATTGAACACTACATCTCTGCTTCGGATCAGTTTTCGGTTCTGATCATCCCACATGCGGTAACCATACTCATCACCGCCATAGCCAATGAAAATATACTTTTGTGACTTGGGATCAAGCTTACCCCTCATAGTGTCACTAACATGTACATATGCAACACAACCAAAAACTTTTAAATGTAAAAGTGTTACCTCTCTACCGCTCCAGACCTCTTCTGGTATTCTGTGCTCCAATGGTACTGATGGACCACGATTAATTAAGTACGCTGCTATACTGACTGCTTCTTCCCAGAACTGTTTTGGCAACCCTGCCTGAATGCGCATGCTTCTGGCTCTCTCAGTCAATGTCCGGTTCATCCGTTCTGCTACGCCATTCTGTTGTGGTGTACGTGGAACAGTTCTCTCTAATCTGATACCGTTCTCATAGCAAAATCTCTTAAACTCGGTGTCCTGATACTCTCCACCATTATCGGACCGTAATATCTTGATCTTCAAACCCGTCTCATTCTCTATCATAGCCTTCCAACTCTTGAACACACCGTACACTTCAGATTTATGTTTCAAGAAATAAACCCATACCTTTCTGGAATGGTCATCGATGAAGGTGACGAAATAGGACTTTCCGCCAATAGATGAGACATTTGCTGGCCCCCAGACATCAGTGTGAACTAGCTCAAGCTTCTCCTTTCTGAGTTCTCTGCCGCTTTTCTGAAAACTAACCCTCTTCTGCTTACCGAATACGCAATCCTCACAGAAGTCGATATCAATCGAATTTAGACCTGGTAGCTTTCCCTTTGCGAGCATAACCTTGAGTCCCTTTTTCACTCATGTGACCTAGCCTCTGGTGCCACAAATTATGATCCTCCTTGCTTTCTGCAATTGCTATAAATGTGCTAGCCTTGGTGGTAGTGTACAGCGTACCTGTTTTCTTTCCTCGTGCTATAGTCATAGCTCCATTGGAAACTTTCCACTTATCTTCACTGAAAGTGGTCACATAACCTTCACTCGCCAACTGGCCTATTGAGATCAGGTTCTTCCTCAAGTCTGGAATGTGTCTGACATCCCTCAGCTTCCATATCGATCCGTTGAGTCTGATATGTACTTCACCCTTGCCAACAACACTGCAGGGTTGATCGTCACCTAGATAAACCTTGCCGAGGTTTCCAGGTGCATAGCTCTCAAAGAGCTCTCCACTTGAGGTGGCATGGAAAGATGCTCCAGAGTCCAAAACCCAAGACTCTGCTTTGCTCTCCAAAGAGCATATCAGTGAATCATCTGCTTCTTCTAAGACAATATTTGCCTCTGTCTTGTCATCCGCTACCTTCTGCGGGGATCTACACTGGTTCCTTAAATGACCAGTCTTGCCACAATTCCAACATTCGATTGCTTTGAAATTTCTGGGACCTCGAGACTGTGATCTTCCCTGTCTCGACTTGGAACGGTCACGCCTTTGGTTTCCGCCTTTCTGCCTGTTCGAACCTCTGCCTCTGGTGTCGACATTCAATGTTGTGCCACTGCTTGAAGAGTCTGACAAATGTCTTCTGATCTCTTCTGTGAGTACCATACTCACAACGGTATCATACTTCAACGGGTCTATCCCTGAAGAATTACTGATTGCAGCCACTGTGGCATTCCAGCTCTCTGGCAATTGATTAAGGAGAAAAGCTGATTTCACCTTGTCTTGAAACACTACTTCAATTGATTCCAACTGCCCATAAATGTCATTAAGTTTACTGAGATGTTCACCAACATTCCCATTCTCAGACATCTTCAGATTCGTCAATCTGCTGATAAGATGTAATGTATTTGCTCCAGACGGCTGTTCGTACATCTTCGAAAGTGCTTCCATGAGAGACTTTGCAGTCTTTTCTTTCATGATATTAAAGGCAACAGATTTTGCCAACGTCAATCTGATCGTGCCAAGAGCCTTTCGATTTAGGATATTCCACTCCTCTTCTTTCATTGAATCTGGCTTCGTCTCTTCTAGCGGCTGATACAAATTTTTCTGGAATAACACATCCTCAATTTGCATCTTCCAATAGGTAAAGTTTGTACCATCAAACTTGTCGATCATTACTGTCTTTTCTTCTCCCATAGTTCCCACTGAGCCTATTAGAGATATTCGGAGTGCAAAATCGAGTATACGGTTGCGTCGGGGACGGTTCAAAACCTTAAGAAAGCCTCTTCTCGGGGTGCGTGCGGGCGCGTCCCTGCTCTGATTGGGCTGATTCTTGCGCCAAAACGTCGGGCTTCAAATTCTCTTTCCGTAGATATATTATAAGCCTCATTCCGATAAACGATGCTCCGGAAAATCACGCCGAACCGAAACTGCTGCTCGACGGAGCCAAAAAACTGACCGGAACTTCAGGCGGCGCGTGGGGGCGCGTGACGAACTTTCCGGCGACGTTCTTGACACTGATGACTTCGTCTCGTCGAGTCAAAGCTCCTGGTGTGGTCGGTTTCTGATTTAGGGCACTCGAAAAAATCAGATCTGGACCAGATCGTCGGGCTTCGTGATTTGCTCCAACCTGAGGCTCTGATACCACTTGTTAGGATCAGAAAACGCTCTGATACCACTTGTTAGGGTTCGCACACCCTATGTACGAAGCCGTGCACACCTGCAAATTAGAAAACGCACACAAACACACCAAACAATCGACACAAGAATATATACGTGGTTCAGCCAAATAAGCCTACGTCCACGGAGAGCACCGTTTCACTAAAAAATCACTGAGAGGATTACAAGGGGGTGATTCGCAGATCACACACGCACACACACTGTGTATACTCACGCATGTATCACCGGAATAATATAAACGTATATTATTCCTAACTCTCTCTCTCTATTTCTGTGTACACAATTCAATAGGAGAAACCCTATATTTATAGGTGAGGATATAGAGGTGGGTTTCTCAATCTTCCGATGTGGGACAAGTTAATATAACAAAGTAGTCATATTATATATATATGCCAATATATAACAATTAAGGGAGAGGTTTATTTTAACTTGTTGCTACTAAATTAATTAGTACAGATTACATATGGCTGATTTAGTCAATTAGAAACGCCACAAAAATGCAATTTCAGGCATAAAATGTTAGTAAATAGAATTTAGAAACAAAAACTTTGGAAATGTGCATTTATGGCCTTAAAATTCCATTATAGTCATGTAGAAATTAAATTCAATGTCCAGTTAATGCACAAAAGATGCAGATTACTATTTACCGAAAAAAACAGAGATGCAGATAATTAGGAGATTACCTAAAATCAGTGAAAGTGACAAATTAAGTTGAATGTGGTGCATTTACATTATTAAATCTATTGTTTAACATGCAAAAAAAGCGGTCCATATATACATTTACACTCTTTAATTATCAAATTTTGATCAAATGTGAGATGATTTCATAAATCTTCAAATATTTAATACTTTAAGATTTATCTTCCTACTTGTTTTAGTAGTTTATTGAATTTAATTTTCGAGGAATTTAAAATAAGAATTATATATTATTTGGTCATATCCCTAATTGAGTATGCATGTGTAGTAAAACTGCAATTAAATAAATCTATAATAACCATGCATGGATCGAAATTCGCCAACTTACCCAAAAAAAAACCTTTTCCATATAAATTTTCATGCCCTAAACATATATACCTTAAATGTCAATGATCTCCACTATATATATATGCTAAATTATCATGACATTTTCATCACTTCACTAACTTAATTGTATCCTTTTTCTATTACTTGCAAAAGAAGCATATAAATGGCTCTTCAAAAACATCTTCTCTCATTTGTAGTAGTTCTTGTCCTCTCATCTCTTTCATGTTACACCAGCCTTAATGGGGATCAACCCCATAATTATCTTCCACAAAAATCAAGCCATTATTTCCGAACACGCGATTCATTTTTAAACACGAATCGTGATGCGTATGATCTTGCAGATGCAGCTCAAACCAAATTTAGTGTAGACGATTATGGAACCAAAGGTGATGGAACTACTGATGACTCAGAGGTAAGCATTTTAGTTCAAATGGTGTGTGAGCTAGATTGTGTATATAAAATATGTGTACAAAAAAATAAAATAAAATAAGATTTGAATTTGAATTCAAAAAGAAAAAAATCAAATAGAAGAATTAATTAACATTGTTTATATATGAATGTAGGTTATTGAAGAGAAGTCTTGAACTTACTTCTAGTTCAAATTTCTAATAGATTTTAGTATGTCACTTTTATCATTTTTCATATATAGGAACCATATATATATAGCATATTCTATTATAACTTTGACCATTTAATCTAGGGCTGTGAGAGTACACATGCAAATTTTTGGCACTTGACATACACTTCATTGAACGGTTTAAAATTTTCTTATAATGCATTATTTATTAATGTGATTTTTATCTGATTAACTTCTTTTTTTGCCATTTATACCCTTGCAGGCATTTGGGAAGGCTTTCACGGCAGCTTGTTCAGCTACTGGAGCTGTTAGTTTAGTGGTGCCCCAAAGCAAGAATTATCTTCTCAAGCCAGTTAAATTCACAGGGCCTTGCAAGTCTTATCTTACAGCGCAGGTTGGACATCAAACATATATATATATATATATACGAGAAACTTCCTTTTTCAAATATTCAAGAAAAGTATCGTATACATCATACATGTATGTACATACATACTACAGACACTAAATAATAATTTGTATTTTTTGAAACATCAGATCTTAGGAACGATTAAAGCATCCGATAATATGGCCGACTACAAAAATGATCCAACACACTGGATTCATTTTGACAGTATTAATAATCTAGTGGTTGAAGGTGGTGGGACTGGGATTCTTAATGGAAATGGGAAGATATGGTGGGACGCCTCCTGCAAAAAAGATAAATCTCGTGTAAGCCTTACCAACAACAAATATATATATATATATATACACACAGCTCCTGTTGAACATTTCTATGATATTTTTTCCTTTTTCTCTTTTTCCATTTTTCTATGGTCCTAACCCTTGACTGATTATTCCCTTCGGCCTGATTTATATGCAGCCATGCATGGATGCACCAACGGTATGTCTTTACTGTAATAATCTACGTTTTTTTTAGGTAAATCAAATTTATTAAACACAGAACCAAACAAATACAAAAGAGGGCGAACCCAAGAAAGAAAGGACACGACTTCATTAAGAAGCAAAGCTAACCTAAGAAGCTAGCAAACAAAACCCTCACAGGGATTGAAAAGAACCAACTAGGGAACCAACAATGCTTCAAAGAAGCAAAATCAAGCCTAACAGCTATCAGTCATCAACCACAACCAGCCAAATACTAAGCTGTCAAGCAATCCCCCTAGCAACCAACCGAGAGCCTGCATCAATCTATGCACCATGCACCAACCACCAAAACCATGCACACATTTGAGGCTATTGAGCCTGCACCCTTCCAGTAGGAACTTCAAAAATTGAGCTTGGTAAGAACCAAGCAGCAGCAGCTTCCCTATAGCTCCTGGAATTTTTAAATTTCAGGGACATGAGGTTGAGCCTAATGCATTCCTTCAAGTTGGAGATAACTCTCTTAGAAGATGTATACTTGAGCTCAAAAAGTCTGCAATTCCTTTCGCGCCAAATAAAGTAGATAGATGAGGCAAAGCATAGACGAAAGATAGTTGTTTCGATAGGGGAAGTATCTTCATTCCACTTTTCGGACATCCATTTAATGATACTTAGGTAAGATGTGTCCCCTAAGAAGATGCCACACCTGTGTTGGCACCACTGCCAAACCCTCGATGAGAAGTTAAACTTGAAGAACAAGTGTTCATGCCTTTCATGTGCAACACCACAAAGGCAGCAAAGACGAGAGGAGCCAGAAAGTATGCCAGGTTTGTCCTTAGTTCTAAGTTTACCTTGAAGAGAAATCCATGTGATGAAGGCATGACTTGGAATATGGTGTTGAAACCATAAGGAGTGTTGCCATGGACAAGTAGTAGGGGGGGGGGGGGGGGGGGGGGGGGGGAGAGAGCATCAAAGGTGGTTTTAAAATGAAAACTACCATTCTCAGAAAGCTTCCAAGTGACCCAATCTTTGGTTCCATTACAGATGGTGGGAAGGGAATCAAAGCACCCCACAGGAAATTGTCTAGACAATGATGAAGGAATTCTCCAGCAACCTCTTCTCATGAGAAAGTCTACCTTCTTGCTGCTCCATCTAGAAACGTCAGTAGCCTCATTCCCACCACCCACAAGAGAGTTTAGAGTCCCTTTTGGTAGCCAGAAGTCATACCAAAGAGATGTATCTTTCCCATCTCCCACATGATGGAATATAAAGCTTTTTGCAAGACCTCTGATTTTTAACAACCGTCTCCAGTTCCAAGAGCTAAGGTTTGAAGACTTGAGCTTCCAAAAAATGCCATATTTGATGAGGTTCTCATGCACCCAGTCAAACCAAATTGATTGCCCATTGTCTTTAAAAAGATACCAGATCTGTTTTAAACTTGCAACTCTATTGAGATGGAGCAGGTTAGGTAGCCCAATTCCTCCAATTTTTTTGGGTTTACAAACATGAATCCAATTGACCTTTGCCCCATGTTGTTTCATCTCATGCCCAGTCCACATAAACTTCCTAAGGGTTGCATTGATATCCTTTATCATTTGAAGGGGAAGAACAATATAAGAGCTCCAGAAAGTATGGATACTAATGAGAATAGTTTTGATAAGTTGAACTCTTCCAGCATAAGATAAAAGCTTAGCATTCCAGGAATTGATTCTACTTGTGATCCTCTCAACTACTATTTTGCATTCATTGGCTTTGATTCCAGTAGAGGTAAGAGGGAGCCCCAAGTATCGAAAGGGAAAGTTTCCTTGGCCAAATCCTACAATCTGAAGCATACTAGACTGAGCCTCATGGCTGATTTCAGAAAAAAATATTTGGCTTTTAGAGCAGTTTGGGGTAAGGCTAGAGAAGGAAGAGAATTTGAGAATGCCATCAAAGAGAACCTTGAGAGAGTGAGGATCCCTATGGAAGAACACCATAAGGTCGTCAACAAAGCATAAATGGCTGAGTTTTGTTTTCTGACATCTCCAATGGTACATGAAGAGAGGGTCATTAGCAATAGCAGTATGAAGGGTAGAGGATAACACATCCATAACCAAAACAAACAGAAAAGGGGAAAGGGGCCCCTTGTCTGATACCTTTTGCACCCTTAAATAACCCTTCAAGTTCCCCATTAATAGATATGGAGAATGCAATAGTACATACACAAGCTTGTACCCAACCAATGAATGTCTGTGGAAAATTGAGAACTCTCAACACATCAATGAGAAACTCCCAGCTGATAGAATCGTAGGCCTTATGTAGATCAATCTTCATTGTGCACTTAGGAATGTTTGTAGATATGTGGTAGCCATGAAAAAGTTCTTGAGCTAGTAAGAACCCATCACCTATTCTTCTACCTTTTATGAAGGTTGTTTGGCTTTTATCAATAAAGATAGGAAGCAAAGGCTACAGTTTCATCGCAATCAGCTTGGCAATGACCTTATAGATGGTATTACAACAAGCTATTTGTCTAAAGTCATTCATTGATGAAGGATTAGAAGTTTTAGGAATCAGAGTGAGAGAAGTTGAGTTGGTCACTTTCAACAACTGACCAGTTAGAAAGAACTCTTGGACATCTTTAGAAACATCACTACCTATGACACTCCAGGCTTTCTTAAAAAATAGGGCATTGTACCCATCAAGACCAGGGGCTCTAGATGGATTTAGATCAAAGAAACATTTTGTAATGGCTTCAATTGTAGGTATTTCAGTAAGAGAAGACATATATTCACTAGGGATAGTTTTTTTTTTTTTTTTTTTTGAAAAATCAGCAATTATATTAAGGAGGCAAAAGCCTAAACAAGATAGTAGTACTCCAAATACAAGTCATCTGGGAAGCCCCATGTCCACCAAACAAGCAAGAACCAAGACATACCACCATTTACACTCAAGGCCAGTAAGCTAAACCAACCACAAACAAAACCAGTGGAGTTCAGGCAAGAGCTCCACTTGGACAGAAGGAAAACAACACTAAGAATCTGGCACCATGCGTAGAACATTAACAGAAAGTAGAGTTTGGAAACTGCCATATCCTAGCTAGATCAGCATTCACTGGATTGTTCTTGATCCTGTTAAGAGAGAAAGCTCTAAACCTAACTGTGTCCATGATTTCATTGACCAACTGCATTTCAGTCCTAACTTCTCCCCTATACAATCTTCTTCCTCTTTCGCACCAGTAGATGTAGATAGAAGCTGCCAAGCACCATTTACTGATCAGGACCTGAAGATATTTCCCTTTTAAAGAAGAGCACCATTACACAAGATCATCCCAAGAGGTGAAAGTACATTGTAAGCCTCTCTGCTTGATAAAGATCCATCCCTTAGATGTGACTTTGCAATTGAAAAATAGATGATTCCTAGATTCAATTCCTTTGCAGAAGACACAACAGTTGTTAGAAGATAATCCCATAAGCACTAGCATGTCTTGAGTGAGCATTCTATTGTGAATAGTTGTCCAAAACACAAAGGCATGCCTAGGAATATCCCCACTAAACCAAACTCCAGAATACCAAGTTATGTTAGGTTTCTTAAATCTGAAGTAATCCCAAGCTGAAGCAATGCTGAAATTGGGAGCAAGGTTCCAAATCAGTTTATCCTCTTGATCAACAGAGGGAGGAGGAAAATTCATAGTAGCATAATTTAGATAAATAAGCTCCAGAGAGTTGGTATTAGGCCAGTTCCAAGAATTGTTGATAATGATAGAAGCCACTTTAGCACCCTTAGGCAGACCAGCAAGGTTGATTACATCATTGCCAAACAACTCCACAATTGGCCTATCAAATAACCATGCATCAAACCAAAGAGAGACATTAGCACCATTACCCACTTTGTATCTAAATAAGCTCTTGATCTTATCCCTCAAACCAAGGATTTTCCTCCAAGACCATGATATGTTATAAGAGCTCTTTAGGAGCCAAAAGCTTTGATTTTTTATGATGGCGGATTTTGCCCAGGTAACCCACATAGAAGAATGGCACGGTTGAAGAATCTTCCAAATGTGCTTCGTCACAACAGCTTGATTCCATGAGACAAGGTCCTTAATTCCAAGGCCTCCTTCCTCTTTAGGCAAACACACCTCTTTCCAGGCTAGTTTCTCCCCTCCTAGCTTTAAATCGGGCCCTTTCCATAGGAATCTCCTCAAAATGCCAGAGATCATCTTCATTGTGGCCTTAGGCAAGATGAAGCAAGAAGCCCAGTAAACTTGTATCGAGAACAACACAACATTGATGAGTTGTAATCTCCCAGCAAAAGATAGTTTTCTTGTAGACATCCTCAAATTTCTTAATACCAGGGTAAGACATAAATTGGGTGCCCAAAAGCTCATGAAAAAAAGAGACAACTTCAGTCTTAATGGTGGGCAAAGAGTCTGTAACAGTACCATCTCTGAGTTGTAGGGTGCAAATCTTCTTCCTATTACATCTAGAATTGAAATTCCTCATGAAAAATTTGGTGTTTTTATCCCCTTTCTTGAGCCAATTGATCCTTGATTTTTGTTTGAAGAAATTTTCTTCAGCTCTGGCCAGCTTAGTGTATTGGGACAGCAGCAACATTTCATTATCTCTAAGGTTCTCGTTAATTGGATTGTGGTCAAGTTGGATATGGCAGTTGTCTAGAGAAACTTTGGCCTCATTCACTCTGCAAGAGATGTCACTAAAATCCTTCTTATTGAGTAGCTAAAGCTCCCCTTTGAGAATCTTAGAGTTTTTGAGTAACTTCATACATGGTTGTACCTGTAATATCCTGCTTCTAAACTCTGTCAACAGTAGCAAGAAAATCACTATGCTCAGCAAGAAAATTAAAGAATTTAAAGGGAATTGCTCTTTTTGGCTTTGTGTTATGAAGCTTGATGACCATAGGTGAGTGGTCAGATGCTCCATAGGGAAGGAAAGTACAATCTGAAAGAGGAAAGTGACTTATCCAATTGTCATTTACTAAGACTCTGTCGAGCTTCCTTGAGATGTTGTAGCTTCCTCCTTTCTTATTAGACCAAGAGTGGTAGATCCCATTGGATCTGAGATCAGAGATTTCTGATGTATTGAGGCAGTCCTTAAATTCAATCATGCCATTGTTCCAATTCCTAGCTCCACCAAAGTTTTCACAAGGATGCAGAATAGTGTTGAAATCTCCAACATCAATCCATGGAGTGCCATTAAGAGTTTGAGCAATAAAAGAAATATCATACCAAATATGCCTTATTTGACCGACAGTGTTGAATGCATAAACAAAGGATGCATGAAACTGAGTTTGATTACACACATCAGTGATGGTAGTGTGAACAACTTGGTTAATGGTCTTGTTAACCACCACTTTCATCCATAGAGGATTAAAGAGAATCCAAACTCTTCCTATACAGGAATGGGAGTAGTTGTTGATGATATCCCAGTTGGGGGTAATAGCCTGGTGGATAGAAGAAGCCATGGTAGGTTGTACCTTAGTTTCTAATATAGCAATCAGTTGAAGTTGATGCTCTTTGATGAGCCTCTTTATTTCATTCTGCTTGTCAGAGGAATTGAGACCTCTGATGTTCCAAACTCCTAAATTCATTAGGAGATGGTTTGAGCAAGTAACCCATTAAAGCCCAATAAAGGGCATGTTGGAGCTTGATCTCATTTTTTATTCCTCTTCAACTTCTTCTTGGTAACATCACTGGTGATACAGGGAGTAGGAATGGTGGGGGGTTAGGGTCATGAGGTGGGGAGGAGCATGAAGAACTGGCAGAGTCCTCATTAGTTTCAGGAGACATGGAGTTGGATCTCTCCTGAAGTGAAGAACCATTTATAGGTTCAAGAATGGTAGTGAGATCTGTAGGATGGGAAATTGTAGTGGTGGTAGTGGTGGTAGTAATAGCAGGGTTTATAGGTTCATTACATTGGACATGTAGGGTATGAGAATCTGGGCAATCAATACTAGTGCCAGTGGTAAGTGGCTGGTTCAGCTTCAACGTAGCGATATGATGGCTTTCAACAGTAGGAGTAATAGAGGAACAACCTTTCTGTTTCCTTCCTTGGACCTCAATCCATGGCTTATTATTAACAACAAGGCTAACATTGTCAGAACTGGTAACAGTTCCATTAAGAGTGCTATTGTCAATAGTGTTGCATTCATTAACATCCTTATTCATCATGCCTGATTTTCTTGGGCATTTAATATCAAGATGACCAAAACTGGAGCAAATAGTATATACCTGTGGCTTCCATTGAAAGTCCACTTTGATCTCAACAAGCTTTCCCTTAAGTTTGATCTTGAAGCTATCCACGAATGGTTTTGAGGCATCAACCTCAACACAGACCCTTGCGTAGCTAATTCTTTTCTTGGCATTGGTGAGAGGATCAGCATAGAGGGGTTTCCCCAAGGAGCTCGCAAGGAAACTTAAGCCTCTTTCACTCCAGAATTGGAGGGGTACGTCATAAAGGTTTACCCATAGGGGGATAATCTTGCATGAATCTTTTGTAAACTCAAAGTCTTGATGCCATCTTCGCAGAATCAGTGGCCTTCCTGCCATAACACAAGATCCAGTGGCAAGAACTGAGGAGCATTCCTCATTATTTGCGAACCTAAACAAATAAAAGCCCTTATCATCTGCAAGAACTTCCACCAGCCCCTTAATGCCCCACATCTTCATAGCAAGAGGTTGGACCATTGAGAATGGTAGCTTCTTTTGGATGAAGTACCCCACAATACAGTCCTTCCAATGTGAAGCACCTTTATCTGTAAGGTCCTGTGGAGGCTCTAACACAATAGGTTGGTCACTGTTGATGTTGTGCGCGTGATAATGGAGCTTCATGTAAGACGCGTCATTGCTAGGTCTAGCTACCATAGCCGCCCAAGAAGGTGCAGCCCGTGCCAATGGGTTGGTTCCAATCACTGTTCCTTGTGCAGGTATAGTAGTTTGAGTAGGTTCTTCAACACCTTTTCCCTTATTTTGGGGCCCAGCTACATTGGTGTTATGACTTACAACAATACTTTTGCTCTTAATTTGAGGAAAAGATGTATTGGTCAAAAGGTTCTCCACCTTTCCTGACTGGTTGGTGGGATGTGACTCTTCACGCATATTGACAGACTCACTCGCGCGTGGGCTAATAGGAGCCATTACCAAATCTTGGTTGCCCCTTCCATAGATCTTCCTAGCAGTTCCTCTTCCATTGGTGCGGCCTCCTCTTTCTCTAAATGAGTTGTTGGAGGTGGTGCCAGTTGGTAGGAGGTTGCTAGCTTTGAATCCAGGTTGTTTGTATTGCTTTAGGGAGTCCTCAATGGCTGAGATTGTAGCTCTTGTCCGTGACACCTCCTCATGAACAAGTGGCCCATCAATGGATGAGAGTTGGTTCTTTGCCTTTGCAAGCTCTTCATGGGCCTGGGCAAGGATCTTTGCACTATCAGATGCAAAACGGAGGGTTGGAGATCCAGGTTTTGAAGGAGGTGGGTTTCCTTCCATGGAAGTCATTGGAAGGAAAAGGGGGTAGGATAGTTAATGTTTAGGGCTATTATGGTGTATTTGGGTCAGATTCAATGGTTGTTTCAGTGAGGGTTAGAGAAGTTGGGGTTGGGGTTGGGGGGAGCATCGTGGGTAACTCTTGATGTATATGAGAGTTTTTTTAGGCATGAGGAGTTACATTAAACAGTGCAACTAATGTGCCAGATCATGAGTGTAATAATCTATGTTATATTACTAATCAATTATATTATTGGTTGGGGTTCGTTGAATCAATCTATGCATGGACGTAGTACCGATACTTATTTGGTGCTTGATTTTAATTAAGACTGATATCATCCGAGTCAACAAATAGTTACCACAATGTACCGTGCCTGTGAACCCTGAATGAATACACTCATGATCCGAATTTATTTTGACTCCTCTTAAACCCAATGCTTCGAAGGATGAAGGATGACAAAGATAAATGTTGCCAATACAAAACAAAACTAAATCGAAAATTACTTACCCAAAAAAAAAAAAAAAAAACTAGATTGAAAATTAAGTTTTACTATATTTTCAGTTGTTTTCGAACCATTATGGAATAACTTGAGAAATTTGATTATTTGCAGGCTTTAACCTTCGGCAACTGCCAGAACTTGACCGTGCAAAACTTGCATAGCCAAGATGCACAACAAATTCATGTTTCGTTTGAGAAATGTGTGAATGTTCAAGCTATTAAACTCACTGTGACAGCACCAGGGGACAGCCCTAACACTGATGGAATCCATGTCGCAAACACTCAAAACATCCAAATTAAAAGTTGTATTATAGGAACAGGTACGCCTGAAGAAATCAATCCAACATAGTCAATTCTCATACACACATATTTCTAATTGATTCATTATAAATTTCCTAATTGATTTTTTTTTTCTTTCAAAAAGGAGATGATTGTATATCGATTGTGAGTGGGTCCGAGCAGGTAAATGCCACGGACATAACTTGTGGACCAGGTCACGGTATCAGGTCTGACATTCCGACTCTAACTAATTATGTATAAATTAGAAATTTGATGTGAAATTTTTCGAGGTAATTGACAATGTGTATAGATTTAAGGTACGTTTTACTTGTATTCTGAATTTATTTATTTATTTTTTCGAATGCATGGTGAGCTCAGTATTGGAAGCTTAGGAAAAGGACATTCAGAAGCAGATGTTTCATCTGTGTTTGTGAATGGAGCGAATCTTACTGGAACTACAAATGGAGTAAGGATTAAGACATGGCAGGTACGATACACTACTCTTTCGATGACATGCATATGCATGCTTATATATATATATATACATGTGTGTGTGTGTGCACGCACATATGTATATGTAAGCAACATATGTATTAATATATTTTCTGTAAATTTGCATGCATGCATAAACATATATTTTTTAACACGGTAAATCTATGTTGTCGTTTATATAATTAATTACACAGGGAGGATCAGGATTTGCAAGCCACATTACGTTTCAGAATGTGCAAATGAACAATGTGGAAAACCCTATAATCATAGATCAAAATTACTGCGATCCATGCTTAGATGAGGTTAATATTCCTAACACCCTTATATATATAATATTTTATAACTTCATGATAAATTAAAGCAATTACACCAACCCTAGACTCTAGTAATGCGAAAAAATCATCGATCATTGGATTGATTTATGCAGAAATCATCTGTTCAAGTGAGGGATGTGGTGTACCAGGACATCAAAGGCACGAGTGCGTCTCAAGTGGCCATAACTTTTAATTGCAGTGGTATCAATCCATGTCAAGGGATTGTGTTGCAGAATGTGAACTTACAAGGTGGAAATAGTGGAACAGTCCAAGCTTCATGCATTAATGTCAAACACAATGACATTGGGGTCGTCTCGCCAAACTGTCCAAATTAAGAAGAAGCATGCAGTTACATATATATAGATATATAGTATAGTAATAAGAATGCTATATTGTTATACACAGATATTAGGATTGGGTCTGCTTGACATATGGCAATGTTCCTCTAACAAATGGAGAAGTATATTTTTTTGAAAATAAGCTACATTTAGGCCCCGTTTGGAAACTGTGTTTTTGTTCTGTTTTTTATTTTTTTGCACTGTTCAGGAGAACAGAACATGTTTGGCAACCCTTTTTACTGTTTGTTCTGTTCTCAATTTGGAAACTATTTTCGTGAATAGTAGAAAAAACAAGGGAACAACAAAAACTTGTTTTTTTGTTCTTTTTGAGATTTTTCAAAAAAAATGAATTGTGGTAGAGAGGAAAAATTGTGAAAGAATATGTGTATTTTTTGTCCCCAAACATGTTTTTTGTTCTTGTTCTCTTGGGTGAGAAAATAAGAACAAGAACAAGAATTATTCTTGTTTTTTTGTTCTCAAAACAAAAACAAAAACAATGGTTCCCAAACGGACCCTTAGTATCTTACACTTTTTGTGTGGACTGGAAAGTGTTTCAAGTGACATGTTGCGTTTTTTCGAAAATTAAGGCATGTTTGGTTCGCGGTCCAGTTCCATGTGGTCCGGTCTCATAATGGATTTTTGGAATCGGACACTGTTTGGCAACACGGTTCCAAAAAAACAAGGACCACTTGAGACCAAAGGGGGTAATTTGAGACAACCAAAAATGATGGTCTCAAGTGGTCTTATGTATAATTGTCTTAACACATGGGACCATAAAATTTGAAATATATATATATATAATTAAAATATATATATAATTTGAAAATAATATATAAAATTAAAAAAATAATATAAAAATTTTGAAATAATGTATAAAATTCAAAATTAATATATAAAATGCAAAAAATATATTAAAAATTTGGGAAAATAAAAAATTCCAAAATAATAGAAAAAATAAAAAATAATGTATAAAATTCGAAAATAATATATAAAATTTGAAAAATAATATAATTTTTTTAAAATAATGTATTAAATTCGAAAAAATATATATAAAAATCAAAATTAATATATAAAATTTTAAATATATATATATAATTTAAAAAATAATATATAAGTTTTGAAAAATAATATAAAAAAATTGAAATAATGTATAAAATTTGAAAAAAATATATAAAATTCAAAAATAATATACAAAATTAGATATATATATATTTTTGAGAAAATATGAAAAATTTGAAAATAATATAAAAAATCAAAAATAATATATAAAATTCAAAAAATAATATAAAATTTGAAATAATTTATAAATTTTGAAAAATATATTATTTTTGAATTTCTTATATTATTTTCAAATTTTTTATATTTTTTCGAATTTTGTATATTTTTCATACTTAATATATTTTTTGAATTTTATATATTATTTTTTTATTTTTTGTATTATTTTCCAAACATAAGACCAAACAACTTGAATAAGACCATAAGACCAGACAATTTTACCAAACAGACTTTCAGAACACCACCCAGATAAGACCAAACCAGACCGGACCAGATAAGACCAGACCGGACCGCCTACCAAACGGGCCCTAAGTGATTAGGGGGGTTAAGTTTCACCTATTTATTTATATGTTATTTCTAATATTCAGGGCCGGCCTTGCCCACGAGGGGCTCTAAATTTTTTTTTTATCGTTTAAATAGTATAGACTTCAAAAAAAAAATTGCATTTAAAGTTTAAAGAAGATGAAACATAACAGGCCAGTGCATAAATAGTATATAATTTTTTTTACGTATGAGCCCCAAAAAGATTTGTGCTTAAAAGTTCAAACAAAATGAAATCCAATAGGCCAACCCATTTTTTTATAACTCTATTGAATCAAACTCAGCTCACAATATTTTATTAGGGCTATCACTTGCTAGGATTGATTCTAAAAGAAGAAAAAAGAAAAAAGATTAACTCCGACTTTAAGCTTGAAGCAACAAACGATCACTCCAATGTGGTTTCCCGCTTGACTTGAACATATATATATATATATAATATTCTACTATTATATAATATAAATGACTTGATAATTGATAATATTATATATATATATATATATATGTACTTTTGATAATGGTGATTGAATATATTTTAATCCTCTTCTTATTAAGTCGCTTGAAGAAATTGATAAATATATATATAGATACATATAATCACGAGTAAGAAATTGATATATGTATATATATGTAGATGCATGTTTTAATTTCTTGAATATATATATTTAAAAAATTGAAGAAATATTTGTTTTTATTTTTTTATTTTCATGAAGCAATTCCCACTATGAAAAACCACTATATTAGACTAGTTAGACAACTTTAAAATTTATTCTCAAATTTTAAATGTCTACAATTTGACACCTACCAAATTCAAGTTCCATTCATGCTTTTTCAAATTTTCTTTTCTTATCTTTTTTTTTTTCTACTAAAAAAATAATAATTAATTCATTAGATGGAAAAAAAATTATTCAATCAGGGCATCTGCTTATATATATGCACAAAAATATTTCATCCACACCAGTTACAGTAATTATTCAATGTGATTATTGTATTTTTTATATTTTATGTTATAATAACAATAGTTTAATGCTAATATTTTGGCAAAATTTTGAGTTTTGTGACTAAGTTTGTTGCATATTTTCTTTTCATGTGAACGGTACTCTTTACAATGCATCAAGACCCAATTTATTTATTTATATTAATATATTTTATGCTTAATAAAAAAATTAGTATTTTTATAAGAGGGATCTCATGTTTAATCTTGCCTAGGACTCTAATTTTTTTTATCAATCTCAAAGCCGACCATGTTAATATTGCACTTGTACTGTGTAAGATGGATCCAATTACACACAAACAATTATGATTAATATTTATTACACTGAACATCGATCACAATTAGCATTAGTAAACTAAGAGAGATATAGAAATGATATAAAATGTCATTTTTACGTGAAGTGTTCTTTATGCAAGAGAAATTATTTTTATCAAAACCGAACTCGATCCAATAACCACCATCATAAATGATTTATTAGAAAACAGAAAGAAAGTACAGGGGCAAAAAAGGAAAGCCCGAAAGAGATAAAAGAAAAAAGAAATAGACGACTGTAGATGTAACTCAAATCCCTAATTCAGAAAGAAAACCCTAGCCAAAATCAAAATGCTTTCCAATCATCACCTACTGCAACACTAGAAGCATGAGTTCTCACTGTCCGACAATTACGGTGGTGGAGGGGCAGGGATGGGTGGCGGAGGCACGGTTGGTGGTGGTGTTTTGGACGGAGAAGAAGGGGTTTGTTTTGACGGGCGATTTCATAGGAGGAAGGTAGATTCCAATCCATAGCAATGGGTTTTGCCATGGGACAGCTGCATTGCCGAACTGAATTGATAATAGCATTGAGGAGGTAAATGTTTATCCCTAAAGGATTCTTTGATTTTCTTTCTCCCCATATGTTATGTGGTATACAAAGCTTGCTAGAGTTAATTTCCAAATCATAATTCTGCTTTTGCTTTAATTGATTTTTCCAATTGGATTAGGCCCAAATTAGAAATTGATTCCATGAATTAGGATTAGTGTAATACCCTGCCAAACTTCCTTTGACTTGTTGCATTTCTGAAATAAGTGATCCTTTAAGCATAAAATGCAAACACATTTGGTTGCATTTTGAAAAGCATAGATGGTTACAAGTCTTTCCTGAATTGCAAGCCAGTGGCAAAAGGAGTGCTTAGGAATCATATTTTGGAACCATACTAGTTTGTGCCGGAATATATGAGGTAGGGTTGGGATCGAGGCTAATAGGGCGTGCTTTGTGGTATAAGTTTTGGTTGGTGAGGGAGTCCACTGGATGGTGTCAATTGATGTAGTGTTGCGACATGGTATGTGGGTAGGTCAAAAAGAGGAGCCGGTAAGTTGGATAAATTCCCAGACCACAACCATAGACCATTGTCAAGGATAGAGGAGACTCTAGCATGCTTGTTATGTTGCCAATTTAATCTATGGTGGGAGTTCAGTTGTACCTTGTAGATTGGGCCACATGGCAACCAATTATCAAAATAGAGCATGGTAGCATTTCCATTTCGAATCTTGTGCATTATGAAATCTTGAGATATGTTCCCCGTTTTGTAGCAATTTCTTCCGGAACCAAAAACATTCATTTGGAACTTTCAATTCCCAAATACTTTTCCTTTTAATATTGAAGAGTTGTGTTTTCCATTCACTTCCTATGCTTGTTAGTAGAGGTGGCAATCGGGCGGGTTTGGGTTGGGTCGTAAATGGATGGATCGTAAACGGGTTGGGTTATAAACGGACCGGGTCAATCCATGGGTTGACCCAACCCACGATACATTTTTTTTCCATTTGCAATACAAATTTATAAATACAACTCTATATATGAAATATATGGATACACGGAGTAGTATAAATATATATATATAATTATATATATGTATATGTATGTGTGAAAGATAAGGATCTTGGTAAAATTTTGAAAAATCCCTACAAATAAGCATGAAGATATATACAACTATATATATATATGAAAATATATACAATTATATATATATATGTATGAAATATATGCATACTAGTAAAATCTTCGAAAAAATCAAACAAATTTTGATATGAATTTTCAAATTTGACCCATTGAATCAATTGAATCATGGGACTGGCCACCGGAATCCCAAATTATACATTTCAATATAGTATTTCAATCCTCTAAAACCTGCCACCATAGGAAAAAACAGAGGTTACATATCAGAATAGTTCCTGACACCAGATCAATGTAGGATAAATATACATATATATATACCATATATATACATATATATTTTTATATATAACAATTCTCCCAAACTAATTTCATATGTATGTTAATATACATAAATAAATAAATATATATATTAGATTATATACATAAACAAACTTGCACCATTCTGTTAATGGAATCTGAATCAGAAAAATTTACCATCATTTCAGATTTTGAGCCTCACCAACAAAATCCCCAAAATTTATACATTTATATATATGTATATACACACCCAGACAAAACAGTAAAATTCTTAAAAACACCTAATAGATCTTAGATTTGGATATCCAAAATCATACACACCTTCACCCATCAGATTTGATTTGATTTGATTTGGTTTTTTGAAATGATAAAAAAAAATCAATAAATTCATCCATCAATTAATTTTTTTTTGTAAAATCTGCAAACATACATGAGATTTACCTGGTTCCTCAAAAGAGAATTTTTTTCAATGAGTGCATCCCTCATGTATGTTAATATACATAAATACATATATTTATATACATATATAAAAATATATATACACACAGAGATAGAGAGAAAGAAGGGTGAGAGAGAGAGGAGAAAGAGACCCCAGTTCACGCGTTGATATACATACATACATATATATATATATATATAACTAAAAGAAAGACTCCAACATGGGACTCTGAGAAAGAGAGGGGTGGTCTTGTAGGAGAAGTCTAGGATGGTGACGACGCAGAGACATGAGGGAGCAAAACTGAGGATGAGGGGTGATTCTAGGGGTTGTGAATATAAGTGACGGGTTAACACGGGTACTCGCACCCAACCTGCGAAATTGAAGAGTGCTAATAACCCAATCTGTTAGTGACCCGCATCTCAAACCACTCACCCAATAACTCAAAAATTGAGGGCGGGTTGGTGGGTTTGGGTAAAATTTACCACCTCTACTTGTTAGATCGCAAAATTGTGGTGTAGTTTCCTTAGTAGAGAGAGAAATTTTGGAACTTGGTGCTTGCACACACGAGCAGATAACTTATTCTGCAAATTTTCAGATGTGAAAACTCATTTGTCTTTAATTACTTTGACATTTTCCAAATTGCGGTACAAACACTGGAGACCTTTATTAAATTTAAGCAGTTGTTACTAAATTTCTTCTTATATGTTTGCACAATTTGTGGATTAAGTCAATTAGAAACATCAAAAAAATGCAATTCCAAGATCAAAAAGTGAAATTATGACATTAAATTGTAGCATAAGTATATTAAATGTCCAATTAATGTACAAACAAGGAGGATATTATGTAAATATTACTATCACTTATGCTAACCACCACGCAAACTTCCTAACTACTAACTACTGTGTACTGGTGCATTTACATTATAAATTAAGTGATATTTAAGTGATTTTTTCTACGCAACTTAAATACATATTTTTCCTAACTTCACACTCTTTTGTAGTAAATTTTGAGTAGTTTCCCATGCATTAGCAAAATATGCAATTATCTTTCATCACTTTGCAGCTATTCAATGCTTAACATTTATTTTCTTTCTTCTTCATATCTAACTATTTGGTATTTGGTTGAAAGAAAATTGAGGCATGTATAACATTGTTTTCTTAATGTAATCACCTTTTGTTTGATGTAGCTATAAATATAAATCCATATTGACTTTTGACAAAAAGTTCAGAAAAGTCCATATTGCATGTTTATATTCAAGCATGCATGGAGCAAAAGTCAGCAACTGCCCAAAACACCCTGGGAGATCTCTCTCTTTATCTATCTATAAATATGGTTAACTTTCATGACAATATAATCACTTCAAAGTTAACTTTTTTTTCTCTTCTTCACAAAAAGAAGCATATAATGGCTCTCCGAGAACATTTCCATTTTTTCATGGTCATTGTGCTCTCATCTCTTTCATGTTACACAACTCTTCGTGGAGATTTACCCCATAATTATCTTCAACAAGTATCGGGCCATGGTTTTCCGCCATACCCTCCATTTTTCGACACCATGTTGGAGAACTCTATCAACTATGATAACACCATGTCTAGGTCGAAGAAAAATGATCATGAAGTGCATAGAGCTTCAGTTAGGACCGTTAGTGTAGATGATTATGGAGCTAAAGGTGACGGCAAAACTTATGACACAGAGGTAAACACTTTGTTTCAAACCTATGACCTCATGTGTTTCCAATGTTTGGTTTTGTTATAGTTAATAAGTTTCTCAACAAATTGATGTCGGAGAGTACATTTATAAACCACATGTGGAAATAAGTTTGAAAAAAGAAAATTAAGTAGTATTATTTTATTTAGCAAAAGTAATTCAATACTACTTACATTGGTGTCTATTATAGTGAGAAAGTTGCTTTAGTCCTCAACTTGTATGAAGCTACGTACTCATGGAGAATTTTTATGATAAATTCAGGTCTTGTTTGGATTGACTTTTCAAATGTTGCTTTTGGTTTTTTGGAGTGAAAAGTTTTTGAGTAGTGTTTGACAATTTTTTTAAAAGAACTTATGGGTCTTGGAAGGGTGTTTTGAAGAAGCTAATAGATTTCAGCTTTTGCAAAAGTCTTCTATTTCTCTTATTCTTCTGTATAAAAGTAGAAGCAGAAGTTCGGCCAAACAGGACTTTAAAAGCCTAACAGGAAGTGACTTGATTTAGTTGGATCTAAGAAGTAAGATCATGCGCTTTTATGAGTTAATCTCCAACCTGGTACTATGGTTATTGGTTGCATCGCAAGCTTCACCTTTTTTGCACTTGGAGCTACATATCACTAACTTGCATCATAAGCTTCATTTATTTAATAGAACACATATGTAATTGATTAGTTAATTTGATGGTCATTTTTACCCTTTTCAGGCATTTAATAAGGCTTGGAAGGTAGCTTGTTCATATAAAGGAACCGTTAATTTTGTGGTGCCCAAGTCCAAAAATTATCTTGTCAAACAAGTTACATTCACAGGGCCTTGCAACTCTCCTCTTACAATGCAGGTTCGATTTCAAGCATATTAGAGAATTCATCCTTCAAAGCTTCAAGAAAACTATATGATATATATGTGTGTGTCCCTATATTACTGAGTAATTAATTATTCGAATTTTTTTTTGAAAAATTAGATCTATGGAACCATTAAAGCATCTGGTAATCGATCGGACTACAGTGAAGATGAACGGCATTGGCTTATTTTTGACAGTATTCAGAATCTAATTGTGAAAGGAAATGGGAAAATTAATGGCAATGGAGATATATGGTGGAAAAACTCCTGCAAAATTAATAAAACACTAGTAAGCCTCACCAATTAATCAGGAAATTTCTTTACACATTCCTTGATTTCCTTAATTTCTCTCTTTTCCATTGGCTGATTTTTCTCTTCTGTTTGAGTTATATGCAGCCATGCAAAAAGGCACCAACGGTACGTATGTGTTAATGTTTTTATCCTATCAATTTATGTGATATTATAAAGTCAAAGCAATTAATATTATTCTCTTATATATATTGGAAAAACATAGATGTCATTACTTTTTGTAAATTTTAATATATATAGTGAAAGTTTCAAGCTATATAGGTACCATTGTGCAACAGTAATGATTCTGGGCAGACAAGCGTAAGAATGCAATATTGTTAATGTTATAGTTATTGTTCATCAGATCTTTAATCGTAAAAATGTAGGTTTAATTTCACAAGATAATGCCCAAAATTAGATATTTAATCATCCTCCCCTCTCAACACCCTACAGGAGATACATTATATAATATTCAGTTGTATATATTAATTTTTGGTTTTATGGTTTCTTTAGATTTTGGGAATAATTAATTGGATAATTCTTGATATGATGATTTTTTTTTATATTTTTTATTATGGACATGTAAACAATTAGTTTGCAATTGTCTAATCTAGCTAATTAATTTTGTTTAAATTTATGTTATTGGAAGCATCAAACCAATGACTTTGAATTAAATTTCTTCCACTTGTTTCAAATTTGAATTATTTTATTTTTTAGTTTATTGGCATCAATTATTGACAAATTGAGAATATTCATTTGGCAGGCTGTAACCTTCTACAACTGCAAGAACTTGACAGTGCAAAACCTGAAAATTCAAGATGCACAACAAATGCATGTTTCTTTCGAGAGATGTGTAAATGTTGTAGCTTCAAAGCTCACGGTGACAGCACCGAAGACAAGCCCTAACACTGATGGAATTCATGTTACAAACACTCAAAACATTCAACTTAGAAGTTGTGTTATAGGAACAGGTACACAAACATAACTGAAATAATTATACTAGCAAATTCAATTCTAACACACATGCACATCCACACGCGCGCGCACACACACACATATATATATATATACATATACTTCTAATTGATGAAGTTCCTAATCAATTAATGTTTATAAAGGTGATGATTGTATTTCGATTGAGAGTGGGTCCAAGCTGGTGAATGCCACGGACATAACTTGTGGACCAGGTCACGGTATCAGGTACGTCTTACATTCAAACCCTCCAACTAGTTTTGTACAAATTAAGTAGCAATAATTTGATCTGAAATGTTTCAAGTTCTTTTTTACATGCATTTATGTGTATAAACTAAGTATGTTTATATTATATAAATGGTGAGTTCAGTATTGGAAGCTTAGGGTCTGGAAGTTCAGAAGCTCAGGTTTCGGGTGTGATTGTGAATGGAGCCAATCTTACTGGAACTACAAATGGACTCAGGATCAAGACATGGCAGGTAACATACGGTCTTTGTACATATGTCATATATGTGTTTAGTAACTAGTTAACCATTATAGAGCACATCCATGGTTGGTACAGAAATTTGTGGCATATTATACATACTATATACACAGGCATATACATGCATGCACGTGTGTGACACTGTATATATAATTGAAATACTATAATAGCATGTATCATGCATATCTACAGCTTGGAACTAGAAAATTATTGGAGAAGGGACAGCAGTATTAATATTGATGAACAAAAAATTGGGAAAAAACAAAAAAAACAAAAAAAAAAACTCCGTCGCATGTTGTATTTAACATTATAGAAAAACTAGTACATCCAAAGTAACACATTTCATTCCAAAATAGATAATAGCACATCCTAACAACAATTGTGCATGCATAACTAATTTAAGTATAAACACACTCAATTTTATGGTTATAGATGTTAAACGGCAAAAGATTATTGCATATTATTCATCCGTCACGAATGCAAGTATATATATATATGTGTGTGTGTGTGTGTCATAATAAGTATTGACATACGTGTGTATAATATTGCCTTTTAATACACAGGGAGGATTAGGAGCTGCAAAGAAGATTACATTCCAGAATGTCCAAATGCAGAATGTAACCAACCCTATAATCGTAAACCAGCACTACTGTGATCCATGCACCCATGAGGTTAATATTTCTAACTCCTTATTTACTTAAAGCTCCATGATCAAAGCAACATACACCAACATCTTGATTTTACTCATGGATATATATATATATATATATATATGATCGTTCCTGGGCTCGAGTTAATCGCAGGCATCAGATGTTCAAGTAGAAGATGTGGTGTACAAGAATATTAGAGGCACAAGTGCTTCGAAATTGGCTATAAATTTTAATTGCAGCAAGAACGTACCATGTCAAGGAATTATTATGCAAAATGTCAACATTAAAGGTTGTCAAGGTGAAACAGTCAAAGCTGCATGCAACAATGTTAACTTCGATGACATTGGAGTGGTTTCACCAAAATGCCCTAATTGAGAACAAATTTACTGTTTCGGCCAGTATTATAATATGAACAGTATTATTATGTTAGAATTGCAATTTAGAAATTTATAATAAGAATGTTACTGTTTTAATTGCTTTGATTACATGTTGGCTGGTTGTCCTCTTATGACTATGTTTGTCTAGGAAATGAAAATATTCCTTTGAGAATAAGCTACATTTAGTAGTGACTAACTTATATAACTTCTATAGTTGTGTTGTGACATTATTTGATATCTAGAGATGCTTTAAAAAATCCCGCAAATTTTGTGCCCGAGAGTCTTGGCCAGGGCTAATTTTGTCACTCCGCCAAAAAGTGATTTCTATGAAATAATGTTGACAAGGAACAAAAATGGCAGAATGGTTTGAATAAAGAGAAGTGGGACATGCATGCGTGTCCAAAAGAATGTCAGAATTCGTGAGGACGTGAAGAGGTGGGGCTTGTGTGAATCTATATATATATATATTTACGTGACAAGAAGTTAAATTAAATTAGAGGGTAATCTAACCCGGCGTGGGGCACTTAATTAATTGGACCATTGGGAACGCCCCATTACACCAGTTTAATTTTTTATTTTTTATTTTTAATTTTAGTATAATTGTAGTTTTTAATAAGATCATTAATTTTTGAAATAAATAAAGAGAAATAATTTGAGAAAGTGTAAGATTATATTATATTGAAATTTAAAACTGGACAAGTATTGAAAACTAACTAATATGAGATGGTGGAAGTATTTGAATATTAATTTCATCTCATAAATATCATACCAAATTTTTTAGATCGAATATTTTTTTGAAAAATAGGAAAGTTGTGTATTATTTGAAGCAGCAAGAGACATTAGTAATGTTACAAGACAGAGATGAGGTGGGGCATACATCTTCGATGCTACATCTTCGAGACCCCACAAACCTTTGGAATGCAGTTTAAATATACCCAACTTTTAGTCAAAGACATGATATATAGTTTGGTGGGATACATATTGAAAAAAATTATTTAAAGAAAAGGAAGATTTAGCAACGGCTAAGTTCTCAAAAGTCACTCATAAATCTACAATAAAAGGAATTAACAATCCCAAATAAACGGCCTTAGAGATCGCAACGGTTATGTTGTGTAAAAGCATAATAATTCTTTATTTTTTTATTTTTTTAGTGAATAATTAAATTGCAGCTGAGAGAAACCAACAAAGAAAATAAATTTTATCTGTAGACTTGATCACGATTCACGAGTAGAAAAGGTAAAACATGTATCTAATAAATAATTTCACAACAATGTCACAAAAATATAAAAATGAGAAAGGGTACTGAGTGGATGTTTCGCTGGCAGGCTAATATGGGACACCTCTAATATTTTTCCCATTCGAACTCGCGCAACGTTCTCATTGCTATCAAATTATCCTGTCTGTCCGCCTTGGACCCGGACTCTGGCCCGGGTGAATGCACCCAAGCGGGTGTTTGGCGTGACACCGGATCACGGACCGTGTCTAACTCTGATAGCAACTGTAACATGTGGATACTTCGAGGTTCGACCCAAAACTTAAGTCAACGGATTAGGCTAACATTCATCCATTATAAATCTTATTCACTTTTTCATAATTATCCGATGTGAAACACCTCTAACTCGTGCGCACAAATTTTTTTCTTTCTTCTTTTATGCTAAGGAATTTTTGGGCTTTATATATCATGAATAATACATGTATAAGGGAGTATTAATTGGACATTTATAAAGTGATTCCTCGACAAGAATTAGGCACACCCAATTACCAATATTAGCGATAACAAGAAAGAAAATAATAATAATAATAATAATAACAATAATAATCTATAAATCAGATAATTTGATAGTAAATAAGCAAGACAGAAGAAAGTAGCAATATCATATAGTAGTCATAACTATAACTGAACATGGTAACCTGTTAATCCTAGCACTTCTCATGTTATAATATCTCTCTTTGTTCTCACTTCTTTGCTTCCTCTGTTGGTGGCTTTGGCTGCTCCGGCGGTGGCGCAGACGGAACACCTCCGTCAATGCAGCTCCGGCACTTTTTTTCTACCCATCCTTCTATGTCATGTTCCCCATTGCCTCCAAAATGCCGTCCACCACACAGCCGTGCAATGATCCCTGCAAGAACACCGACGATGGTGATCACCGCCAGCACCACCACCAGTGTCTCGATTGACTGGTTGGTGGAGTGGCTTCGCTCCTCCGTCATAGGTGGCGCCTCCACTAGTGGTGGTAGCTCATTCTCCATTGTTTCAACCAGTGCCCTTGTCAACATAACCAACAACCTCAACATGCACTACTATGTGCACAATGCTACAGAGAGAGAGAGACAATGTGGAGAGAGAGAGAGAGAGAGAGAGAGAGGTTGTGTTGTAAATACGGGGAGAAAATATATAATTGCTATGGGATTCCAGTATTGAAAGCATTGGCCAGTTAGTACTGTCAATGCATTGGATCTTCTATAAGATATAATGACTCTTTATATCTTTTCTTACTTTGGATTTTCTATATATATATATATATATATAAGCTGTGGAAAGTGGAAACCAGTTTGAACTTCGACGTCCCTGACCACCTTTTTAATTTTGTGGACAAAAGTTAGAAAGCTACTGCTAACATGTCAGTGGTGAGTTTTAAATTGGTGTGTGACCTCCAAGTGAAAACTCTTTTCATTTCTCTTCCCAATTTGTCCTTGTCCTTTACTGATCGTATCACATGTTTGTGTTTAATGTGTGACCCCCAAGGACCAAAGTCTTTTCTTTTCTCAAAATTTCCAACTTTGTCCATAGTGATGTGTTATCATCTTGTTTCCCAGAGGTGAGAACTTTATGACTCATCTCTTAATGCAAGTGAGATAGCAAGTGCTATTTTCATATGAATAAGAATGAATTGATTATATCCAAAAGAAAAAAAAAAAAGGTTAATTTCATTTACACCTAATTATATTTATACATTAGTTGTATTCTTCCGACTCAGATAGAAAGTTGGACTCATTTGCATCTCTTTAATTTTTTTTGAATTTTGATTTTAAATAAAATAACTTAAATACCCTTACCCAAATAATCTATTTCAAAGTACAAGTATATTCATTCTAAAATACCTAAGATATGTGAGACCCTAGTTCAACATTAACTATTCCTATACCCAAACACCCACCTCTACACCTAATCCTAACCCTAATTTCACTATAGCCCACCGCCGCCACCTCAACCCCCTCCTCCGCCTTAGTCCTCCCCCTCCGCCACTTCCCTCTTCCCCTTCATCACTTCCATCCCCACAACCCCTCGGCCGCGACCTTCTCTCCCAGGTCCCACCACCTCTCAGCACTTCTACCTCAAAACCCCCATCTTCTTCTTCTGTTGTTTTACATCATTCAAATACAAAATTAACCATACTATTCAATCAAACAACGAATCTCACAGTTTTGAGGGAACCAATATTCGATCAATCTAGTTGCCTAAATCTGAATCTGCGAATAACTTTTATAGAGAAACCGAGATCTGATCCCGTTAGAACAGAGCCTATTCTTTGGGCCATTAATGGTGGTGCATATTGGAGATTAAAGGGCTATACGGACAATTCTGAGATTTTGCTTCAGGGTGAGTTTACATGCATTAAAATAATTGTTTTTCATGGATGGAAGGGATATTATTCGCCGACTAATAAATTCAACAAGAACAAATCTACCAGGCATTTGCATGTAATCTGAAAATTCCTGTAGCCTTCTCCAGGGGCAGAACTGTTAAGGTACGGGTGGACATGGCTCCCTCAAACAAAAAACCCTAAGCCCAAATAGACCCAACCCCATTATTAAATCAAAAAATCAAAATATAAACTATTATTAAATTATAATATATTAAAAATATTAATTTATTATTAAAATTTGTATATGTAAAATATTTTGTATTTTATTTTATTATTTATGTGTGTAATTTAGTATATTTTTAGTAAATTCAAATATTTTGTATTTTTATTTTGAGTTAAAATAAAATATATTTTTATTATTTTGTGAAGTGTGTCTAATAGTATTGGAAATAGGAATTAGTAAAGTCAAAAAATTTCAAAATTAAAACCAAAAATAAAAACTTGTGTTAGTTTACAAGTTTGATAAATATAAATATAATATATTTTTTATATTATTACTATTTAAGAATTTATGTGTGTAACTCGTACAATAATAATAAAATTAAAGTTATAATTGACAATTTAAATATTTTATATACATAAAAAGAAATTGTACGATAGAAAATTGTTATTTATGTGTGTAATTTAGTATGTTTTTGGCAAATTCAAATATTTTGTAATTTTATTTTGAGTTAAAATAAAATAATTTTTATTTTATTTTGTGAATTGTGTCTAATATGTATAATATTATTGAAAATAGGTATTAGTAAAATCAAATATGTTTCAAGATTAAAATAAAAAATGAAAGCTTGGGTTAGTTTACAAGTTTGATTAATGTATATATAAATATTTTAAGGGTAAAGTACCTAAAACACTTCTATAGTTTGGTCAATGGACATTAAACCTCCTAAATGTTCAAACATGTCCCTATAGTTTCAATTTTGATAAAAAAAAAGCTCCATGTCATCATGTCTTCGTTAGATTTGGCCGTTAGTTGGTCATGTGAGGTGCACATGACCTGTGAAATATCATTATTACCCAATTTTAAAGGATAGAAAGTCCATTTTGCCCCTTATATGTTTTATCATTATATATTAAAATTTGAAAAATATTATAAAATTCGAAAAAAACATATAAAATTCGAACAAATATATATTAAATTTTGAAAAAAAATATAAATTAAATTTCAAAAAAATTTATAAAATTCGAATCAAAATATAAAATTTGTTAAAAAGTATATAAAATTCAAAATATATATATATATATAATATATATATAATTTAAAAATATATATTCAAAAAATATATATAAATTTTGAAAAAAACATATAAAATTAAAAATGGGAAAAACAAGTTGATACTAGGCAAATAATTGTAAAAATAGAAGTATAAAAAACACAAGTAACCAAAATATAATACACCAAAATAACATTTAGGCAGAAACATATATATTTTTTAATTTTTTATTTGTTTTTTCAAATATATATGTTTTTCGAATTTATATATTTTTTATGAATTTTATATAATTTTTGAAATTTATATATGTTTTTCAAAATTTATATTTTTTTAAAAATTTATAATTTTTTTGTACTTTAATATTATTCCCGAATTTTATATATATTTTCCAAAATTTATATTTGTTTTTAAAATTTATATTTTTGTTTCAAAATTTATATATTTTTTTAATTTTATATATTGTTTTCAATTTTTATATATATATTTTTCGAATTTTATATAATTGTTTCAAATTATATATATATATATATATATTTCAAATTTTATATATATTTTCAAATTTTATATATTAACCTTTTATTTTAATGTTAAATATAAAGGGGTAACAAAGTAAATTCATCTTTTTTTTAACGGTGTTATGACGGCATGGGTCTTTTTTTTTTATCATAATTGGTTTGTAGGGACCTGTTTGAACATGTAGGAGGTTTAGTGCCTATTGGCCAAACTATAAGAGTATTTTATGCCCTTTACCTATATTTTAAATGTAAATATTTATATTAGTCAAATATGTAAATAATTTTTTTTTTTGTTAATTTCATTCACACCCCTGAATTTTGAATAATATAACCATTTTCTAAATTGAGGGGTTCAAATTGATATATTAAAGTAGGGATATGGTCAAGGGTAGCTTAGGTATTAAAAATTATGTTAGATCTCAAAAAGTAGCAAAAGAGTTAAGGGAGTGCAAATGAATCTAACTTTATTAATTAGGGCCTGTTTGGTTGAAGGGTTTCTGTTTCTGTTTGTGTGTTTTAGTTTAAAACACATGTTTGGTTAGATTTTTATGTTTGTGTTTTCAAACCACATTAAACAAACACTTGCCTCTCTTAGTACAAAATGAAAAAACCAAAATTTTGTGTTTTTTCACTCCACTATTTATAAACATGAATTTGGTCTTACTATTTATTTATTATTTATTATAATATTTATTTATGTATTATTATTTTTCTTTCTTTATTATTTCTTCATTTTATAATATATTTTATTATTTATATTATTAAATTATTATTTATATTATTATATATTAATTTATAAATATATTCTATTTATAAATTTATTATTATTTCATTATTTAATTCATTTTATTTATAAATTATATATTAATTTTTAATTATTTAAAAATATATTTTTATTAATTTAATATTAATTTATTATTATTATTATACTCATTTTTATTATTATTATGAAGTATTTATTTGTTATTATATTTACTTATTATTTATTATTATATTTATTTATTATTATTATTTATTTCATTTTGTTTATTATTTATTATTTTTATTATATTTTTAAATATGCTTTATGTAATTTATTATTTATTTTATTAATTTATTATTTAGTCCATTTTTTATTATTATATTTATTTATTTATTATTGTATATATTTATTTTTTATTATTATTTATTTCATTTTGTTTATTATTTATTATTTTTATTATATTTTTAAATATGTTTTATGTAATTTATTATTTATTTTATTAATTTATTATTATTATTTATTGTTTAGTCCATTTTTTTATTATTATTGTATTCATTTATTATTATTATTATATTATATTATATTTATTATTTATATTATTAATTATTGATTTTTAATTTTTCAATTTCAACTCAAAAAACATCCCTACCAAACATACTTATGTTTTTGGATGAATAAACAAAAAAACCAAAAACCTGTTTTTTGTTTATTTCAACACAAACACAAACACAAATATAGTTCTACCAAACAGGCCCTTAGGGGATTTGACTGATTTTTTGGATAGTTGAGGGGTGTGATTGATGTATAGATATAATTCAGAGAATGTAAATAAAATTAATCCAAAAAAGAATGAGTGAATTGACCAAGAACATCTTTTATGGTGACACCATTTATCTTGAAATACATGCAGGAGATAAGATAAAGTAACACAAATAAATTAAGGTTTTGATAAAAAGCCTTCAGAAGCGGGCGAAAGTCTTGAATCCGGATGATTTTTTATTTTATTTTTGGTATAAATGGATTGGGAGTTGTCTACCCTACTAGCTTAAGATTTATTTATTAAATAGCGAAACACTCGGTGACTAGATTTGTAAACTGATTTGGATTTGGATCCGATCAATTTTGATCGGATCCGATAATTCCGGACAAGAGACTTACCAAGGGGTCACTCATCCTAGAATAATTCCATGCCAAACACGTTTAATTGTGAAGTTCTGATGAATTCATGTAACTCACATATAACACTAGTTTTTTTTTACCCAGATAATGTGAGATTGTGCACATGTAGTTCGTCTAGTGTAATAGACTATCAGTGTCCTCTGCACCCGCCCACAAGGTCGTCACAATTCACCCCCTAGGAGGCTCGACGTCCCCGTTGGCACACTTTCGGCTGGGTCAAACTCTGATACCATTGTAACAGCCCCCTACCTATCCTGACACAATACTATTTAATATATATGACTAATAAAATATATATATTTAGGATATACAATCGGATCGGGTAATCTAAATCCATTTCCAATTTGCTAATAACATCGGATTATTGAAGTCGGATTACATTCGGATTATCAAATTTTTTTTATTAATCCATATTCGATTAAAGATATTGAATTTCGATCAAAATTCGATACTGACAGTTTTACATGTGCCAAGTGGTGTTAAAACGGCTCCAGCCTTGCTCAAATATCACGGCAATGCTCAACAAAGGAGGTGTCCGGATTGGAGTGAATCCCAATCGTTGGGGTGGACAGGCATGATGGAGCAACGACTGTGTTGATTTGGGTGGAGGAGAATGTGACTAATCTAGTTTTTTGAGTTTTTGGGCCAAAGCAATATCTGGCTCAGTTACCGAGATGCAATCATTTTGGGCCGGCATATCTTTAATACACTCCAGGTAAGTCGAATCTAGTTTGGACAGCCCAAATAAAATTAAAATGGGCCTTGGAAAACATAAAGGGCTTAACAAGAGACCTACTATTGAAAAATTAAGAAAATATAAAAATACAAATGAATTAAAACGGGACTTAGAAAATTCAAAAAGACATTTGGGCTGTTTTGCTGTTACAAGTTATAACTTAAAAGGTTATTTATTTATTATTTATTATTTATTTTATATTTTATATTTTAATTCTCACAAATATATGTTGGCCAAGTAAAAAAATTCCTTGCTTTTATCTTTGTGAAGTTATACATATTTCGTAAATTTTCTACTATTGAAATAAAACTCTTTATATTTGTCAAATTATAAATGACTAAACATCATTTATTACTAAATAAGAGACATTTTAACTTTATATATTGACGTTGATTAATTATAGAGAATTAGACAAAATGCATTTATATCTCTGTCAGTACATATATAAGGTCCCATATAATTTTGTCCAAATATTGTCTTCAGAAATTAAATTTTAGTTCTATGAATTTGTATTGTAAAGCTCACTCTACCATTAAGCAAAAATAATGAAGAGAAAATGAATGAAAGAAAGGAAAAATACATGTCTAGTTTGTAATTTTGAAAATAATTTTTTATTTTTTAATAATTAAAAATCAAAAAATTATATAAAAATTGGTTTGGTTCAATTTTCTGAAAACTCACTTATAAAATGATTATTTTCAAATAATTCATTTTTATTGTTAGAGAAAACTGTTTTCTGTAATTAGAATTCTCGAAAATAACTTTTACAGATATAAATCAAGCAATTCCAGAAATTACCGAGAACATTTTTAGTCCGTTCTGGAATGAATCTCAAAAAAACGACTTTCAAGAACGATTTTAAGAGAATTTTTCATTTCACCTAACCAAACGAAGTTCAAGTAAAATTGTTTTTTCACTGTACCTGGATGGGTCAGTTCTGTGCAACACCAAAACCACATTAAACCAGGTTAATCTCTAGTCACCCCCGTAACCAAACACCACTAAACCCAAAAACACAAACCCTAGTTTTTTCCCTCAGCATATATAAGCGTCTCTTATCTCCATTTGGAGCCACCCTCTCTTTCTCTCTCTCTCTCTGTGAACTCCTCTCACTCTCTAATCCCCAAACCCTAACCCTAACACCCAAAAATGGCAGATCGAGGCGGCGAGCGTGGTGGCGAGCGCGGTGGATTCGGGCGAGGCTTCGGCCGTGGTGGCCGTGGTGACCGCGGTCGAGGCCGCGGCCGCGGCCGTGGCCGTGGCGGGAACCGCGCAACGGAGGAGGAGAAGTGGGTTCCGGTGACCAAACTCGGCCGACTCGTCAAGGACGGCAAGATCAGGAGCGTCGAGCAGATCTACCTCCATTCACTCCCCATCAAGGAGTACCAGATCATCGACACCCTAATCGGACCATCGCTCAAGGACGAGGTCATGAAGATCATGCCGGTCCAGAAGCAGACTCGGGCCGGTCAGAGGACCCGGTTCAAGGCCTTCGTCGTCGTCGGAGACGGTAATGGCCACGTCGGACTCGGCGTGAAATGCAGCAAGGAAGTGGCGACGGCGATTCGTGGCGCGATTATTCTGGCGAAGCTGTCTGTGATTCCGGTGAGGAGGGGGTACTGGGGGAACAAGATTGGGAAGCCGCACACAGTGCCATGTAAGGTGACCGGGAAGTGTGGGTCCGTGACGGTGAGGATGGTTCCGGCGCCGCGGGGGGCGGGGATTGTGGCGGCTAGGGTGCCCAAGAAGGTGCTGCAGTTCGCGGGAATTGAGGATGTGTTCACTTCGTCTCGTGGGTCCACCAAGACTCTTGGCAATTTCGTCAAGGTTCGATCTATCCCCTTTCTATGGAACCAATTTTTGATTTTTTGGATTAATGATTGTTCGTTACAGAATTTAATCTGAAATGGGAATTGCTGTTGTAGTATGCCTAATTGGTATAGCTAATTAGGTGTTTTATACATGTGTATTATATATTTGTATATATATTTTGTACTGGGATGTTATTGCTGCTATGTGAATATTATGTCTATTTTCTATGAGCAACCTAAATGAGATATCTTTTTCTATGTTTTATTTTTAGTGTAGACATTTAGGAATACACTCCTGGATTGAACTTTACATGCTTAAGTGATTGTGTTTTGATTTATTAAGGCTGTAATCTGTAGGTAAAATACTGGATTAGATTACTTTCTAAAGTAAAGACTTACAACAATCACCTATAAGAATGACGCTACAACTGAAATGAGATGGTATTGGTAGTGGTCACTTTTTTGTATGGAATGTGAAAAAATTTAGATAGGGAGATTAGCCCATTCTATGTTCAAGTTGGTGGTTTGTATGGTTATGGATGTCTTTCGGTCAACAATGTTTGCTTGAAAATTGTTTGTTTGCTCCTGGTGTATTTGTAATGTATTATTAGTTATGAAGACATTTCCTCTACCTATCTGTTAGGTAGTTAGCAATTTATCCTTCAAATGTACTTTGTGCTTTTTTTGTTGATTCTATCTCTTGCAATTGAAATGGATACATTGCGTTACTACTTGTAGGTGTTTGATGTATGATTGGGTTGTTTTTTCTTCAGCTGTTTTGCAATATAGAATAAGCTTTTGGGTTATTCTTTGTCACTGTCCATTTTTTCCTTTTTATTTTTCTGAGGTGCGGCTTTAACAGTAAGTGTAATTAATTATTAGGCTCCATGGTAGTTCTCCATTCCAAATTATATGGAATTGAGTGTAGAAGCGAATCTGATTATGTAGTAGATCTCAATATGTAGTTTGTTCTACAATGGAGTGTGAGAGTTCTTTGTTATGGACTATATATTCAAACTGGATTTAGAAGTTGCAGGAGTTCTTTCTCTCACAGAGAGAGAGCTTAATGACTTGGGTACAGTTTCATGTATTAAACAGAAATGTTGTAACTTTGTATGGATCTTATAACACTGCACTGGTATTTGTACATTTATAACACAAAATTGTAAGTGTATATTTAGATTTTCGACACAGTGAAGTGTCTGAGTTTGCTTCATGGTAGTACAGGAGTATGACTCCCCATACCCATACTTCTTGCTACCATTTTGTATATAGTTTAGACATGATTTGATTGTCTAATGATTTTACCATTTGCAGGCGACCTTTGACTGTCTGCTGAAGACCTATGGTTTCCTCACTCCAGACTTCTGGAGGGAGACCAATTTCACAAGGTCTCCATTTCAAGAGCACACTGATCTTTTAGCAAAGCCCATAGCCAAGATGGTCTTTGTGGAAGATGCTGCTGAAAGAGTGGATGCTGCTTAATCAGTTCGGTCCCACCTAAAAGAGTGCTAAAGTATGTTTTGTTAGGATCGTTGTTAAATTTTTACTCTATTTTGAAGGATTTTATGATGCCTTGAGCCTTTTGGGATATTAATATTGTTAAAGACTATCCGTGTTTTTTATTTAAATAATTTTTTGCTTGCTTTACCATTTGTTGAATCTTTGTGAATTTGGACTTGGTCAATCACTAGATCCCTGATAAAAGTTTTTCTGATTTGCCAAAATTGATCCAAATCCAATTTGTTAAAAAATCGGATTATCTGATTCAGATCCTAATTGGGTTATCGGATTTTATTTTCAATCCATATCAGACTAATCGGATTTGGATCAAAATTCGATTCATTTACAAGTCTAGGTAAAGCCCCTTGCGGATGATGGTGTAACCTAATGCGTTTTCTTACTTCTGAATAGTCTGTTTAGGGAAGTGTACGTTTAGGGAGTGTTGATGTGAATTTCTTGACTCACTCTACTTTCATGTTAATGCCATGATAATTCTTTGACATCATTTCTTGATCTGAATGCTCCTATGGGTTCACATTTTATGAACTAGTTCTATTGGTATATCAGTTGTATTTGACATTTGTTGAATAAGTGAGGAGGATATTCAACACTCTCGCCTGAGAATGAAGATTCAGAAATACAGGGCTGGTGCTAACTTCACTTTCGAGCATTTTGGACTTCTTAAAACAGGTTTATTTACACTAGTGAAGATGATTCTTTCATTTAGTTTTGAATGCATCCACAAATTCTAAACTACTCAAGTTTGATAGTTGAGTTTGAGCTCAAAATTTGCCTGAAACAGCCTTCCTGAGGTCAAACAGCTTGGGCTCATATTGATTCAATTGAACATTATATTTAACTACTGCATTAATTACTAACTTTTAATGGGTAGATAGAAAATGTTTTATTCATCCATTAGATGGTACGAATTATGGCTAAGAATCTGAGTTAATGAAACAAGCTTTCTAATACACCTCTTTATAATTTGTTTTCCTGGACGTTGTTTTAGTGCCTTGGAAGAAAAGGAAAAAATGTAAATAAAATTGCACAATTGCAGAAAAAATTCACAAACATTACTGTTCATGTGATTGGGTTTATAGGGTTATAATGCGGTAACGGTATCGGTGTGTAATGGATTCGGATCAGTATCAGAGTTAAGTAACGAGTAACGGATTCGATTACCGCAGTCGTGAATTTTTTGCAAATATAATTGAGTAATTATAATTTCTTAATATTTTTGTGTAATTTTATTTATTATTTAGAAATTTTAATCATAAAGAATAATTTGTTGATGAATTTTATGGTGGTGTAAGTTAAAAAAATGTTAAGAAAATTTTAAATATAATGAATAATTTGTTAATGAATTTATGGTGTTGTCGGTTGAAAAAAATATTTATTACTGTACTTCACAAGACTTTTGGATAACATTATATATAAAGATCAACATTCAAATAAAAGATGCGTTTTATTTCAAAACAAAGAGTATGTTTTTTTTTGCCCCCACACCTTAAAAAAAAAAAATTTATTGAAGAGCAAAAGAAACATATCTTTTCTCACAAAAAATAAAAATAAAATCTTTCTTTTGCAACTCCCGAAAAAGGAAAAAAATCTCATTTATGTGGACAATAACAAGAGACGTCAGACCCCCTCCCTCCCCTGGCCCTAACCCTGCTCCACCCATTTCTCAACCTTCATTTCCCCCTCAATCTTATGCCCCACCCCTGCTCCACCCCCCTATCCTTGTCTCCTCTAATCATCTTGGTCTTCATCTCCTCCATGCTAAACCTCACCAGCTTGTGGTTCCACCTCCTATTATCTCAACCCCCCTCTCTTCCCTTCTTGTCCCTAACTCAATTTCTGATGTTCCTGCCCATCTTAATGTTCCTCGTGGCTCTGATGCTAAACCTCTGAATAAGGTACTGCGTGTGAATGAGAGTGATGAGGATGAAGAGGAGATCACCTCTGCTATCCAGGAAAACTGGAAGATGAATGCAATGGCCGAAGAGCTTAGTGCTATTGGAAATGTGGTGGACATCGACAACTCATTTTTGCACAAAAGATTGGCTCAGTTACAACCTGATGTTAACCATGCTGAGGAGTTGAGGAAATCTATCAACCAAGCTCGGGAAGTTGTTGATCTGAAGAAACAAGTTAAATTTCTTAGGGGCCAATTGCAAAGATCTGTTGCTACCAACAACTCCTTCTCCTTGGGACCTTTGGATATTGTCACAATCCCTAAGGTAAAACCTTCTTTCATCCAATCTCTTGGTCCATTGGTTTAAGATATTGTCCTTGGGGTTGTTGGGACACCCAATGATGAGCCTGTAGAGGTCAATGCTAGGCCTGAAGCAAATCATACTCTTGTGCTGTCTAATCAACCGACTCTACCTACCTGTAGGACTGACATTGTCCAACCCACTTGCCCTCCCCCCTCTTCTGTTGAGCCCCCACCACCTAACCTTGTTTTGCCATGTTCATCTCCTGTTCCTCTACAGCAGATTAACACCATCACCACTTCCTCACCCCCCCCCATTGCCAAAACACCCCTCATCTCTGACTCACTGCACCACTACCAACCCATGGATTTACCACCTTCTTCAACTCATCTTAGGGTGCCTGAGATCCTACCCAAGTTACCATTTGAACCCTATCTTGTTGGTCCTGTTGCTTCAAGCAGTGATGCTATGGCCTCTGCTCTGGTTCCTGCCAAGGATGTTTTGGCTCATCTTAACCATGATGCACCTACAACACCCAAAAAGTGGAATGAGATAGTTGTTGTTCCTAAAATGAAAATGGAATTCATTGAACCAAAGTCTTCTAATGGTATTATCTAGGTGGAACCACCTCCTAGTGCTGTGCTTGAGGGTACTTTTGAATGGAAGGCAAGTGTCATTGGTTTTTTCATCTCAAAAAGATTACCTTTTAACCTTGTTAACACTATGGCCAGGAAAATGTGGGGACATAAAGGTTTATTTGAAACTATTGGCATTGAAAATGGTTTCTTTGTATTTAAATTTTAATCAAAAAGTAAATGCATGAGTATCCTTGAGGAGGGGCCATGAATGTTTGCTAATAGGCATATTGTTTTGAAGAAATGGAGACCTAACATGTATTTTGACAAGGAAGCATGCAGTTCCATTCCTGTTTGGGTGAAATTTACCAAAGTTCCATTTGAGATGTGGAATGGGAAAGGGTTGAGTACCATTGCTAGTGCCATTGGTACTCCTTTATTCACTGATGAAATGACCGAGTTCAAGAAAAGATTGGACTTTGCAAGAATATGTATTGATGTCAAAGCTACTAACCAGTTACCAAATGTTATTAGACTTAAGGTAGGAGAAAATTTATTCAGAGAGATTGGCGTTGATTACCAGTGGCTACCCCCAAGGTGTGGAATTTGTTATAGGTTTTGCCATTCTGATTCCTCATGCCCAAAGACTAAGAAAGTATGGGTGCCTAAGGTTGTTGAAATTGTTAAGAATGGAGAGAATGAATAGCAACAGGTCACTACTAATAAGCAAACCCCTTTGTCAACCCCTCTTCCCCCATCCCATGTCAATCCCCATCCTTTTTTGGAGGACCAAGGTATCTTGCCCCTTCCTTCCATCCCCTGTCCTCAATCCTCTCACCCCCTCATTGTCCTATGGAAACTTCAATATCAATCATACCTACTAGTTGCCCTGCTAACCTTGTGGATTTTATTAAAAGACCACCCCCCCCCCCCCCCCCCCCCCCCCCCTGGCTCTTCTGCTCATTCATCCAATAAATTCCATGCCCTATCTCCTCAAAAGATGATGATGAAGAGGTTTGTGATGCTTTGACTAATGCCAATCCTGGTAGTTTACTGCTTGATAAAGGAAAGATGGAGGGACAAAGTATAGCCCACTCTGAGCCTTGTGCCTCATCTAGTGGGATACTGGTTTTAACTAATGCTAGAATCTCTTCAAATGAGAGAAAGAAAATGAGGAAAAATTCCAAGTTGATTGCCAAAAATAAGGACAAGGTAAATAGGGATGACTATGATAGATTCTTTAAGGATCTTCACCCCCCCCCCCCCCCCCAAGTTATGATGTTTGGTGCATGGAATGTGAGGTATGAACAATCCTTCAAGGCACATTGAAGTTAGAAAATTTATGAGGATAATCATTTAGATTTTGTGGGATTATTGGAAACAAAAATTAGAAGTCCTAATATGATTAATGTTCACCAAGCCATCTCTTCTTGGCCTTTGATCTCTAACATTGAGCATGCTCCTTTGGGAAAGATTTGGGTCTTGTGGGATCCTAACAGGGTCAATATTACCTATGTTAAGTCTACTGATCAGTTTATTCATTGATATATGATATACAATGACAACAGTGCTATGTTTTTCACAACTTTTATCTATGGTCTTAATATTGTGGAGGAGAGAAGAGCTCTATGGACTGATTTGGTTGATATTTACTCTTCCTGTAATAGCAACCCTTGGCTGATATTGGGAGATTTTAATACAATCATAAAACCTAATAAGAAGTATGGAGGTAGTGAACAATGATGCCAATGAATTCAATGATAAGCGCATACTATTGAAATGGGTGATCTTAGGTACTCTGGTCACAAGTTTCCTGGTCTAACAAGATCCAAGGTAGGGGAGGAATTGCTTAGAAATTAGATAGAATTCTTGTCAATTCCAAGTGGCTTGATACATACCCCAATGCACATGCTACATTCCTCCCTCCCCTTTGCTCTGACCATTGTCCAATGACTGTTTCTATGGGGGCTTCAAGTGTCAAGAAAAACCCTTTCAGATTCTTTGACTTCTGGTGTGATCATCCAAATTTTTTGGGGATTGTTGCTAAGGTCTGGAATGAAGAAATTGAGGTATACCCCATGTATAGAATTGCCAAAAAACTGAAGATGCGTAAGGGTTACTTAAAGGAGCTTAATTGTAAATCTTTTAGTGACATCTCTATGAAGGTTGACAAAGCAAAAAATGACCTTATTAATTGTCAAAGTAATCTGGACAATGACCCCTGCAACTCTGAGCTCATAAGTCATGAAAAACATCTTTCTATCACCTATGCTAGTCTTAGTAAAGTGGATGAACAACTGCTCCAGCATAAATCAAGAGTCACTTGGCTTGGGCTTGGTGATCAGAATATAAGTTATTTTCATAAATGTATTCAAAGTAGGCAGAACAGAAGAATGATTGTCATAGTCAAATTACAGAATGGCTCTACCTCCATGATGAATGAAGACATCAAAGATACTTTTATCACCTACTTCCAGGGGCTGCTAGGTGGAAATGTCCATTGTTACCCAGGTATCTCTCAATTGTCTCAATTTATTACCAAAAAATTCAATGATGACCACTTAACCAATCTATGTTCTATTCCATCTGACATTGAGATTAAAAGGTGTATGTTTTCCATCAAGTCTAAAAAATCCCCGGACCTGATGGGTACAACTCACTATTTTTGAAAAAAAACATGGGATATTACAGGTGATGAAGTCACTTGGGCCATAAGACAATTTTTTGAAAATGGAATGCTTCTTAAACAAATTAATACTACATATCTTGCTCTAATTCGCAAATGCCCTAACCCTGAGGGACCTGCTCATTATAGGCCAATATCATGTTGTAATGTTTTGTATAAATGCATATCTAAACCGATCTCTGAAAAGTTTAAGCCTGTTTTACCTACTCTCATTGATAAACATAAAATGCTTTCATTAAAGGGAGAATGATGGGGAATAACATCATTATTGCTCAAGAACTTGTGAAGGGGTATCATAAGGAATTAAAAAAACACATATGCACCCTCAAAGTTGATTTGCAGAAAGCTTATGATTGTCTTGGTTGGAGATTTCTTATTGATATTCTCAAATTAATGAATTTTCCTCAAATATTCATTAATTGGGTGAGAACTTGTATCATTACCCATTCTTTCTCTGTTTCTATTAATGGGGAACTCTGTGGGTTTTTTAGAAGTACAAAAGGGCTTAGACAGGGAGATCCTCTCTCTCCCTATATGTTTATTATTGCAATGGATGTGTTCTGCTATTACAAATAGTCTTACCTCCAACACCAATCTTTTTTACCACCATTGGAGATGCAAAGCCACAAATTTGTCCCATTTAACATTTGCAGATTATGTTTTGGTTTTCTTTAATGGGAATAACAAGTCTGCCCAAGTTATTAAAGATGTTATTGATACCTTCTCAAATCTCTCAGGCCTAATCCCTAACCCATGTAAAAGTCAGTTACTTTTTTTATGGGGTTGATAGTAGTACTGTTGAAGCCATATGCAACATTGATGTGCCGTCAGGTGTGTAAAAATATATGGATAAAAATGACACATTAACGACGCTAGGTTTTACCTTATTCAAGCGCACGTATCGATTGTAAAATAACAATGACTTGAGTAAGGGATATCGATCACACAGATATTAAAATTGTTCATTTTAGCAATTCAAAAACATTGAATTATATTTTCTGAAAATGGTATGTTTGGGTGGTCAAAGACCAAATTATCTATTTTAACTAAAATTATCTAGAAAGCAAATTAAATTGGTTGTGATTCAAATGAGAGAGAAAACTAGGATTTTCATTGCTCCACCACTAACTGCATAATATAGTTCCTCACTGTATCAATTGTAAGATGGCGATCCATAACTGTGAATTAGGTCGTACCGCAAATAGCTAAATACGATCTCAAAAAGGAGTACCATCAACCAGATTGCGATAACCCATCTCATGATTGATCTAACTAGTGCATGTCAATTATATTACTCTAATTTACTTCTAATGCATGAAAATAAACTAAAACATGTCTATATTAAATCGTCAAGGCATGGCCTGTGTCAACCTAGGGTCTCAAGTTTTATTACCACCATTGTGTAGAAAGTCATAATTAAGCATCCGAGTTCTAGCCCATACTGAATAATCATAGTTGTGTAAAATAATACATTCATTCCATCTAAGACAAGCATTTAGAACAAACATATAATTTTATTGCAAATCAGTACGGTCTCATAACTACTACAATTATCACAGTATGGTCAATAGTTTCCCTCGTTACAATTGAAAACAATTAAAGAACTACATTACTTGGCTAGGGTTTTGCTATAAAACCCTAGATACCGAGTTAGTTGGCCATGGTGGAAAATGACTGCATCGGTGATGTAGAAACAATCTTTATGGTCTTCTTCTCCGGATTTCTAGGTTTGAATACGACTTTCAACAGCAGCAAGTCTGAATGAATAAACCTCTCTGAATGAACGTGAACCTCCAAAACTCACGACTGAACAACCTCCAATGAACTCCCTATGATCGTGTATATATAGGCAATGGTATAGAGAGGTATTTTTCAATATTTTCACTCATCACCTCCTGCAAACCCTAACTTATGATATATATAGGTGTATATGCATGTATATAGAGGTTTGGAGTCACAGACACGTCTTCAAATCGACCCAGGGGTAGAACAGGTAAAAACCATCGAAAAACCACAAAACTTGCCGCAGATAAGCTTCAAGCGTACCTGGCCTACGCTTTAAGCATAGGTCTAAGTGTACCTCCAAGCATAAAAATGTGTTTTCCAGCCACTTTTTGAAACTGAAAACGTAGGCACAAACGTAGGTATTTTATGGAAAACCACTTTTCTCCGTGCATGCACCGAAACGACTGCCTTTAACCCACGATATTTTTGCTGAAGCTGACGGCTTCTGGAAATGCCATTTTTGCCCTCCGGGAGTCATTTTTGTCTTGGATTGTCTCTTTGACTCTCCTCTTTGACTAGAAAGAACAAACTCTTCAGTTAATTTACCGAAGTTAGCTCCATTTCTTCATTAGCTCCTGAAACAACATATCGTGAGTTGCTTTAACACGCAAACAACATAAAAATACCAAATAATGGAATGAAAGAACGTAACAATAGTGATTTAAGGGGTCAAAATGTCTAATATTTGACACTTATCACACCCCCAAACTTACATATTGTTAGTCTCTTAGCAATAAACTCATGGAACTTTCTTGTGATGATTTATTTTCTATCTATTATAACTAATCTAACCTAATCCCTTGCTTTCGTGAGGTTCGACGATTACACTTAGCATGTGTAACAAGCCTTTTAAACCCTAGGTTACCCCTAGTGGATGAGTGAAGTCCCGTGAATGTTTCAAGTGATAGTATCTACAAACATCTCAGTTCTCTATAATCACGCAGTCATGAGTCCACACACAAGTTCAATTAAGTCATGATATAATGCAAAAGATAACATGGATGCAAATACTCTCACTCACTACCGAACAATAATTATATCGAGCTTCGTATCATGAATGGTTCCCACTAAAGTGAATGATTTCGCTACTTTCTAGTCTCAATCAAGACAACCTTCCTTGATCTTGTGAACATTCGACTATGATATTTCAATTTCTCTTCTCCTATTTCATTGATCAAATTTTTACCATTTTTTATAATGATAGGTGCTCAAAAGTATCAATTTTAAGTCCCTATCTTATTGTTGTTATGTCTTTTCATTCCATTATTTGGTATTTTTATTGCGTTTGCGTGTTAAGACATGTTTTAGAAGCTTAATGAAAAAATGGAGCTAACTTCGGTGAATTAACTGAAGAGTGTGTTCTTTCTATCTAAGAGGAGAGTCAAAGAGGCCGTCTGAGACAAAAATTACTACCGGATGGCAAAAATAGCATTTCCAGAAACCATTATCTTCAACAAAAAGTATTGTGGGTTCGAGACGGACGTTTTGGTGCATTCACAGAGAAAAGTGATTTTCCACAAAATATCTACGCTTCCAGTTTCAAAAAGTGGTAGGAAATCAAATTTATACATTTGGACCTACGCTTGGAGGTACGCTTGGGACCTACACTTGAAGTGTAGGCCTGCTACACTTGAAGCACATGACCCTTATGCTTGAAGCGTAAGCGCGACAACGTTTTAGTAGTTTTTCGTGAATTTTTCTCGTTTCACCCCCGACTTAATTGGAAGACATGCTTGCGACTCCAGACCTCTATATACATGTATATATATGAGAAGTTAGGGTTTGCACGAGGTTAGTGTGAAAATACTGAAAAGGGCCTCTCTATGCCATTACCTATATATATAAGACCATACGTCAGAGTTCAGGGGTTGTTCTGTTTTGAGGCTGGTGTTCTGTTGAGTTGGAGAGTTCATACGTGCATTTTTTTTAGGCTGTTCATTCATTCAGATTTGCTACTATTGAGCGCTATATTCAAACCTAGAGATCCGAAGAAGAAGACTATGGATAACGTTTCTATATCAACGATGCAGTCACCATCTTCCATGGCCAACTAACTCGGTATCTAGGGCTAGCCAAGTAATGTAGTTCTTTCATTATTTTCAATTGTAAAGAGGGGAAACTGTTGACCATACTTTGATGATTGTAGTAGTTAAGAGACTGTACTGATTTGCAATATAGAATTCTATGTTTGTTCTAAATTCTTGTCTTAGATGGAATAAATATATTAATTTTCACAACTATGATTATTCAATATGAGCAAGAACTCAGATGCTTAATTATGATTTTCTACACAATGGTGGTAATGAAACTTGAAACCCTAGATTGACACATGTCGTGCCTTGGCGATTTAATATAGACATGTTTTATTTTATTTTCATGCATTAGGAGTAGATTAAAGTAACATAATTGACATGTACTAGTTAGGTCAGTCATGAGATGGGTTGTCGCGATTCGGTTGATGATACTCATTTTTTGGGTCGTATTTAGCTATTTGCGATACGACCTGATTCACAGTTATGGATCACCCTCGTATAATTCATACATTGATGAACTACATTATGCGTTTAGTGGTGGAGTGATGAAAACCCTAGTTTTCTCTCTCATTTGAATCACAACCAATTTACTTTGCTTTTTAGTTAATTTAGTTAAGATTAGATAATTTGGTCTTTCGACCACCAAAATAAACAATTTTCAGAAATATAATTCAGTATTTTTGAATTGTTAAAGTGAACAATCTCAGTCTCTGTGGGATCGATATTCCTTACTCAAGCCATTTTCTATTCTACAATTGATATGTGCGCTTGCGTAGGGTAAAACCTACAGTCGTTAAGGTGTTATTTTTAACCACATATTTTTGCACACCTGACGTCACATTAGATAAAAACATATCTTTCCATCTTTCCACTTTTATCCCTTTTTGTCTTTCTAAGTCTCCAGATTTTCCAGTGGGGATTTTTAGTCCCGACCAACTGGGCCCGAGCTTCTTCCATATGATTTATGCTCATCAGTCTTTTCCAGCCACTTTTTAAAACTGAAAGCGTAGGTATTTTATGGAAAACCACTTTTCTCCGTGTATGCACTGAAATGACTACCTTAAACCCACGATACTTTTTGCTGAAGTTGTCGGCTTCTGGAAATGCCATTTTGCCCTCCGGGAGCCATTTTTGTCTCGGACTGCCTCTTTGAATAGAAAGAACACACTCTTTAGTTAATTCACCGAAGTTAGCTACATTTCTTCATTAAGCTCCTGAAACATGCTTTAACACGCAAATAACATAAAAATACCAAATAATGGAATGAAAGAACGTAACAATAATGAGTTAAGGGGTCAAAATGTCTAATATTTGACACATATCAAACATCTTCCATATTGCCCAAGCTTCTCTGCCTATTAGGTACCTAGGTCTCCCATTGTTTACCTCTAGACTTACTGTCAACTATTGCTCTACCCTAATTGATAGTATGTTAGCAAAAATCACAAACTAGACCTCTAGAGCTCTTTCTTTTGCTGGCAGACTATAACTCATTCAAGCTACACTTTTTAGCATTAAAGTTTACTGGACAAATCTCCTTATTCTACCCAGTAAAGTGTGCAAGCAGATCATAGGAATTCCCCAAAAATTCCTTTGGTCTGGACCTAAGATGGACAAATACAAGGCTAAAGTGAAGTGGGAGCAGCTTTGCATACCCAAAAATGCTGGAGGTCTTGGTTTGCAAGACATTGTGACATGGAACAAGGCTACTATGTTAAGACATCTATGGACTCTTGCTTCTAATGAAACTGACAATGTTTGGAAGGAGTGGACTCAAAGAAATCTTATCAAAGATAGAAGTTTATGGGAACTTAAAATACCTGATGGGTGTTCTTGGTTTTGAAGAAAGCTACTTCAACTCAGACCTATTGCTCAACAATTCATAAGGCACGAGATTTGTAATGGATAAGACACAATGCTCTACTTTGACAATTGGTTACCATGTGGGTCTGTTTACAAGGAAATTCTAAATTCTACTTTTACACTAAGATGACAACACAACACTCATGCTAAGGTTTCATCTATGATTGTCAATGGATCCTGGAGATGGCCTAAACAACTTAAACAACTTTTGACCCCTCACCTTGACATCAACACTATCCCCCCACCTCCCACTACCAATGGCAATGATGTTATCTAGTGGTCCCCATCCCCTTCAAAAGTCTTCATCACTAAACATACCCTCAGCCAACTTAATCCCCATTACCCCTATCTCCTGGCATAAGTTAGTGTGGTTTAATCCTAGTATCCCCAAACACTTCTTTTGCCTATGGTTATCAATCAATGAAGAACTTTCCACAAAGGATAAACCTGATTTGGCCTACCTTATGCAACCAAATGTATGCATTATCTGTCTACAAAATGCTGAAAACCATGATCATTTGTTCTATCAGTGTTCATACTCAAAGATGATATGGAGTGACATTTAAGATAAATGTGGTTTCTATATAAATCCCAATTCATGGAAAAATCTAATCTTTTGGGCATCAATAAACTGGAAAAAAGATCTGATGCAAAGCAGAATCATCATATGGAAATTAACGCTTGCATCCTATACCTATCATATATGGAAGGAACAAAATAACAGACTATTTAGGGATAAATGCTTACCTCGTGCTAGCGTTTTGGAAATGATCTCCAAGGATGTGAGAATGAAGCTATTTTCAGTGAAGATGCACAATTGTCCATTGGCTGAATCTATGGCAACTGATTGGAACCTCCCATCTTCGTTCTTCACCCTATCCCACAAAAAACCTTTATTCGATTTCAACTCCATGCCCAATCGACCAAATCCCATCAGCAACCAACAAAACCTTAACCACTCAAACCCTCCCATACCCCCTTTACCTCCACCACAACCACCATAGAATTGATGAAATGAAATGACGAGATCTGAGTGAGTGAGTGTTGTTAGCCATCTTTATTAGCAGAGTAGGTTCAGAATTGAAGGCAAGGATTTCGTGTTTAAAGCTTTGTATATTATTGCCTTTGTAATAGGTAGGGCTGGGCGCTGCCTATTTTATGTTTGTGTGTGTGTGTGTGTTGTTTTTTGTATATTTTGTTTTGTAATATGTTTTGGCCTAGAGCATGTTTTGTAACTCTCTTTTCTTTCCCTTCTATAAAAGTTTTATTTAACGAAAAAAAGAGAGGAAAAAACAAGAGACGTCATACATCTCTGTGCACTCTAGGCAATTCGAGAAGATGAGTTTCTCCTTCTCATCAAACAACTCCAATAATGGGTTTCTCTTTGCCTCCCCAGACTAATTGATACATTTAGCTTCTTCTAAACGCTCTTTGAAAGCTCATAAATTTTTCTAAAAAATTTGTCAAATTATTTAAAATAAAAGCCAAAAACAGATTCTAAAAAAATTGATCCAAACATGGTGGAAATATTGAATTATAAGTAGTGTTTACGGTAAAATGAAAATAAGGAGAATATTGTCAATTTGAATAAAAGGAGACAAAGAGATAGTACAAGAAACTCGGGCGAGTCAACTCTATATGGGCACCGTTCTTTGAACCAAACGTCCACATTTTCTTGTTATACGAATAGAGGGAGACTCTGAACGACTCTCCTGAAGAACTTTCGAATCCGCGGTTTCTCTCTCTCTCTAGAATATAATTTCAACGCGGAAATCGAAAGCTTCAGACATCAAATTCCTCATTTTTGCCATAAATCTAGGCAATTCAATCCTTATAATCATACATAAATATACAAATATATATATATACATATATATATTATTCGTTCTTCATTTTCTGATCGGTCAATTGTTAAGAATTGGATCTGAATGGGCACTCCGGCTTTACCGAATCTGGGAGAGCATTGCAGTGTCCAGGACTGCAACCAGATTGATTTCTTGCCCTTCACCTGCGATTGCTGCCACCAGGTCCCCCCTTCTCTCTCTCTCTTTACACACACACACACACACACAACATATATATATATACACTCATATACACATATGAAATTTCATACTTCTTACTTTTCTTGAAATTGGTGGGTAATTGTGTTTTTTTGTATTTGTTTGCTAAAAGATTGATTTTTTTGTTTATTTAGAATATTTAAATTTATGTGTTTTTCTCTAGACGCTCAATGAATAACCAAAGAATAATACATTGAAACCCTTGATTTGAGCGAAATTTGAGAATCAAACTACGGAATCTGCCCAAGATCTCCACAAAAAAATATGCAATGGCAATAAAAAAAAGAAAAGAAAAGATGGAAATAACATGTTCAACAAAGAACAAGATTTATTCTGTTTTAGCAAACCGCATTACGCATACATTCCCGAGCAAAGAAGAACTAATTCTGTAGCTTCATAGCCGTCGTTTGATGCACCTGTAAAAAGCTTAGGCTTTGGTTGACATGGGTTTTAGTCCAAATGTGGCAATTTTGTGCAAGCGAATAATGGACGAGGCTAAGTTTTCAGCTAGGTGGTTGTTTGGATCTAGACTCATTTATGGATGAAGAAGTGTAGTGATGTTAATTTCTAATGACCCTTGTCATTTTAGGAGGCCTGGCAGGACCTTAGCTCGAGAGAGCGGATTTGGCATATTTCCTCATTCGTGGTAGTTATTAGATATGTTTGAGATTGCTTAGTTGTGTTTTGGTCCGTGCCACATATAAGAACTCCTCAAAGTCCTCCATTTCTTGGGGTTTATCTGAAGGGAAGAATTCCTTGAGCTCTTCTTTTTCAGGAAACATATCTATGGTGAGGAATTTCTAGAGGTTTTCTTTCAGGTTTATTTCTGAGTAAGATTTACTTGAATTCTCCTTCTGTTTTTTGAAATTAACTTTGAGATTTTCACTGCATTATAAAAGGTCATCTATGTGATTGATGTAAGTTGAATCTACTTTCTTTCCACATGGATTCCACTTATTTTACATTTGTGCTCTGTCTGTGTTTTCCATCGTGAATTGCTTGGTAACACATAATTTGTATGTTGTCCAAGATATGCAATTCCCACCAGCCAACCTTCTAATGAGCCCATTTACATGCCGTGGTAAAATATTTGGTTGATTGGCTACCACAGCATATGATTGCATAAAGTCACATTACATGCTTTCTAGGCAAATAAGTTATATATGTACTGCTCCATTGAACAGTCGACATTTAGGACGTTCGAGATGTCTCGTGGCAGGGCATGTAATCCTTCGATCTATCATTGAGGTGTGAAGCATCTGTAGTTACTGTTCACCAAGCTTGTGGTGATCCTTTTTCTTTGACCGTGTATCTTGTACTTCAGCTCCTATCTATACTTGAGTTGTGGATCCTTCTTCACCAGGCTTCGATTGATCCTTTTCTTTCACATATATCTTTAATTTTAGCTTACAAAGTTCAAGCTAAATGCTTATTTCATCTGTAGCCTTTAGTCGAATGGTATATCCTTTCGCTTGTTGCCTCTGGCTTTGTTTGCCATTGAGTGCACAAAGAGGCCACATTAGCAATTTGTGACAGAAATGATGGGTGAATTTTTCGACACTCTCAAGTATTGTCGATCGTGGAAATTTAATGAGGTGAATAAACATAAGCCATATTAAGAGGTCCAGAGTATTATCTGATCATAGTATGCGGTATTGTGGAGACTTTGGTCATAACTTTTCATTCTTATCCTTGATAGTTTGAATAAGAAGCAATTTTTTGACTAGAGATTGGTATAACAAAGAAAAAGAGGAAATACTTCATTATTTTATCTTATGGAAAAATTACAGAGAGATGAAGTGGTTTTTTCTAAAAGATGAGGTGTTCTCCTATATGGGTATAAAACAACAAAGGATTTGCAGAAACCTAGCTACAACGAAGTGCTTGAATGCACAAATTTGGATAAATTGTGGTTTCTGGCCTTTCAATTGATTGAGGTCCAACACAAATATTATATCGTAATGCACTTCCTTCCAGGATAACCTGCCTCTAAGTTGGGACTTCCAAATCAGATGCAGATTGTTTGGGTAAAATATACTAAGAAGTGTGAACGGTGATGCCAAACCAAAGGGCACTAACTTTGAGAATTTTTTTGTTTTGTTTATTAACATAGCGATGTACATTTTTCCTTATGCCCTTTTATTTTGCATTTCTTATTCTTACTTGTGCTGGAAATAATTGTCAATTTTTTCACAGGTCTACTGTTTGGAGCACAGGAGCTACAGTAAACACCAGTGTCCAAAGGGCAATAAACATGACGTTACTGTTGTCGTGTGCCCACTATGTGCAAAAGGAGTTCGCCTAATTAATGACCAAGATCCAAACATCACTTGGGAATTACATGTTAATACGGATTGTGACCCATCAAACTATGAGAAAGCCACAAAGAAAAAAAAATGCCCAGTCTCTGGTTGCAGAGAGATCCTGACATTCTCGAATACAATCAAGTGTCGTGACTGTACAGTAGAACATTGTTTAAAGCACCGGTTTGGACCTGATCACAAATGTCCTGGACCCAAGAAAGCGGACACAGGTTTCCAGTTTACGAGTTTCTTAAGTAGGAGTAGAAAAGAAGTGTCAAAGCCAAACCAAGCTCCAGTCAGCACTTCGCCCAAGTGGACCACGAGTATTCTCAATGCAGCTTCATCTTTTCGAGCCACAGCTGGAGCTGGAATGGCGAAATTGGGAAATGAATTTAGCCAAGCCTTGAACATGTCAAAGGATGGAGTGGGGCAGAGCAGCAGCAGTGGGAGTGCGAGTGGGCAAGTTGAACAGTGTCCACAATGCTACGAAAAGTTCTCTTCGGTTACAGCTCTGGTGGATCATGTGCAGAAAGTCCATGAACGGACTGGCGTTATGAAGGTGACTCTTGATGTCTGCCCCAAGTGTAGTAAAGGTTTTCGTGATCCTGTGGCTCTTGTCGAGCACATTGAGAGGGACCATGCAGGCTCTTCAAATGCTTAGGGGCTGGGAATTTTGCTTGCGGAGAAGTCCCATTTAGGTTTCCCATTGCTTCCATTGTTCCAGCAGCAGAGATGGCTGTTTGCAAATGTGCGTGGACTATCGTGTACTGAACAAAGTTACAATGATCATTCTTTCTTTTAATTTTTTTGTTTTTTGTTTTTTTTTTTTTGTTTCGAGATTTGAAGTTCTATACAAAATGGTTATTGTCAGCCATTTGCAGACAGCAAATTGAAGTTTCAAAGGATGAATGTGAAAATTCTTTGTTGGCAGCCAAATTGAGTTTCATCTTTTTGTCTTTATGGCTTCTCATTTTTTGTTTGGTAGAAGAGAGGGCAAATCACTTTGAAGCTGGAATGATTAAAACAAGTAATTTTTTTTCTTCTTTTCAATTTTCTTTTTGCTTCATGAGAGTTATTAATTTTTGAGTTACTTGTGGCTTTATGCGTCTCTCTTTCAATCAACTTGGTGCTGCAGCCTAGAGACCTGTACAAGTGCAAATAATATATACATTGTATATTTGTATATATATATATATATATATACTTATGGATGATGTGGGAGTATAGTATTGCATAATGTCAGATGGATGTTCCATACAAAGCACTAACTGGTCATCACGACACTGGACGACCTGTTAGCAAATACCTCAAAGCCAAATGGTGAGCTTCTTCTCCCCACTAAATTAAGGGAGCAATACAAAGGAATTTTTAATAATTTCATAGGGGCAATTTTACTATTTTATCCAAATATCTAATAAAGATACGATTTTTTTTTTCTTTCAGGAGACAACTCATGAGCAACCTGTGGTTCCATGCTTGAATATATTTTTTATTTAATCTAATCAAATTTAACCAAATTACCAAATGTTATATTACCAGTTTCTTAAAACACAATAATCCAGTATTTACCGTTTGTATGAAGTAACTTCTCATGTCATTAGTAATCATACTTGTCTGCTTAAGTTGTTAACATGTGATGTAATTAAAAATGAAAAAGCTGATTAAAACAAATGCTTCTAAATTTAGATTTGGCTCAACCGTTCAACGGTAAAAATAGAATAAAAAATAAACAAAACTATTTGAGTAGATCTTTCACTTTCAACCGTTGGATAAAGAATACAGGTTATAGAATAAATATTTCCAAATTTAATTTGCTTAATCAACGGCTGATATTATCCATCCTCTGCAAATTCAAAAATTATCATCCAATACGAAAGGGCACGATCGTAATATTAAAACTTAATTCGGTCCTTTTTGGTCCTTTCATGTTCGGCCATACAACAAACAAGACCGTTGTGTGTTATTGACATGTTTAAATCACTAATAGCAGAGACGTCCGGCCGAGAGACTATTTTATGTTATATAAAAAAAATAAAAAATATATATATATAGACACATATATATGGGAAATAGAGAGATTTAGAGAGAGAAAGATAGAGAGATATATAGAGAAAAGGAATCAATACGTTCGTGGTGGAGGTATGCTGGAGATTTGGTACATTTTTGCAATCAATTGACGGATTACCAGCCTCCGGTCTGCTGTTACAGGCATCGACCCGAAGGTATCAACGTTACCCACATCACAATTCGATCATTGATATAAACATATATATATACGTATATATACACGTATTTTCCTTTGGCAATTGATACACACACAAAATAGAAGAAAAATTATATATGTATATGTATGCAAATTCACATATATGTGGTGTGCATACACCAAATTCCCTTCAAATATTGATCAGAATGCTAAAATTGGAAATATAATAATTTTCAATTCGTATCAATTGAAATGGATGTGAAATGGGTTGTTGGTTTCAAGGTTTTGGTGACCTGGAATTGTTGATTGTAGGCTGGTTCCGTTATTCGGAAAGTACCCAATTGTTCTGGAGGACTTTTACCTCCCCATTTTGGGTTCTTCAGAAAATTTGAATTCTAGATTGGTAAAGAAGGGAAAGGAAGTATATATTTCTATAAATTTTGGGTGATTGCACATACTTGGGATTCAATATGAGCGTTGTTTCCGGCATAATATCAAGGCAAGTTTTGCCGGCATGTGGTAGCCTTTGTTTTTTCTGCCCGGCGATGCGGGCGAGGTCTAGGCAGCCGGTGAAGAGATATAAGAAGCTAATTGCTGATATTTTTCCTCGATCCCAGGTTAGTTTTAGGGTTTTATGTTGGCTTCTTTTACTGTTGAAATATATTTTACATTATGCGGTGTACTCAATTCTGGATACTTGGAAGCCCATTGATGTGCTTGAACTTTTAGATTCATCATCTATTACTATTTTAATCCCAATTGTGTTTTGTATCTAATGTAGAGTAGGGACTTTCTTTTCGTAAGCTTACTGGGTTTTTATGGTATTGTGCTATGTAGCAGAGTGGAACTCAAGCAAATTACCTGTTTAATCTTTTATTTTCTTCAATTGTTCATGTGATGATTTCCACAATTGCAACTTTCTAAATGTGTAAACTGGAATTGATTTTTTGCTTATCATTGTTTGGAAGATACTGCAATGCTCGATTCCATTCAATACATTAGTTAAGAGTTACGGGAGTTTTATCTCATACATTAGGGCTGACAATTCGTGTCGGTGGGTTGTGCTCGTGTCAGGTTGAGATCGTGTCGGGTCGAAAAAGACCTAGTTAATATACGTGTCAAATATGCTCAACCCTAACCCGACTCACAGGTTATCGGTGTCGACCCATATAATCCATTTAGCTCATTTATTATAATATATTAAATTAAATTTGACACAATCCAATACGGAACGAACTATTTAACCTATTATCATCAAAATTAAATTGAATTTGGCACGATCTAGTAATAGTTTATTGATATACTTTAACCCATGACCAATTAAAAAAGAGAAAAAAAAAAATAAATATAAATAAAATCGTGTCAAACGTTTCGTGTTCGGGTCGACCCTTATATAGCTTCAACCCTTTTATGGTCAACTCTAACCCTTTTAATTCATATCGTGTCTCATTTCGCCAGCTTCATCATACATGTCCTGTCCATCCCTACTTTATTTCTTGTGGTTCTAATGGGAATGTTATACTTTGTTTCCTGAGATTTTAAAATCTAGTGCCATCTCAATTAAATTTTTGAACCTTTTGGGGACATTTTTTATGGCTACCTTCCTTACTACGATTGAGGCTGTGTTGCATATGATTGGTTTTACTTCTATCCAGAAGTTTTCCTTGCAAAGTGCCCCCCCCCCCCACCCCCCCCTCCTATTTTCACCTTCTTTGGGATCAATGTGGGCCTATAGAATTTCATTTTCTCATTTTTAAGTTTAGGTTAGGTCATATAGTTCTTATGCATATAGATTGCACTCTCCCATCTACTTTGTGTTTGAAATTAGTTTTGTAGGCAAAAGTTTATGTCATACATAAAAAGTATTTCTGTAGTAATTTAATCTTTTTAAAATCAATCTATACTTTCTTGCATCTGAAGCTAGTCACTGAGAAATTCAGTACCCTTGATTTTTCATTCTTTCATTTATTTTTTCTTTTTATTTTCTCGTCAGCAATCATGGGATACTCTTTAAAGAAGTTGTTGTAAAGTAAGCAAAGTGAAAATTGTATGTTAATCATAATTGTTCAACATTGTTATTGTAATTTGGTGCTCATATATTACGTATCTGTGAATTTAGCCAATAAATATTGTGTATGTTGTGATTTATGTCTGAAATGAAAAATTACTGTCCGAGTAAGCAAGATTCATTTGTTTTTCCCTATAGATACTTGTTTTTCAACATTCTGATTTGTTTCTTATATTTTGTAGGATGAAGAACCAAATGATCGGAAGATTGGAAAATTGTGTGAATATGCTGCAAAAAATCCTTTGCGTATCCCAAAGGTATTATTTCTTTCTAGCATAACCTAAACATAAGGGGCATGTCTTATTCAATCTATCTGGGTGTTCTTTTGGGAAAATTATACCACACAATTAAGTGAATCTATCAATTTTATGCTATGAATACACATTATTTGATACAACATGACATATTGATTGGTTAAACAAATTGAGATTGTTGTTTTAACAGTAATTTCTCTTGGAACATCATGGTTTTAGAGAAGATTTGAACCTTTTATTCTGCCATATATCTACCAGTTATAGACTTCAGAGTCAGCCACATTTTACCTCTTTCTTTTGTTACTCAGGCATTTAGGCTCATGGTAGGAAAATATCTAGCATGTGGCAATGCTAACCAAGGAAAAACCGCACACACTTTGAATTGGGGGATATAAGTAAAAAAAAAATACTTTTGATTTTATCTTTCTAGAAGGTGGTTTAAACACAAATGTTTGGAAAAGTAGGAGGCTGATGGAATTGATAACATTAGTATGAGAGAAATTGTTGTTAAGTGGCGATCATTATAACTTCTTGTGATGTTAGGACTTTTAGCAAATAGAAAGAAACAAGAACAAGATGGTTATTAGGCTAGTTCTATCATATGGAGCAAAAAGTTGTTTGGTTTGAAAAAGAAACAAAATCAACTCATTCGTTTTGGAGCATATGGTAGTTAACATGTACAAGTGTCCCCTTTTTTAATATTTTACTTCTACAGAATTAAGCACATATATTGGAATCTACAAGAAATGATGCAAGAAAACTGTTTGTTGACTCCTTTTCCTTTTTCACAGTGACTTGTTGCATAAGTCGATAATCTGTTGCAAGGGACTTATTTGTTATTATTTATTTAAAGTGGGGTGCTTTTGTATTTTTCTAAACTTATTAAAATATACAAAGTATAGTGGAAGGATGAATACAATTTAATTCATTCTTTCACTCTTTCCCCAAATCTCTCTCTCTCTCTCTCTTTCTCTCTCTCTTTCTCTTCCTCTTTTCTCTTCTTCTTTTTCCTCCTCATCTTTATTCTTGTTTGATTTTCTCTTAATTACAGCATATTTCACCAATTAAATAATCATTTTATGCCAAAAGAATAAAAGTCACTATTAACAGAAGTAGCAAATTTGATGACCAGATCACAAATTCACTTGAGCAACGGTGTTACAAGGAACTGAGGAGTGAGAATTTTCGATCTGCAAAAATTGTCATGTGTATCTACAGGAAATTGTTACTTTCTTGTAAGGAGCAAATGTGAGTTCACTTTCCTTGAGCCTAAATATTTTGAAGGCTGTCATATGTGTATAAATTATAGCATTTTTTTGTGCATATCTGCTGCTATTCTTTTTGTTGGATTTATTTACTTATCTGTGTTTCAGTTTGTGACGTTATGACAGGCCTCTATTTGCAAGTAGTTTACTAAATATCGTGCACACTCTGCTGGATCAAACACGTCAGGATGATATGCGAGTTTTAGGATGCCAAACCCTCTTCGATTTTGTGAATAATCAGGTTGGTGGTGATGAGTGATTCTTTTAGTTACGGGTGTCATGATAGAATCATCTGTCTAAGGAAGTTTAACTTATACTGAAAATCATTCTCAAGCTTGTAGTTCTTTCTGCCTACCTAACATTTTGGACTTATTCAACTGAACCATTTTGCAGAGAGATGGGACTTATATGTTCAACTTCGAAGGATTTGTTCCGAAACTCTGTCAACTAGGTCAAGAAATGGGGGAAGATGAGAGGGCAAAACATATTCGTTCAGCTGGGCTACAAGCCCTTGCTTCGATGGTATCTATCATATTATTATTATTAGTGTTATTACTATAATTATTATTTCTATTTTTTTTTCGTAATTTTAAAACCTAAATATCACCTTTTGGGACTATGGCATTTTTCATCAATATATGATGAATGGTTCTAAACCAATTTGGGCAGCAAAGTTCTCTGAAAGTTAAGTGTGAAGATACCTTCTTATTGATTATCATGTACATGTCTGAAAGTTAAGTGTGAAGCCCTTGCTTCGATGGTATCTATCATATTATTATTATTAGTGTTATTACTATAATTATTATTTCTATTTTTTTTTCGTAATTTTAAAACCTAAATATCACCTTTTGGGACTATGGCATTTTTCATCAATATATGATGAATGGTTCTAAACCAATTTGGGCAGCAAAGTTCTCTGAAAGTTAAGTGTGAAGATACCTTCTTATTGATTATCATGTACATGTCTTTCCCTCCTCCTACATCCTATATGATGAATGGTTCTAAACCAATTTGGGCAGCAAAATTCTCTGAAAGTTAAGTGTGAAGATACCTTCTTATTGATTATCATGTACATGTCTTCCCCTCCTCCTACATCCTACAATTTCTGTTAAGAGTGTATTCAAAGTCTACTTTACATCCAAACTGGCCCACCGTAAAATAAATAATGAAGAGAAGAAATTCCATTGGGTTCTCTGAAGCAATTACTTCTAGAGGTTAGTTTGTAAACCCCACACTTGCTGTCAATCAAGAGAAGAGAAAACATAAAAAATGAAATAGAAACATTTAGCAAAAAAATTCATTGGTTGAGCAATGACCCCAATTCTCTGCTGTGTATGTATTGGTGGTCTTCTGTGGACATCAAATGAAAAAGTAAGTGTTTCATTTTGTGTATGGAGTTGGATCGATGAGTAAAAGGCAATGTACAATTCTAGTTTGTTCTTTTTCCCAAGAAAAATAGAAAAACTGTCTATTGCATTCAACTTCAGAAAAAATCTACATATAAACAATAACTATATTGCCCACACATTGGGCAGTATCCATCATCTGTGCTCTTATAGTGGACATGATTCATCTAGAATATGTTTCTGCACTTTATTTCTGATAGTTCAAGTTGTGAGACAACTGTCAGAGGAAGCTACAGGATAATGCCATGAGGACCACTTCACCTTAAAAAGTACTTATTTTGTTCTTCTTACCCATGACTTATTAAGTTACTACGTCTTCATAATGAAGACCCCATGATTTATCAAGTTATTACATCTTCATAATGAAGATTCCCTGTATTGGATGCTCTCGGGTTTAATTCTGTAAATTCTACAGCTAGTTAATATGAAAGATTAAGGTAAATTGAGGTTTAGCTTTGTTTCTGAAACCCAACAATGAAACACCTCATGGTTATTAGGGTTCTGTTTGTCATTTTTTTCCCGGTTTCATCCAATTTATTATTTCTTTGACAATTTTTTTTTGGTACTATCTAATGCCCCCTGGATTATCATTTTGATGTTAATCTATGTTTCCTTTGGTGCATAGGTTTGGTTCATGGGTGAATACTCCCACATTTCAGCTGAGATCAATAATGTAAGCAGATCTCAACCTATTTAGTTTTCTCAAAATGAGGTTGTTCCTTGACATGGTATAATAGTATCCTTCTATTTTGCTAGTATATCTCATCAATTAGAATTTCGTACCAATTTAACTTGCTTATTTGTTTCTTCGAAATGTTGGAAGTGAAAATGTTGCTTATAATTGAATTGTTTGGAGAAGCTTTTCATTATTACAACCTTTGTTCTTGTTACTCTAGCATTGAACTGGCAATCAATCAACTTTGATTTTACCATTTTCATCTCTCTTTCCATCCTGGCAACTTTCTTTGGTTGTTGATTTCTTTTTAGCCGCTATGGCATTTGAACTAGTAGCCATCAGTTCCTTTATTTATTATACATTCTCCTGAACAGCGCTATTGAGCTAGTGCTCAATAGTGTTCAATATACATCTCCCAAACTTGTTTCTGTTTTCTATTTGGGGTGCCTCTGTGTGTGTGTGTGTGGTGTCTTGAACATAATCTATATTATTAAGTTGGAATGGTCTCGTTTCAGTTTTCTTTCATAAATTACATCTTCTATATGTTCTTGGAAACTATATTGATAATGTTCACACTCTAGAAACATGGAACAATCCATGTTCTTCCTCTGTAAAAACCAACTCCCCTTAAACTCTTTTGACTTTTTTCCCCACAAAAACAGATTGTTACTGTAGTCCTAGAAAATTACGGAGGCTCTTCCAAAGAGTCTAAAAACTCGGAGAACCCAAATCAAAAGCGCTGGGTACAAGAAGTGCTTAAAGTTGAGGGTCATATCTCTCCTTCACCAGAAGTTGTGATGAAGGTTCCTCCTTGGAAGACAATTGTGAATGATAAAGGCGAAGCAAATGTGACAGTGTAATTTCTTGGCTTAAAATTTTCCGGGTGTTCATATATCTATTTCTGGTGTTTAATTCTGTCCTCACAAGTGTATCTTTATTTTCTTTCCACAGCGAAGATGCAAAGAACCCTTGTTTTTGGTCCAGGGTATGCCTGAATAACATGGCCAAGCTAGGCAGGGAGGCAACAACCATGCGGCGTGTTCTAGAATCTTTGTTCCGCTATTTTGATAATGGAAATCTATGGCATACTGAACATGGGCTCGCCTTTCCAGTCCTGAAGGATATGCAGATTCTAATGGATGATGCTGGTATTAATTGTAGTTTTCCTTTCTTAAATAAATAATTGTGATGAGTTGCTATTTTGTTCTCTCTTTAATCACTTTGCTCTTCCTGATGTTATAGCTGTACTTTGGTGATACCCAAATTATGGGTCTTTTCTTTTGTTTTGCAGGAGAAAATAAACAGGTTTTGTTGTCAATTTTAATCAAGCATCTTGATCACAAAAATGTCCTCAAACAACCTGACATGCAGCTTGACATTGTCGAGCTTGCCACCTCCCTTGCTCGAAATGTAAAGGTTCAGCAAACTTCAGCCATAACGGGTGCAATAAGTGATGTTATGAGGCATCTTCGGAAAAGCATTCACTACTCACTTGATGATGCAAATCTGGGAGCTGAAATTATCAAGTGGAACAAAGAATTTCGAGAAGCAGTGGACGAGTGCCTTGTGGAGTTATCCCATAAGGTGGCGTTTATCTTCTAGTGTTTCTGTTCAAACAATATATTGTTTATCTTATGCTATAAGGAGCTTGAACAGGAAATTCTCATGGTGCTAGATTTTGGTTGAGAAGTTAGCTTATGATAAATCTACGGGTCTAAATATCCTTATCATTTAACTGAATTTCATCTTATAGTTATATTTTTCCCCAAAGAAGCAATACTGAGGTTTTACTGATGAACAGGTTGGAGATGCAAGCCCAATACTTGACGTTATGGCTGTGATGTTGGAGAACATTTCAAATATTACTGTTATGGCAAGAACTACTATTTTTGCTGTTTATCGTACTGCTCAAATTGTAGCCTCTATACCAAATTTGACATATCAAAACAAGGCAAAGACACAATTTCTTTCTCTCTCTAGTTATTTCTATCCTATATTGAACCTTGCAGCTGAAAATATTTTTATTACAGGCATTTCCTGAGGCTTTATTTCATCAGTTACTTCCAGCTATGGTTCATCCAGACCATGAAACACGAGTTGGAGCTCACCAGATCTTTTCTGTTGTTCTTGTGCCATCTTCGGTTTGCCCTCGACCCCACTTAGTTAATCCTGGGTCAAAACACGCTGCTGATCTGTCAAGAACGCTTTCAAGAACAGTTTCTGTCTTTTCTTCTTCAGCTGCCATTTTTGAGAAACTGAGAAATCAGAGGTCTACTTCAAGGAAGGTTGTTAGCCAGGACAACAAAGAAATAGTTGTCAATGAGGGGGATCAAAGAAACAGCAGTAATGGCATGCTGGACAGAATCAAATCAACTTATAGTAGAACATATACCTTCAAAACGTCACCTGGACCTCCAAAGACAGATGGAGATTCTACGAGCACTTCACACAAGGAATTGGTAAGTTCTGACATTGTACACATCTTAGAATTTCTCTACTTTGGGGGTGCTTTTTCCTGGCCTAGCTTGGTTATGCTTACCCAGTTTGTACTATACTGGTTTAGTATCATCTCATAATTCAGGCAAAACAAGCCTGGATATATAAACCTGGTTTTTCTATCCCATGCTTCTAAGGAACTTAATACTTAAAAATTTCCCTGTTATAAGCACAACCAGTACCCTTATTTTGGTGGGATAGTCCTTCAATTTTACTTGAGAGGTGCACAGTATGTTTGGATTCACCATATGTTGGGAGTTGCCCGAACAGAGTCTGGTATCGAAAATTTGTTACTCATTGGACCAAGCTCCAGTTCAAACTGCAAAGTTAGGGCAGGCCAGCTGTGGTTTGATGCATCTATGTTTTGGAGCTTTGGGCTAGCTTGATCCTGGGTTGGAACCTCTTATATCTTATCTACGTCAAGCCCCTTACATTTGATTTGCCACTTGTATGACTGTTTACTTTTTACAACCACAGGAGACAGTTTCCCTTAGGCTGAGTACCCACCAGATTACCCTCCTGCTTTCATCAATTTGGGCACAGTCCATCTCTCCTGCAAATACGCCAGAAAACTATGAAGCAATTGCCCATACATACAGCTTGGTATTGCTGTTCTCTCGAGCAAAGGTAATTGCTGTATTTATGTCATTGTTTTTATTGATTGTGTCAACTATTACTTGGCTATATGTAAATAGGCAATATCATCTTTTTTCTTTGCTAATTATTTCCAGGCTGTCTTTTCTTTTCATTACTCATCATGTCTTGCAGAGTTCCAGTCACGAGGCTCTAGTTCGAAGTTTTCAGTTAGCGTTTTCCTTGAGAAACATTTCTCTTGTAGATGGAGGTATGCACTTGATCTAACTTTATTTTCATAGAATGTGAGGCACATATTGACTGATCTTTTGCATATCACGTTGCTTGCTTTCCCTAAAGTACCTATATGTCTTGATTTATTGGCTCATAAAATTCTTCTCAAATATCATAATGGGAAATGGCAGAGCTAGTATTAGTGCTCGTGTCATCCTTTTTTCTCTTTTTTTTCTTGATAACTCTGCACCCTCAAAGTATATCTACATTTTCCACACTCTTGAGACATTTGTAATTCGAGATATTATGCTAATGAAATGAATTTCATTTAATAACCAAACTGTGGAAAATTTTTAATCTCCATCAATGAACTAGGCCAGCTTGCGAGACAAAGAGCGAAAGAAACACCTATGAACTCAGTCTGAACCTGCACTTTTTCAAGTCTGCCTAAAGCTGATTTAGTCTCAATTTTCTAGAACCAACCTTTAACTTCCAATTTGAGTCTTCCTATCCTTGCAAGAAAAACCAAGATTTTTCCATAGTAGGAACCACAAACTTTTTGACGTATCGCTCCAACACCTGATTTATGATTCTCCTTAAATAGTAGGAGCATTCAATTGACCAAACTGCATAATCAGGGGAGCCCTGCCCTGGTCTTTAACACGGTCTTCCAGCTATCCTCTTTTCCGATGCTTATTCAATTGCACAAAAGCTTCAAGCCAACCTTGGTAAATACTGGAGAACATTAGAGCATATTGACCCTATATCAGCTGATCTTGCTACTGGAAACTGTAGTCTATAGTTATCTTATTTGCTGTTCATTCACTGCACACATTCAGGCACGCACAAGGACTTACTCTCCTTGAAAAAACTTTCTTAAGAGGTTCCAAACATGGCTCTGATCCGATTTGATGCAAATGGGGACACAAAGTCTAGAAATAAGAAGTGCGATGAACTTCGAACTGCAAACTTGGACTTTCTTTATTCCAACATATACACCTGCTAGAATCAAGATCTATAAGCAAGAGATAAAATACTGGTCAATTGCAATTTAAGCATCTGGGAGACCAGCGGAGAAGTGCTGACCTCTCACAGTGTCGATCCCCCTCAAAAGCAAATGCTTACTAAAAATGCGCAGTTTTTTTTTATAAAAAAATGAGTCTTTTGCAATAAGAATATGTAGTAGAAGGCGTTCAAGAGGAGAGCACAACCCAAAATACTGGACTTGCATGGAAGCCAAAGAACACGTGTATAATCAAAACAACTTATCAAAAAAAGTAAAAGAAAAAAAAAGAGTATAACCAAAATAAAAAATTCCAACAAACCAAATTTTGATTCATCTGAACCAAATTAGAACATATAACTGAAATGACAAAACACCCCAAACACTATTTTATCAGTGTAAAATATATAAGCATAATGATTTAGTATTCTAACACAGTGGTTCAGTTGCATTGAGAATCACTTTATCTACATTAATCTGCACTTAACATAAAAGGTGTGCCTGAAGGAACCTGATACTCCTATGACATGCTGGAATGACACTTCCACCTGAAATGATATTTAGGCTGAAAAATACAGGTTTCACAGAAGTAATTTGATTTTACTTGCATCTGCTTTATTCTTTATATTTTTCATTTTCTTGTATAATTTTGTCTTCATAAGTGACAAGATAGATGATTAGGGTTGTTTAACAGTAATGAAGACAACAACTTCAGGTCAGGATGTAATCCCACTGTTTTTACAGGGCCATTGCCACCTTCACGTCGCAGATCCCTCTTTACCTTGGCAACTTCTATGATTATCTTTTCATCGAAAGCTTACAATATTCTTCCTCTTGTTGCGTGTGTCAAGGCTGCACTTGCAGATAAAAAGGTAGGTGCCTCATTGCTAACAAGCTTGTGCTCATATGGGTTTTATTACTTACTGAGGGGGGCTTCACTTAAGGATTTCCCTTTTTTACTTTCAAGTTTATGCTTGTGAGACTTACTGTTTAAGTAATCAATATCGATGAAAGCCAGTTTTTATGGTTCATTTTCCTAACTGTCATGTAACATCTTGAAAATTAAATTTAACTCATATGTGCCTTAATATTGTTAATATCTGTCAGGTTGACCCGTTTCTGCATTTGGTTGAAGATCGCAAGTTACAGGCTGTTAGTACTGGAATCCATCCAATGAATTCTTATGGATCAAAAGAAGATGATAAGTCGGCTTCAAAATTTCTTTCAGCAATAGGAAATGCCGAGGGCCAGACTACAGAATCCTTGGCTTCTGTGATTGTGAAGAGTTTGGAAAATTTATCAGATGTAATCCTCACAAATTGTTTTCTAGTATTAAAGCATAAATTTTAATACTTCAAGTGGTTAGACTTGAATAATGGCAAAAACAGTAATAGTCACTTATCAAAATGGTAATAACACCACCAACTACGACAGCAATAACGGCTTTTAGCTTCTTTGTGCAGTCTGAATCATCCAATATAAGGGAGCAGTTGCTCAACGACTTTCTACCTGATGATGTGTGTCCTCTGGGAGCTAATTCGGTCATTGACACTCCCCGAACAATATATCAGTTTGATTCAAACAGCCATAAATCTCCAGAGGAGGTATTTACTTTTCATTCTCCCAAAATTTTCCGTGGAGCTTGAGATATGATTATTTTTGTTATTCTCTTGCAGGCTGCTCCAGTTTTTTTGATCGAGGAAGTCACACCTGCAGATTCGTTTGAAAATCAAGCCGAAGACAATGCACAGTTGGCCCTTGATACCTCCAACCTCTTGAGTGTCAATCAACTTCTAGAATCAGTATGCTTGCTCACATGTTATTTAACTTTTTTATCTTCGTTAAGTAGGAAGGGGAAATGATCCTCAAGAAAGAAATTTTGCTACTAAATTTGATGCTGCTTTCCTCATTGCATGGGATTCTGAGATAACATACTTTAGAGGTTGTTAGATGACCAATCGCTCCAAAAGCTTGACCCAGTTAGAGAGAGTGCAATATTCATATTCAAGTCCTCTAACACGCCCCCTCACATGTGGTGCTAGACTATTTTCTGCACCCGCATGAGTCTTTTCTTAGGTTTTTTCAACGTACTTTTAGTGTAGGCCAAACCAAGAATACATAGCTTCAGAAGCCCAAAATTGGCTTAAGTTATATCACACTTGTATGAATCATATTCACAATTCTAAATGACAAACTCAGTTGTAGATAAATCTTACCATATAATTTATCAATTTAATGAACTAAAGTTCCTTAACAGTTTTAATGTACAATTACTTATGAGAACTTTAATTACGCAGGTTTTGGAGGTAGGACATCAAGTTGGAAGACTCTCTGTGAGCACTGGACTTGATGTGCCTTACAAGGAAATGGCTGGTCATTGTGAGGCACTTTTGGTGGGAAAGCAGCAGAAGATGTCCTACTTGATGAGCAGCCAACAAAAACAAGAAAGTATAATGTGGCCATCACAAAACTATGACGAAGAGGAGAGAAAGGCAGCATCTTCTGCCCTAGTTGATTGTGGTTACCAGGTACGTACTTGATTTAGTAGACTTCAACTGGCGCCTATTCTTGTTATTATTCATTTGTACATACTTTTGGTATTCCTCTCTTGCTACAATTACAGTTGCATGTGCCATACAACAAATAATGGCCTTAGAGGCGACAAATGGTTGGGCATACATAATTATAAATATGTGTAGCTGCATATACTTCACTAATCACAGACCCAAAAGGTTCATACATCACTAATCAAAAATCCGAAAGGTTTGCCTTGATATTCTACTACCACACATGTTGATCATCATCCTTGCCTTAATTATGTATGAATGGGGGGTCGACCACATGAATTCTTCTAGTATAATCTATTATATTACAAATTTACAAGCCACTCTCTATTATTATGTTTAACATTTTAAACGCCCTTCTATAATAACGGCAATCGTTATTTTTTTATTTTTATTTTTTTGTAATGACCAAGTGCTGTCCTTGTTAATTGAGGGTGTTGGAAGAGGTAACTGGATATAAGACATAACGTTTGTCATTTTTGCACTAAGTGGCTGCTGTAAGTATTTTACCCCTGTGCACACACTACACGTTTGTTTGGAGATCTTTTTTACCTTCATAATTGATGAGGTCCTAATGCCTTGCCTCGTGCTTTCACCTTTGAAATGTGAGTGCCATTCAATCTAATATTGTAAACCTAATCATAAATTGCAGGCGGGCAACCCTTTTCTGGATCATATGTCGACTGTGCATCCAGACATGGCAGGCGCTGTTACCATGCCGTGTGCAACTGAATACCAGCATAGTCCTCACGCCTTCAGGCTACCCGCGTCAAGTCCATACGATAACTTTTTGAAAGCTGCTGGATGTTAATACGATACAAGTATGGGACCATGAAACATTCTTGAGCCATACAAGAGAGGCATCGACGTTGCAAGTATTGAGCTGACTCCCATACCCGAGGATTCAAATTGCACACAAGTGTCGTGTGCTTTAACAGTCAGGATTGAGCGAGTCGATCAGTTGCTCAAGCTACATTCTCCCATTCTTTTATTTTTGCAACATTTGATTTGTGCCAGGCCACATGGGTGAGAGTCATCTTCCAGATTTCTAATCCCACCGTAGGCTATGAAGTTCCGGCATGTGTTAGAGTTTTCCGATACTGGTTTCACTCATTTGTTGTATATTGAACATTTTTAATTAGTGATTTTCTTTCTATCACTCTGGTGGAGAGTGTACGAAAATTTCATACATATATTGTTTGGGAAAACAAGTTGAGTCAGTCGTTTATAATATATTGAGAGAGATAATAGACCCCTATATAATGACATTTACATTGTTTCCTTATTCTTTGCATTAGATTAGGTCTTGTATGATCAGTTCGGTTGTAACTATATACTACGTGACATATATATATATCTTTTGTAAGTGGCATAAAATTGCATGATATAAAGGTGACAGTAATAGCCTGTTGTAATCACTTTTCAAAAAAAAAAATAGCATGTTGTAATTGAACGAGAGTGTGTGATGCGCTCTTGTCTCCTAGCAAGTTGAATCCGAACAATTTCATCACTTGTTGGTATGAATTTTTCATTCTTCGCTTTTTAACAATGCTTATTTCTGCACGTATAATTTCTTCTAACTATTGTTGTGGCATAATCCCCCATTAATGGGTTATTTTTTAATAGTTCTTTCTGATGCGGCTTTGGCAATCTCATTACTTTTCATATTATTTTATTTTTTAATCTTTTATTTTTTATTTGTTTTTGGTGTGGGATCCATACATGTTCACAAATTATTAAGTTAAAATCATTTTCCCCTTACGAATCTTAGCTTAATTTTAATTTGAGATGGAATTTGATAAGAAATTGAAATTCTACAAACAAGAATTTCACTCGAACTTGACTCACTTGATTATATCTTCAATTGAAAAAGAAAAAGTTGTTAGAGAATTCTTATTCCACATAGTATCAATATGAGTAAATAACAATATATAGGGCCGTTTGGAAACCAGTGTTTTCGTTTTTGTTTTTGTCCTATTGAGAACAAAAAACATTATTATTCTTGTCATTGTTTTCTACCTTAAAAACAAAAACACAATTTTCGTTTGGGACAAAAAAATAAAAAACATGAGTCTTCTTTTTCTCTTACACACATTCACACACACGGGGCTTCGATTTTGAACTATTGGGTGTCGAAGGTGGTGGAGGGGGTTCGATGGTGGTATAGTTGCAGTTGCAGATGGTGGAGAGGGGTTCGATTTAGGGTTTGCAGAGTCAATTTAGGGGTTTTGATTTAGGGTTCGGAGAGTCAATCTAGGGGTTGTGGTGGTGTCGACGGGTGGTGGGTGGTGTCGATTGGGGGTTGAAGTGGTGTGTGTGTGTGTGTGTATATATATGTGTGTGTGTGTATGGGTTTCAAAAGTGGGTTTTGAAGGATCAATCAGAGGTGGTGATGGTGTTCGTGGTGGAGGTTGTGGAGGTGGCGGCGGGTGTTGATTGGTAGTGGCGGCTAGGATTATCTATGTGTGTATATATATATATATATATATATATATATATATATGTATGGGTGTATGGATGTTCAATTTGGGGGTTTGATGGTGGTCGAAGGGTGGGGGTGGGTGTGGGGGTGGTGGTGGTGGAGGGTCGAATTGGGGGTTGCAAGCTGTTCATGCATATTTTCTCAATTTTATTTATTTTTTTGGAAAATTCCAAAGAGAATAAAAAAGCAGGCTTTTGTTATTCCCTTATTTTTTCTACTAAATTGATAATAGAACAAACAGTAAAAAAGCTTGCCTAACATATTCTGTTCTCCTGAACAGTTCAGAAAAAAACAAAAGAAAAACAAGATTTCCAAACGAGCCATAGCAATTAAAATCTTTAATTCAGGTGGCCAGTTAAAAATGATATCATTCGGGTAAAATAAGTTTTCCCCAATTGTACACACTAGGTCACACTCGTCTATTGGCAAGTCAAACGCTGCCGTTTCATACACTGTATCACTAGAAACATCTTGAAAAACCTAGAAACATTTCCCAAGTCCACAGAACCAGCTCTCAAAGAATCAATCGGTGAGCTCTCTTTCTCTCTATATATGTATATTAAATCTCCCTTTGAGCTCTCTTTCTCTCTATATATATGTATATTAAGGCTTGAGTTCACTATATAGTTTGGGAGAATTTATTTGCATTTTGTTGCTACTCCACGCATGTCACAGAATTAGCTCTCAAACATATCCATGGATCGCGGTGACCTCTCTTTCTCTCTCTCTCTCTATATATGTATATATGTATATTATGGTTTGAATATCTCTTCGACCTTAGATGTAGCTTGAGAGAATAGATTTGCATTTTGGCGCACATCTATCAACAATTTTATCAGACCTTACAAATCCAATACCCAAAACTGTGTATCCTACCATTTGCAGAAATATTCTGTTTCATGTTTCTCATAGGTGTCAAAGGGGTTACTCAATGTTAACCCTGATGTTGAGTTGTTGACAGTTGCTAGGAGGTGTATAGTAATTACATATCTATCTTTTGATTTTGTTCACGCAAGATGGCTGTTGTTTAAATCAGAGCTTTGGAATTTGTGAATTTGAAAATTATTCTAGTGTGTATGTAGGGTAAGGGTTTCCCTTTGAGAGACCTTAAACGGCCCGAGGTGGTGTTCACCGTACCGGGGTGCAAACCCCTAAAATTTTAAGGACAAGTTACTCTTAAATATAACATGGTATATATATTTTTTGATAAGTAAATGTAACATTGTATATATATGTTGTAGGAAACCAAATGGAAGATTTTATCGTGAAGTGCGATACATATTCTTTGGAAGAGAAAAAAAACATGTTGGGTATTTTTAATTCTTTGATGAGTATGGTCAACACAAGTGGGTCTAGATTGAAACTAAGTTGACGAAAGGGGACGCAGTCTATATGAATGGGACAGTCCCACTACAGGCGTTGCGCGGACTGGCAATCCACCAGCTGCTATATGAATGGGACAGTCCCACTACAGGCAATGCACGGACTGGCAATCCACCAGCTGTTACTGGTGATGCTGATCCAGCTGCTTCCGCCATTTCCCCAAACGACAACAGGTATAAACTTTTGTTCCTTGAATAATTGTGTCATACATATGATTTATTCAGTTATATTTTTCAAGTCACTGAGATTTTCTCAAACGTGAGATTTTCTCAAACGAGGAGAAATATGAAGGTGTCTGATGATGGTCACACTTCATTTGATTGGGATGATGCAACTTCTGATGAGGGGCGCATTGGAGGTCAGGCAACTACTACTAGCAGTGCTGCTCCAGTTGCTGGCAGTTTTGATCGAGAATCTCAAGCTAAATCCCAAACCAGCAGGTGGTACGAGAATCTCAAGCTAAATCCCAAACCAGCAGGTGGTATTTTTGTTCTTTAAATGATTGATTCAAATATATATATATATATATATATATATATATATATATATATATATAATTGAATGAAGGTATTTTCATCATAATTTGTAGTTGTTTTGCTTTTGTTACTCTTCTACTTCTGTTACACTTGGACTTCTTTGTTGTCCTCTGCTTAAATGCTGACACCTATTTCTAATTGGTTGTAGGGAAAATAAATTATCATTGCTTAATGAATTGTGTCACTCCGGTTACTTTAAGCAAGACAAGCCTACCTTGCTTAGCATCTTTAATATTCTCTTTGAAATGATGAATTTAAGTGCACTGAAATTGAGGGGGAATAATTTTGATTTTGATGACTCCACTTCAAGTTTCGACAATCCAGATGCTGAAATTTGCTTGCCGTATAATGACGACAATATTGGCAGTGCTGGTCCATCCACTTGTATTGGCAGCTGAGCCCTAAAAAGGAGGTAATATTTTGTACGTGCTTTTGTATGTCGAGATTATCTGAAGACATTCGTACGTGCTTTCAAGCTGAGGATGCATTGAATCTACTACATAGTGATCTTTTTGGAAGTGATTTTCAGATTTCCATCGGACTCTTAACCATGAAGGGGTTGGAGTTCATGGTTCGTTCCTGTTGTAGTTGCTCGATCTTCTTCATACTTTGTTCCCTCCTGCAGAACCGGTTCCTTCACCGTATCCCTGAGTAGCAAAGTACAAGTGTATCAAAATAAAATCACACTTCTTGATAACAAAGTAAACTGTGATGGATATTACCGTCCTATTAGTGCTCCTTGGGCGACTCCATTCACGGATTTGTTTGATCTTCTCAATTATTTCTGGGGAACTGAAAAGACAAGAATAAAAAGAAGATACTCAATAATAAAATCATAATAATAACAATAAACAAAATAAATAAATAAATTACCCCGGTATATCATAGAAAGCTCCTGAGAATGAAATATGAAAAACACTTCCAAACGGATCACTCAGTAGAAGCTTCAGTGCATCCATAGCTGGAAGGCAAATAGAAATGTCTCCGACGGGTTATATGATCAGACAATCTTGAAGTATACTTGGTCTCAAATTCCTCCAGCAGTAAAGGATGATGTTCTGTGGGGACCTCTTCAAAGAATATGCTTAGTACGGGTATGGATAGCAATTGCATTCCTCAGTGGATTACTATTAGTTATAAATGCAGACTTTTTTTCCTTCAAACCCATCTTTAAGAGTCCGATTGAAATCTGAAAATCACTTCCAAAAAGATCACTCTGAAGTAGATTCAATGCAGGAGGGAACAAAGTATGAAGAAGATCGAGCAACTACAACAGGAACGAACCATGAACTCCAACCCCTTCATGGTTAAGAGTCCGATGGAAATCTGAAAATCACTTCCAAAAAGATCACTCTGCAGTAGATTCAATGCATCCTCAGCTTGAAAGCACGTACGAATGTTTTCAGATAATCTCGACATACAAAAGCACGTACAAAATATTACCGCCTCTTTAGGGCCCTGCTGCCAGTACGAGTGGATGGACCAGCACTGCCAATATTGTCGTCGGCAAGCAAATTTCAGCATCTGGATTGTCGGAACTTGAAGTGGAGTCATCAAAATCAAAATTATTCCCCCTCAATTTCAGTGCACTTAAATTCATCATTCCAAAGAGAATATTAAAGATGCTAAGCAAGGTAGGCTTGTCTTGCTTAAAGTAACCAGAGTGACACAAATCATTAAGCAAGGTAGGCTTGTCTTGCTTAAAGTAACCAGAGTGACACAAATCATTAAGCAATGATAATTTATTTTCCCTACAAGCAATTAGGAATAGGTGTCAGCATTTAAGTAGAGGACAACAAAGAAGTCCAAGTGTAACAGAAGTAGAAGAGTAACAAAAGCAAAACAACTACAAATTATGATGAAAATACCTTCATTCAATTATATATATATATATATTTGAATCAATCATTTAAAGAACAAAAATACAACCTGCTGGTTTGGGATTTAGCTTGAGATTCTGGATCAGCACTGCCAGCAACTGGAGCAGCACTGCTAGTAGTAGTTGCCTGACCTCCAATGCGCGCCTCATCAGAAGTTGCATCATCCCAATGAAGTGTGACCATCATCAGTCACCTTCAATTTCAAGGTAAACCTATTTCCCAAGATCACATTCAGCACGATTTTAAAGGTGTCCACCAGTTCATATTTCTCCTCGTTTGAGAAAATCTCGCATGCCAAGTTTAAGTTTCTCCATCATATTGGCCCTACAAAAGTATATATATGTATGTATACAATGTTATAATAATAAAGAGCAAGTGACTTGAAAAATATAACAGAATAAATCATATGTATGACACAATTATTCAAGGAACAAAAGTTTATACCTGTTGTCGTTTGGGGAAATGGCAGAAGCAGCTGGATCAGCATCGCCAGTAGCAGCTGGTGGATCGCCAGTCCGTGCATCGCCTATAGTGGGACTGTCCCATTCATATAGACTGCGTCCCCTTTCATCAACTTCTAGTTTCAATCTAGACCCACTTGTGTTGACCAAACTCAGCAAAGAATTAAAAATACCCAACATGTTGTTTTTCTCTTCCAAAGAATATGTATCGCACTTCATATTAAAATCTTCCATTTGGTTTCCTACAACATATATATACAATGTTATATTTACTTATCAAAAAATATATATACAATGTTATATTTAAGAGTAACTTGTCCTTAAAATTTTAGGGGTTTGCACCCCGGTACCGTGAACACCACCTCGGGCCGTTTAAGGTCTCTCAAAGGGAAACTCTTACCCTACATACACACTAGAATAACTTTCAAATTCACAATTCCAAAGCTCTAATTTAAACAACAGCCATCTTGGTGAACAAAATCAAAGGATAGATATGTAATTACCATATGAAATTGAAAGCTGAAAAGGGAGAAAGCTTAAAAGAAATTTGCAGTAGAGAGAGCAATTTTTATTTTGCAGTAGAGAGTTTTAAAAGAAATAAATGGGGTTTCTTGAAGATTCGAAATCTCTACTGCAAAATAAAAATTGCTCTACTGCAAATTTCTTTTAAGATTTCGAATCTTCAAGAAACCCCATTTATTTATCAGCTTTCAATTTCATATTTTGCTGCTTTTCTCTCTTTAATTCATTCCAACCCTATTTTCCTTCTTTAAAAAATTCCTACTCTAATTCATGTGGATAGAAGACCACCATTGTGCTGCTTTTGAGCTAACGGGCATGAAATACATTGTGGGCGAGAATTCGAATGTGTGGTGGGGTTAGGCCATTATTGAATACTTGTCCAATTCTTGTCGTGGTTTGATTCTAATAGAATGGGTGGAAGACACATGAGATTAATTTGATCGTTTATGTTCAGATGGTGGCATTGAGAGTGAGCCAACTGATGACTTTCATAGAGTGGAACATGTACCATCATTTTTTAGGATATGCTCTGCTTGCTCTGTTATCAGCCAAGATAGTTTATGAAATTGCCCTCTTGGAACTAGACCTTAACTGGAAATGGATTTACATTTGATTACTTGGGTTTTTGCTCTCTACTACAATAAGAATGGAGATTTACACCTGGGTTAAATTTGTATTAGATCAGAAAAAGAAAACATATCAAATTGATCAATCAACAACTCAACAACATGAAAATACAACTCCATCCAGAGAAAATATACTAATGTTTGAATTATGATAATAGTCATTCTGTACAAAATAGTGGCTGAAGTTTAGCTTGTATGCAATTTTCTCCTTTACACTTGTAGAAGCAAAACATAAACAAAACACAATCCGCGATGAAAGTCTCAAATGGTGGAATGATATTAAAACAAGAACAATTTGATATAAATGGTGGCGTGATATTAAAATAAGAACAACTTGATATGGGATTAAAGCAATTCTAGAGGGATTTGATACTCTGTGATAGTTTCTAAGCAACTCTTGGGCAAGGAGGATATTACCAGAGATATCTCTACCTTTTATGAAAGCACTTTGGTTAGAGCTAATGCAAGAGGTGAGGTGGGGCTTAATTCTGTTAGCTATGAAATTAGAAATGCATTTGTAGATGGTGGTGCAGACACTGCTGGGCCTATAGTCAGAAGCATTAGAGGGGTTGGCAACCTTAGGCACAAGAGTAATAATGGTGGCATTCACCTCAGAGAGGAGTCTCCCACTATGGAAAAAAGCTTTAACAGCCTTAATGATGGCATCACCAACAATGGACCAAGATTGCTTGAAGAAGATGGCATTGTAGCCATCACACCGAGAGGGAAAAGAAGGTTCTTCTAATCTCATCATCAGAAATAGGAGAGGACATAGCATGGAGTTGATCATGGCTTAAGGGAGAGGCATTAAACTGTTTGAGATCAGGAACATTCAGATTATGGCTTGAGCTGAGAATGTCTAGGTAAAAGTTCACAAAAACTCCTGCTATTTGGTTTGGGTCATCAATTCTGATGCCTTCATCAGTGGTGATGGAGTGGATTTTGTTGATTCTTTTTCTATGAGCAGCCATTTTGTGGAAAAAGAATGTGTTTTTGTCACCTAGATGAAGCTGGACTCTGGATTGCTGCTTCAAAGTGGACTCCTCAGCTTGGGAAAGGTGCAAAAGATTGCTAAGACAAGCTCTCTCTTCAGATCTTAGGTCCTCATTTCTTGGGTTAGAATCAAGCTGAGTTTGGAGCTAGAGGTTCTACAGTTTTTAACTTGAGTAGAAATGTCAGAATAATGAGTAGAATTCAACCCTTTGAGATCCTGCTTAAGGAGCTTAAGTTTTTGCATTAAGCTGAACATGAAGGATCCATGAAAATCATTATCCCAGGCTCTTTTGACAATAGGAAAGAAGTCTGGGTGCTGCACAAGATGGTTGTTAAACCTAAAAGGTTTACCTTTTCCCCTAGAGGATATGGAGACTTTAATGAGAAAAGGAGTATGATCAGAAATGCCATAAGGCTCAAAAATGGCTTCAGAAGAGGAGAAAGAGGAGTTCCAAGCATCATTAACAAGCACTCTGTCAATTTTCCTATAGTAGGTACCATTTGTCCAAGTGAATTGGAGGCCAGAATACCTTAGATCAGATAGTTTAGCTACATCAATACAATTTCCAAACTCCTACATGGTAGAGTTCCATGTCAAAGAGCCACTATAATTGGGTAGTCCAGTGTATCAAATCATGCCAAAGCAACCTCCTCAAGGCCTCGTCATTTGGCCATACACAAAACAAGCTTTGCAATTCAAATTGTTATCTCTATCAATAATAGAACAAATGATTAATTGAAGTGGTTAGTGCAGGCCAGTTCCTGAGAAGGAGAGGGACAATGTCTTGGGGATGGTGGGTTCAAAGGCTCATTTCCGTCCTCGATCAGAGGTGAAGAAATGGGATCAGCAGTAGAATCACATGGTTCTTCATGAATAGGGTTTGCTCTCTTTTTAGTGACAACTCGCCATTCTTGTTTGGAGCTTGAGGCCTTCTCATTTGCTTGGATATCTTTGCTAGAAGAAGACAAAGCAACACATTTCTTGTCTGAGTGACCAAATACCTTGCAGTGAGAGCATTTGCTAGGTGTCCACTGGTACTCAATGCCAATAGGAATCAGTTTACCACTTGGAAGTTTGAGATGTATGACCTTTCTTAGCTCAGACTCGGGAGTGATTTCAACACACTCTTGCAAAACTCCTGAGAAGAAGACTTGTCTTTGGAGGAGGGTGATCTCCTATTGTTATGGTGAGGTTGGCACTGGTTGGTGTTTGCAACCTGTGAGGATCCATAGGGGCAAAGGGTGTGTGGAAGGACATCCGTAGAGGCTGGGATTCCTTTCCTACTCATGTTTGGTTCCGCGTTAGAGATGGGCATTTTGTTTGCTTTTGGTCTGATCTCTGGTGTCGGGAGGACACTCTTGCTACTTCTTTCCCACAACTCTTCCGTATTGCTCGTGATCGTCAGCCCAAGTAGTCAACTGTTATCGGCTTGATACTGGTAGGCTTGTCCTAGTTCACGAGACAATTCCAGGATTGGGAGCTCAAGGATGTCTCGGGTTTATTGGAGTTGTTTTATAGTCAGTTTATCCTTGGTACTGGGGCAGATCTTTGGATATGGAGGTCATCTTTCTATGGGAGGTTTGAGGTCTTGTATCTCTTCCGATGCTATTCATTTCGAGCATGCATGCCTTTTCCTTGAAAAGCGGTCTGGTGATCCAAGGTCCCTCTCAAGGTTGTCTTTTTTGCTTGGTCGACGACGTGGGGTAAAATCCTCACTCTGGATAACCTTAGGTGTCGTAACCTCTTTTTGGTTCACTGATGCTTTATGTGTAAGAGTGATGGGGAGTCGACCGATCATCCTTTTATCCACTGTCCGGTTGCTTATAATTATTGGTGTATGCTTTTGGGCTTATTTGGCGTGCAGTGGACTATACCTGCTTCGGTTCGTGATGTCCTAGATGCTTAGAGAGGTTGTTTGGTGGGGGCTTCCATTCGCATTTTTGGAGGGCAACGCCCCTTTGTCATTGCTGGAGTATTTGGCGAGAACGCAATAGACATTGTTTTTTGGGGCTCTATTAAGGACTTTATTATCTCTTCTCTATTTTATTAGGTGGACAGTAGATCTTATAAATCTATAATGGAAAAGAGAATTTTTTTGGGATCGCTTGGCTCTTAGGCCGACATCTTTTATATTGAGAGATGCACTCACCTTTTAAGTGTTTTTTTAGCACACTCAATCCGTTATCTTACTCTGATTCATCTTATTTACATATTCAAAATATGCACGCTCCTTCGAACCTTTTGGTATATATTGCCCCCTAACTATATATGAGATCCAACAAGAGGCTTCGAGAAAACTAGTGTTTTCGGAATTATATGAAGTCAATAGAGGAAATCCAAACCAATTGGAAGAAGTGGTCTAGCAATCCAACCTAAAAACTTTATCTCCCCCGCAAACCTATTGGTCACACGACAGAAGAACACCCAACATACGGATGCCCCTCCTACATCTCCGAGGCTTTTTTATGCGAGTCGTGTCTTGAAACTAACAGGCAACCATCTAACTATCTGGTTTGTGGTTAACACACAAACTTTGGAGAACTTTCTTGTCTTCCATCTCCTCCCCGCTCTTACTGGTGCGCAAGGGGAAGCAGAGGTAGCAATGGTTTGAATCGAAATGGAATCCCCTAAAAGGGGGCTAAAGTATTTTGTTCCGTCACCTATACTTGCTTATTAAGGAAGGGGTCCATATAGTTGTGCCTTCCTCTCCCCAACAGCCTCGCTTTAACTACTTCCTTAACTTACTGGTAGTTTTTAAGGTTTAGAATCCTAGGTCTCCATGAAGGAAATATATTCTTCTTACTTATCAAAATATATATATATATATATATATATATATATAACAAGTCAACTAAGTCAAACATATAAAAAGATACAGAAGATCATAAAACCAAGCCAAGCACACCTGGAGCCACGATGTGAGGCGCTTGCCTAGGCAGCGCCTAATGGAATAGCTTGCGCCCAGCCCCAAGCCGTCACATGTCGTCACCCAGCGCCTAGGCGAGCCGAGACGCTCGCCTTTCGGAACTATGGGTTGATGTTTTCCGGTATTTATGTTGAGGATGAGGCGAAAAGGGGTTTCTGGGAGGAGTTGCATATGGTTTGGGAGGCTTGGAGGCTTCTCTGGTGTCAACAGAGAGCCTTAGTGTATAGAATGTTTTGTTAAAATCCATTCTCACCCTCAACAAAATGCTTTGGAAACCGAAAAAGGTTTCACTTGGTAGAGATTCCAAATTGTAATATGTAATGAACTTGGTTTGCACTGTTAATTATGATGGGCTATGTAGTGGTTCGCGGAGTAGAAAAGGGGGAAGGAGGAGGGATGTTAGTTTCTTTCCTTACGTTGTTACGAATTGTGTCTTGGAATGTCCGGGGTCTTAATTGCCCGGATAAAAGGAAGATTGTTAGGTTGACGCTCGGAAAGTAGAATGCACATAATGTTTGTTTACAGGAGACAAAGTTGGATGTTATGAATGATAGAATGGTGCGAAGCTTGTGGGGTAATCGGTTTGTGGAGTGGTCTTTTATGGCCTCGAATGGTGTTTCAGGGGGTGTGAATGTGTAATGGGATAGGAGATGGATATTGTTACGAGATACGCGTATAAGTCGTTTCTCGATTTCCTGTTCATTTTCTATGGTTGAGGATGGTTTTTGTTGGGTATTCTCAGGAGTATACGGGCCTGGGGACGATAGGGGGAGGACGGTGTTGTAGGAGGAGCTTGGGGAGGTTAGGAAAGTGTGGAGTTTACCATGGTGTGTAAATGGGGATACAATGTTGTTTGGATGCCTTCAGAGCAATCTTTTGGTGGGCGGTGGACTAGGGCTATGACAGGCTTCTCCGATTTCATTGATAGGTTGTTGTTGCATGACTTACCTCTTAGTGGCGCGTCATACACTTGGTCCAATTACAGGGAGACTCCGACTTATTCGCGTATTGATCGGTTTTTGGTGTCCAATGATTGGGAGGAGCATTTCCCGGGTGTTATTCAGACCATTGCCACTCGGATTACATCTGATCATATACATATTTTTCAGGATAGTGGGGGTATTATTGCCGAAAAATCTCCATTCAGGTTCGAGAACATATGGCTTAAGGCAGGGGATTTTCAACAGCGCTTGTTGGAGTGGTGGGCTTGCCCTGTTGGGGCAAGTTCTCCGAGTTTTATCTTAGCTTCAAAATTGCGCCTTTTGAAGTCATCTTTTATCACATGGAATAAGGAGATTTTTGGCAATCTTGTGTGGAGTAAGAATGTGCTTTTGGCTGAGATTGATGACATTGATATAGCCGATTTAAGTGGGGGTATGGATGAGGCTATGAGACTGAGGAGGGCACAGTGCTTGACTGATATTGAGGAGATTGCTATTCATGAGGAGATCTTGTGAAGGCAGAAATCTCGGACTATTTAGTTGAAAGAAGGGGATCGGAACACAAAATTCTTCCATCGTTCGGCGAATGCCCGTAAGAGGAAGAACTTTATTTAAAGTTTGACTGTGGAGGGTTATTTGCTCTCTTCTGAGGAAGAGATTTGTTTGGGGATTCCTACGTACTATCAAGGGACGTGCTTTTCTATTCGAATAATAAGTTGGTGTCAACGAACCGACACTACTGTCAAGTCGACTCTGAGCCTCTGATAGAAAAAGCTTATTAACAGCCGAATAGGAGAACACGATCTAAAAAGATGTTTGTTTGAGATTGTTTACTGAGAAGGAAAGTTGGAGGCTAAATCTGGATGGTTTACTGAGAAGGAGATTGTTTATGTTTGATTCTATTGATGAGGGGGATCGGGATAGGTTGGAGATTCCGTTCTCGGAGGAGGAGGTGTTGAGGACGCTAAAGCAATCCAATGGGGATAAAGCCCCTAGTTCTGTGACAGATTCACTATGCGTTTCTTTATGGAGTGTTGGCCTACTGTTCGGGAGGATGTGATGGCTACCTTTCGAGCTTTTTATGAGGAGGGTTGAATTGTGAAATCTCTTAATGTTACTTTCATTTCTCTTCTACCCAAAAAAAGGGAGGTGAAAGACATTAAGGATTTCAGACCCATCAGCCTAATTGGGTATGTGTACAGGCTGATTGCGAAGGTGCTCTTTTCTAGGATGCGCGGTGCTTTGGATGGGGTTATTTCGGACTCACAAAATGCTTTTGTTGGGGGCATCAGATTCTGGACTCTGCCATTATTGCTAGCGAGGTAGTGGATGCCATGATTCAGAGTGGCATTCAGGGGATTTTGGTGAAATTGGATGTGGAAAAGGCGCATGATCACATGTGCATTAGGGTTTCCTCATCTATATGTTAGAGAGATTGGGTTTCGGGGAGTGGTGGCGCAGGTGGATTCAGTTCTGCATGTCCTTGGCTTGTTTTTCTGTGATCGTGAACGGGTCCCCTTCAGGATTTTTTGGGAATTCACGCGGTTTGAGGCAAGGTGACCTCATTTCTCCGCTTTTTCCTTGTAGTGATGGAGGCTTTCAGTCGGATGATGACTCGAGCCACGAGGTTAGGCCTCTTACGTGGATTTAGGGTAGTGATGATGCTTCTCAGTTTGTGGATATATCGCATTTGCTATTCGTCGATGATACCCTTACGTTTTGTGATGCGGATGTGGCTCAGTTTTGGCATATTGGTGTATTCTAATATGTTTTCAGGCCGTATCTGGATTGAAGATAACACTAATAAGAGTTCTCTATTTCCGATGGGTGAGGTGGGCAATGTGCCGATTTTGGCTACAGCTCGGGGTTGTCGGGCAAGTCAGTTACCTTCGGTATACTTGGGTTTGCCATTGGGGTCGTCTGGGCAGAGATAAGCTTGTTGGGATTCTGTGACTGAGCATGTTGAGAGGCGATTGGCGGGCTAGAAGCGGCAGTATCTTTCCAAGGGTGGGAGACTTATCTTGGTTAAGAACACGTTGTCCAATCTTCCTATGTATGTGTTCTCTTTATCAGATCCCTCGAGGTGTGTCGCAGCGGATTGAGAGGATCCAGATGCAGTTTTTGTGGGGTGGAAATAAGGGGAGTCATTTTATCCCTTTGGTGCGATAGGAGGCAGTTTGTCGACCTTTTTAGGATGGAAGGCTGGGTATCTGTCGTCTGTTGCCTTTTAACAAGGCCCTCTTGGGTAAGTGGTTGTGGCGCTTTGTGTCCGAGAGGAACCGTATGTGGAGGAGGGTGATTGCATGTCGTTATGGAGAGATTAAAGGCGGTTGGTGTTTTAATGAGGTCTAAGGTCGTCGTCGTCGAGGTGTGGAGGTTTGGAAGGACATCCAGCGAGGATAGGATTCCTTTACTCCTTTTACCAGTTTCAGGATGGGTGATGGTCGTTGTGTTGGCTTTTGGATGGATAGGTGGTGTGGGGAGGGCTCTCTCGTTTCTTCTTTCCCTCGGCTGTTTAGGATCGCTCGAGATCGTCATGCTTCAGTAGCCGACTGTTATCATCTTGATTCCGGGAAGCTAGTATGAAATGTCAGCTTTGTGCGACACTTTCAGGACTGGGAGTTGGAGGAGATTTCTTATCTGCTAGAGCTCTTATATTCTCAGACTGTCGGTTGTGGTTCGAATTCTATGATTTGGAGGTCGACTTCCTCTCGGTGTTTTTCGGTCTCTTATTTCTTTGGTTGTCTTTCGCCTGGGGCAAAGGTGTCTTTTCCTTGGAAGGCAGTCTGGCAATCATAGGCCCCTCCCAAGGTTGTTTTTTTCATGTGGTCGGTAGCCTAGGGTCGCATCCTCACTTCGGACATTTTGAGACGGCGGGGAATGTTTTTGGTCAATTGGTGTTTTCTATGCAAAAAGGATGGAGAATCTATTGATCACCTCATTTTGCATTGTCTGTTAGCCTATGATTGTCGGTGCCTTCTTTTCGGTATTCAGTGGGTGATGCCTGTCTCAACTCGCGATGTTTTGGTTTCTTGGAGGAGTGTGCCAATTAGCTTTTTTGGAGGGTGGCCCCTTTGCCTTTGGTGGAGCATTTAGATAGAACGCAATAGGTGTTGTTTTGAAGGCGTGAAGTCCCCCTTGGGGGTGATCAAAGATTCTTTTATTTCTAGTTTGTTTTGTTGGGTGCAGGGGCGTAATTGTAAATTTATAGATGAGAATAGGGATGGCAATGGGGACCCACCCCGACGGGGACCCGCCCCGACCCGCCCCGTTTAGCCCAGGTATGGGGACCCGATTACATAAATGAGGCGGGGATGGAGCAAAAAAAAAAATCCCTGCCGGGTTCGAGGGTACCCCCGCCCCGCCCCGAACCCGCCCCGGTTATATATTATATATATATATTATAATAATATATATGTAAAATATATATATATGTTTAAGATATAATTTTTTATATAAAAAGGTAAAAAATATATATATATATATAATATATTTTTTTTACAAAGAAATAACATATATTATAATATTTTTTTATATATAAAAATTTCATACCGGGGCACGGGGCGGGGCGGGGGCGGGGGCGGGGCGGGGCAAAAAAAAAAAAAAATTCCCGGGGGCGGGGCGGGTTCGGGGGGACTAAATGGGGGCGGGTTCGGGGATGGGGATGGGGATCCCCGCCCCGACCCGCCCCATTGCCATCCCTAGATGAGAAGGTATAGTTTTTGGGTTCTCTTGGCACTTAGGGATTTTTTGTTGTTGGGTGCTTTTATTTATAAAAATACTTATCAAAAAAAAAAATCATTACATATTACAAAGCAGATTAGTCATAAGTACAACACTCCCTTATTAACTCCACAATTGGAGTGCATCAACCCAAAATTTTACAATTTATCCATACATATATAGGTAAATAAATATATATATTTATACAATGTATAATAAGAAAACGGAAAGAGAGAGTTGCCTGTTTTAGCATAGGAGCCTCAGAGTCGCCATGGATGTATAAGCCAGAGTGCCGAGCAATTCTAGCAGATCTCCTAAGTCCAGCTTTCTGATTATCTATTGATGATACTCTGTTTTTTCTTCTTTCCATTTGCTTTTGATTTGGAAGCTGCAAAATATATAATCGAAAACTACACTTAAATAATGAAGGACGATCAGAAGCTAGGGTCTATATTAGTAACTCAATAAGCTTCAAATACAAATTTGTTTAGTAGATTTGGTGAAATTTGAGATTCAAATAGTGATCCCAGAAATTATTTGGTAGCCAAAGGATACCTTTTCCAATTATAACATGCCATGTGATTAAATTTAGGATAAATTAAACTAAACTCCCCCGAGGTTTGGATAAATTTCATTTAAGTAGAGCGTTCTATGTCCATTAACATAAATATTTTATATGTATTATAGTAATTTCAGTATATATAAAGTCCCTATTGTATTTTCATACAAGGAGATGTCATTTTTTTCAATTTTTAATTAGGGGGGTTGTTGATAGAGGAGGTAACTATAATAAATCTCAAAGACTACCTATGTGAAATTTGTTCAAACTTTAGGGGAGGTCAGTGTACCCTTAAATTTACACATCAGCTCTGCCCGAAATTTTGATAATCCCACCCAAATCAAAAGCCCACACCATAATCAGATCTCAAGGCAACAAAAGTACGTGTAAACAACAAATCAATCCCATTCCTTCCAAATCGTTTTAAAACATTATAATAAAAGTGAAACAGGAGTTAAAAGTATGATTTTATTAATTTCATAGATCACATAATTTGACCTCAAGACAATACATGTGTACATATTTTCAAGTCCAAATAAACTCCTCATAATATTAATAATTCAAAATCAACACACAAATCTATCATTCACAATTGGTAACTACACAGGTTTTCGAAAGCTGAAAACAATACATACCATTTATCTATCATTTTTATTTAGAAGGAAAAAGTTATATAATATATATGCACGAGATTCCAAAATTTCCTTAATACTTCTTTATGAACATATTTTTACTATATGAAATAAACTTGAGAATACAAAAGTTTCATAATTATTTAAATATTAACATATTATAACAGAGTGAATAGATCAAATGATAGCATGTGCATATATGTTAGCAAAAAAGAAAGCATATTATTACTTCGGTAATTATGTAGCTAGAATTTGATACATTTCAAATTAATTAAATATCGCGCATTTCAAATTAACTAAATATCGCGCATTTCAAACTAACTAAAAATATCACGTACATTATTATCAAAAGGTTAAGAATTAGTTTCTACAACTCTCCCTAAATTGCATTTTTTTACTTTCCTACAATCTTTTTCTCTTTAAAATTTTAAATTCTAAATCTATCTACAACACCTCATACTTATTTATCATTTCTTATATTTCATATCGTTAGTGCAAAAGAGTATGCAAAAGTTTTTGGCCTTGAGTTTTAACGAAATACATATAAGTACCTGACCATAAAATAAATTATTTTTTTTTCACAAAAATAACAATTTCAAAATCTTCCTCCTTTTTGTCACTTAAAGAGGCACTTGAATTCATCAACATAATTTGTTTGATGGTGTTGTTTCTTTTGTAGGGATAACCCTGCAGTAAGGTAACTTTAGTTGTTGTAATTATTTTTTTTATTTTTGTTTTTTTGTGTTTCTTTCATTCTTCAATCTAACTACTATTATCATTTCAGCAATAAAGACGTAATACAAATGATTGATGATATAAAACAGTAGATGTAATAACCATAATATATATATACATAGATATATATTTATCAAATAGATTTTTGATAATGGTTAAAAGGATAAATGATTGTTTTGTTTAGAATTTTGAAATTCAAATAGAGCTTGATTTTATGTATATCACTAGTCCTATTCCTATAAGAGCTACAATTAGGTTATAATCAGGTTACTGAACGAGGAAGGGGAGAGAGTTGAAGAGGAAACATACGTAGTACTTTCTTTTATAGAGCAAATAGGCGTGCACTATTCACCACCAGGCAAGTTAATCTTGCCTTGTAATCTTTATACATGACTGTGACTTTTTTTATATGTTATTATTTTGTATGTAGTGGATCCAATGTTAACGATGAATGTGTATGATTGGGACCCCCGTGGAGTGGCTCAGCGGATTGAGAGGATTCAGAGGCGGTTCTTATGGGGGGGAGTAGAGAGGGCCACCCTGTGTCTTTGGTTCGATGGGAGACTGTTTGTCGTCCTTTTCGGAATGGTGGTTTAGGTATCCGTAGGTTGATCCCGTTCAATGAAGCGCTTCTAGGGAAGTGGCTTTGGCGTTTTGGGATGGAGAGGGACCGGCTATGGAGGAGGGTTATTGCTTGTCGGTTCGGGGAGGTTGGTGTTCTGGGGGGGTTCAGGTTCGGAGAGGTGTGGGGGTTTGGAAGGACATTAGGCGAGGATGGGATCCTTTTGCCTCTTTCACTCGCTTTGGAGTTAGGGATGGCCGTTGTATCCGTTTTTGGTCTGATAGGTGGTGTGGGGAGGCTTCTTTTGCCGTCTCTTTTCCTCGTTTGTTTAGGATTGCTCGTGATCGTCTTGCCTCAGTAGCTGACTGTTATCATCTTGATACCGGCAGGCTTGTGTGGGATGTTCAGTTTGTGCGATCCTTTCAGGATTGGGAGCTTGAGGAGGTTTGCGGTTTTCTGGAGCTTTTATACAGGCAGGCTGTGGGATTTGGGTCGGACTTTTTGATCTGGTCTCCTTCCCCCTCACGGATGTTTTCGGTGTCTTCTTTTTATGGTTGTTTGACGCCTCAGGTGGAGGAGGGCTTTCCTTGGAAGGCAGTTTGGCGCTCTAACGCCCCCCTTAAGGTTGATTTCTTTACTTGGTCTGCTGCTTGGGGGCGCATTCTTACCCTTGACACTTTGCGTTTGAGGGGTGTCTATGCGGTAAACCGGTGTTTCTTATGCAAACTGGATGCGGAATCTGTTGATCATCTCCTTTTTCATTGCCCTATGACTTATGATTGTTGGTGCCTTATTCTTGGTCTGTTTGGGGTCCCCTGGGTGATGCCGGGGTCGGTTCGTGAGGTGCTTTCTATTTGGCATGTGGTTCGGGTGAAGCCTCAGGTCCGACTTTTCTGGAGGACTGCTTCTCTTTGCCTTTGGTGGACCATTTGGTTTGAACGGAATTGTCGTTGCTTTGAGGGTAATGAATCTCCCATCGAGGCTATCAAGGATCGCATCATTTCCTCTTTGTTTTGTTGGGTTAAGGGCTGTTCTTGTACTTCTATTGTCGAGAAAGTAGACTTTTTGGCTTATCTTGGCCCTTAGTGGCTTTTTGTTCTTGGGATGCGCTCCCCGTTTGAGTGTTTTTTATATCATTTCTTACTTATCAAAAAATATATATATATATTAGAAAGTCTTTACATTCAGTGTTTCACCCATGAGATGTTTTTCGCTGGGGAAACAAACGAATGACGACTGAACCCTAAATCCGTGGTGTTTGATTTTAATTTATATTTTTTCTCCTACAATTACGAATTTTAGTTTACATTCACTATTATAAGAGTGGAAAGACTTTTTATTTTATTTATACATTTTTCAGAATTTTAATTTTAATTATTATAATGTGGAAATTTTATTCTAAATATATAATTGATATAATAAATGACATTAACATTTAAGTGTACAAAGTTATTATTGTAAATTACAAATAAAAACAATTTAATTCATTAATCAACTCCCTACATGAGGACTACTTGAATTAATTATATCAATTATTTGACTATTTAATTTTTTTTTTAAAAAAAATTATACAATATTATTATTATTGTTAATTTTAACATTTTAACTAAAAATAATAATTTCCGATTCAACATTTCTCACCCTCACATCCACCTTCTTCAACACGGTACTTATAATTTAGCATAAATAATTTAGTAGAGCAAGTATGCTTATAATTTATTAGAAATAATTTAATGGAACCGATGGTAACCCGCTGGAACTCGTTTATATCGATGGGATGGTAATGATATTACCGATTACAATTTTTAAATGGGGCGGTAATGGTATTAGTCAAACATGTCCCAAACTCGACCCGTTGTCATCTTTAGTTGAGCCTTTCATATTCTTTTAGATTGTAGAAATGGTTAATTTCAGTAAACCCTCCTATATTATTGAATTTTATCGGGGATGACAATGGGGCGGAGACCGCATCCCCATCCCAGTTCCCATTTAAGTTTGTTATCCCCATACTCGCCCCAAACCCAATTATTAAACAAGGCGGGGTAAGGATACGTTGGGGGCGAGGCGAGGCGGGATGGTTTTTCACCATAAAAAAAAATCTTATACAAATGAAGATAATATTTAATTCTTTAATTGGATATTTAATTTACTATTATTGTACGAGAATCAAAGTAAAACATGAAATTTTTGACATAAAGTGATATGAAATTAGGGGGAGAAAAGAGAAAGGATAAGGACACTATAATTTAGTATTAGGTGAAATATAAAAAAGAAAAGAGTTATTTTATGTAAAAGATATATATTAATAATTTATGATAATATTGAAGGGTATATTAGTAAAATTTAGTATAATCGGGAAGGGCGAGACAACCCCTACTCATACCCGCCCCAATAACCAATCGAGAGTTTTCCCCCACTCCCATACCCGCCCCATTTATTTAATCGGATCCCCAAACTCACTTAAATAAGGGCAAGACGGGGAGCGATGATTTTTTTTGTCATCCCTAAATTTAATCAACTAACCCCCTCTATGTGTCGAGGCTATATAACATGCACGGATATGACACACTAAAACATAAGCATGGGTATGGATATGCATCAACAAAAATAGCTCGACGCCAGGATGATAAAAAGCTTAACACCTCTCATTCTTATTCCTTTTTCAATATGAAAAAGAAAAAAAATCAAAATGAAAAAGGTCGTCTTATTCAAAACCCCAATTATAGCATCCCTTCTCTCCCGCTTCACACCTCGGAACGCACCGTTCTTATAGAAAAGAAAGAAAAGCGCTTTCACATCTTCTTAACCCGAAATGGCTGGGGAGAGGAAAGGTTCCTTTTCTTTTTAGGGTACTCCCGGGAACAAACCGAGTGAAGACGGGGTGGGGCCTGTAGCTCAGAGGATTAGAGCACGTGGCTACGAACCACGGTGTCGGGGGTTCGAATCCCTCCTCGCCCACAACCGGACCAAAAAGGAAGGACCTTTCCCTCTGGGGGTAGGGGAATCAATGCAAGAAAAAGTTCATACATTCATTGAGATATGGAACAACATATATGTTATCATGCTTGGGTATCCATCTTTTAGTCTCCAACAATTGTCCCAATAATTACATTCCCAGTTTGACCTATGGACATCACACTTACCGAAATCAGAAAGCTGGATCATATTGTTCAAGAAGGGTGGAAGAACATATAAAAATAATAATAATAAACTCAAATTCAACACATAATCACTTAACTCTGAGACATATGAAATTATTCTTTATTCACCGTATTCTTTTAATTTATATTATTATCGAGGTACATATTATGTCATATAATATTCAAATGTGGTGTTCACGTCCACATATCATAAGATTTGAAATTTAGGGAGGACAAATGTTTAAACGCATACTCGAAGTTTGTAACTGAGACCAGGTCATGACTCACATAATAAATAAAAATTATTGAACAATCATGTAACCTTTAACCCAATACCAGGAAGCAACCCACCCCCCACCTCTTCTCTCATGATATAGTACTGTCCGCTTTGAGCCCAAAAATAAGAAGAAGAAGAACCCATGATTCTTTCCTTAAAAGCCACCACAACAATTCACGAAATACAATTACAGCCACTAACACCAGCTTATTGATTCTTCAGCGTAAATCAGCAATGAAACCCTAATTTTTTCCTGTCCGTGAGAATACACATAAATACATACACACACACAAACACATTTATACACGCGTAAGAGCAATCAAACACAAAATTTATACGCAATTAGAACGAAAACCCTAGATATGAATTACAAGGTATTCCCATGGGGGTTTTGATGAAACTGAGTTTGGAAAATTACCTGAATTCGTCGACACTAAACAAATCAACAGAAATGAAACTTCGCGACCTGCGTGGAATAGCAACAAAAAGCAAATCAATTTTCTGAAGCTATACAGTGAAGATCTGAGATCAAAAATGAAGATTCAAACCCTAATATATATATATATATATGTATATATGTTTTGTGCTGGTGTGGACTGTGGGAGAGGCAAAATTATTGGTTACCTGGATAATGTCAACTGGATAATGATTACATGGTATCCCAGGCTGATATACACGCGCAATTGATAGAATTCAAGCGTACACTCTTCGTGGGGAGAGAGAGCTCACCGCGATTGAGCTTTCCAAAGAAAGTGAATGAAACGGCAGCGTTTGAGATGGGGAAAATTACGACGCCGTTTGAAGCTGATTTGGGTTTGGATAAATAATGGACCAAGCAACCAAAATGGACGCTCTCAAGACAGGTCAAGACCCCAAAGGGCCCAAATGTAAAAATACCTTGGATCTTAATTATCAATTGAAATAGAATTAATTTCAGTAAATCATATGGCCTAAAAAATATCACTTTGTCACCCTCCTTTATAGAAAATTTCCTTATGATTACCAAAATGTATCAACTTGCCCACTACTTATAATTTTTTACCAAAATACCCATGTGATTTAATTAAATTAAATATATATATATATATATAATTCAAAAATATATATATACATAATTAGAAAAATATATCAAAATTAAAAAATAAATATAAAATTCGAAATATATATATAAATTTTGAAAATATATATAAAATTCGAAATAAAACATATAAAATTCGTAAAAAATATATTAAATAAAATTCAAAATATATATATATATATATAATTCATAAAAAATATATATAATTTAAAAAAAAACATATAAATTTCAAATATATATATATATATATAATTCATAAAAAATATATAAACTTCGTAAATAAAACATATAAAATTCGAAAACAAACATATAAAATTCATAAAAAATATATAAAATTCATAAAAATATATAAACTAAAATAAAAACATATAAAATTCCTAAAATATATATATAATTCATAAAAATATATATATAATTCGTAAAAAATATATAAAATTAAAAAGCATATAAAATTAGATATAAATATATATAATTCGTAAAATATATATAAAAAAAAAACATATAAAATTCAAAAAAAAACAAATAAAATTCGTAAAAAATATATAAAATTCAATATATATATATATATATATATATATATAATCATTTGGCACACTACAATAGTATATTCAAACAAGATTATCCAAAAAAAAGGGTAGGAAAATCATAATATTTGATTTTCAGAAAAATCAATATACAATCCAAGAAAGTGTTATTCCACTATATTTGATTTTTTTTTTTTCAAAAACATTTAGATGTCACAATAGAGTATAGTCATAGTTTTAAAATAATTTGTGGTGTTAAAAATGTTTTTTTAGAAGTCAATTGCTTTTTTTCATTTCCATGCAATAAACAAAGTGTGGATTGAACTAACCTTTTTTTAATATGGAGGGTCCAACAAAATCTACTCATTCATGTGATTTAATAATAAAGTTATATGATTTTATTCCTAATTAAAATTAAAATGATATTTATGTTTTCAATATATTTTATTTGATTGGTAATATGGTTTTTTCAAATTTTATAAGTTTTTTAAATTTTATATATTTTTTACGAATTTTATATATATTTTATGAATTTTAAATATTTTTTCAAATTTTATATGTTTTTTAATTTTATATATTTTTTTCAAATTTTATATATTTATTACGAATTATATATATATTTTTTGGAATTTTATATGTTTTGTTATGAATTTTATATATTTTTTACGAATTATGTATATATATTATTTGAATTTTATATAATTGTTTTTAATTTAATTAAATTTTAGGGGTATTTTAGTCCAAAATTATAGGGAGGGGGCAAATTGATACATTTTTGTAATCATAAAGGGTTTCTGTATAGAATGGAGGCAAAATGATCTTTTTTTAAACCATTGAGGGTTTACTGAAATTAACTCATTGAAAGATGACATAATAGTGTGACCGAGTGGGTACAATTGGGGATGGAACTTAGGCCATGTTTGGTTACCGATTATGGTCCCATATTTTCGATCTTGTCATGGTTTTTTTTTTAGACTAGATCATGTTTCTTTTGTCTTGGTTTCAAAAAATATAACTAGACCAAATTATATCAAAATGACATTCTTTAGGACCACAATTTTTTGTGGTTCTATCTGGTCTGGTTATAAAATCTATCCAAAATCTAACCAAAATATCTTCCAATAATTGAACCACGTCTAACCAATATATAACCAAAACACAAAAATAAAATAATAAAATAATGAATAATAAATCAAATGAATTAAATAATACATAAAAATAAATAAATAAATATAATAATAAATAATTGAATAATAAATTAATAAAATATATTTGTAAATTAATAAAAATAAATGAATAAATAAAAATAAAATATATTTATGAATAAAATAATAATATAATTAATAAACTAATAAAAATAAAAATAAAATAAAATATATTAAAAATTAATATAAATAAATGAATAAAAAATAAACAAAATAATGGATAAAAAATATATTTATAATAAATATATACAATAATATAAATAAATAATTAATTAAATATATTTAAAATTAATTAAATGAATAAATAAATGATAAATTAATAATATAAATAATAAATTAAATAAATCATATTTATAAATAAAATAAAATTAATTAATAATAAACAAAATGAATTAAATAATACATAAAAATTAATAAATAAATAAATAATAAGCAAAATGAATTAAATAATTCAAAAATAATTATAATAATTATTAAATATAATAAAAAATAAAAATAAATAATAAATGAATAAAATATATTTATGAATTAATTAAAATAAATAAATAAATAATAATATAAATAATGAATTAAATGAATTATATTTATAAAAAATGAATAATAAACAAAATGAAATAAATAATACATAATAATAATTAATAAATTAAATGAATTAAATAATGAACAAAATAAATAAAATTAAATAAATTAAATAATACATAAAAATAATAATAAATAAATAAATATAATAATAAATAATAAATTAATAAAAATAATTTTAGATATAAATAAAAATAAATGAATAAATAGTAATAAATGACAAAAAAATGAATTAAATAATATATAAAAATAAGAATAAAAAATAATAATAAATAAATTGAATTAAATAATACATAATAATAATAAATAAATAAATATATAATAAGCAAAATGAATTAAATAATACATAAAAATAATAATAAATGAATAAATGTAATAAAAAAATAAAAAAATATAAATATAAATAATAAATTAAATGAATTATATTTATAAAAAAATGAATAATAAACAAAATTAATTAAATAATACATAATAATAATTAATGAATTAAAAAATAAACAAATTAAATGAAATAAAATGAATTAAATAATACATAAAAATAATAATAAATAAATAAATGAATACAATAATAAATAATAAATTAATAAAATATATTTGTAAACAAATAAAAATAAATGAATAAATAATAATAAATAATAAACAAATTGAATTAAATAATATATAATAATAATGATAAATAAATAGTAAATAGTAAATAGTAAATGATAAATAATATATTTTTTTAAAAGCCAAAATATCATAGTGCATTATTCACATGTTATTGGCAGTTGAAGTTATTATGCAATAATAGTGTGTGACTTGTGAAATTTTTGTTATTGTAATTTTTGTATAATAAAAAATGCGGCTTATATAAACCTATTTGTTGTTATATTTGATAATTGGATTGCAATAATCATACTCTAAGAAAATTTTACAAAACCAATATATCATTATTATGTAAGAAATACATAATAAAAATTCATCAAAAAGACTTTAACAAATGTTTACAAATTAAATGTGTGAGTTTTAAGATTATTACATCATATAAAGTATATTCAATATTTTCACAGTTTACTATAAATTTAAGACCATATCAGTTTGTCAAACAGGGTCTGGTTGAAAGAAGTTTGGAACCAGACAGTTTGTCAAACATGGTCTGGTTCCAGTTTCCTCAGATCAAGACCATCATACCAGACCGCTTACCAAATAGAATTTCAGAACATTACCCAGACCAGACCGGACAAAACCAGATCGGACCAAAAATAACCGCATCAAACCGATTACCAATGGGGCCTTAGACCATGTTTGGTAAGCGGTCTTTCTGGTCTGGTCCGGTATGGTCTGGTCTGGTCTAATCTGATCTGGAAAGGTCTGTTTGGTAAGCGGTCTGGTCTTACTATTTATTTATTATTTATTATAATATTTATTTATGTATTATTTCTTCACTTTATTATTTATATTATTAAATTATTTTTTATTAATTTATATATTAATTTATAAATATATTCTATTTATTTATTATTATTTCATTATTTAATTCATTTAATTTATAAATTATTTATTCATTTTTAATTATTTAAAAATATATTTTATTAATTTAATATTAATTTATTATTATTATACTAATTTTTTATTATTATGAAGTATTTATTCATTATTATATTTACTTATTATTTATTATTATATTGTTTTATTATTATATCTATTTTTTATTTTTTATTATATTTATTTATTATTATTATTTATTTCATTTTTTATTTATTTATTATTTTTATTATATTTTTACATATGTTTTATGTAATTTATTATTATTATTTATTATTTAGTCCATTTTTTATTATTATTATATTTATTTATTATTATTGTATTCATTTTTTATTATTATTATGTTTTATTTTATTTATTATTTATATTATTAATTATTCATTTTTAATTATGTATAAATATATTTTATTATTTATTCATTTATTTATTATTATTATGTATTATTTTTTTTTATTTTGTTTATTATTTATTATTTATATTTTATTTTTAAAATATGTTTTATTTAATTTATTATTATTATTATTAGAATTTTTTTTTATTCATTTTAATTATTTATTAATATATTTTATTAATAAGACCAGACTGGACCACCAGGAATCACCTTCTTTTTTTTTTTGAAATGAGGCCATTTTGGTCTGATTTGGTCTTACTTGGTCTTACAAAAAATTTGGTACCAATGCTACCAAACACGATCAGGTCCCATAAAACGCAAGACCAGACCAGACCACCTACCAAACAGGGCCTCGGGCCATGTTTGGTATGCGGTCTTTCAGGTCTGGTCTGGTCTGGTCCGGTCCGGTCTGATCTGGTCTAATCTGATCTGGAAAGGTCTGTTTGGTAAGCGGTCTGGTCTTACTATTTATTTATTATTTATTATAATATTTATTTATGTATTATTTCTTCACTTTATTATTTTATTATTTATATTATTAAATTATTATTTATTAATTTATAAATATATTATATTTATTTATTATTATTTAATTCATTTAATTTATAAATTATTAATCATTTTTTATTATTTAAAAATATATTTTATTAATTTAATATTAATTTATTATTATTATACTCATTTGTTATTATTATGAAGTATTTATTCATTATTATATTTACTTATTATTTATTATTATATCTATTTTTTATTATATTTATTTATTATTATTATTTATTTCATTATTTATTTATTTATTTATTATTTTTATTATATTTTTAAATATGTTTTATGTAATTTATTATTATTATTTATTATTTAGTCCATTTTTTATTATTATTTTATTTATTTATTATTATTGTATTCATTTTTTATTATTATTATGTTTTATTTTATTTATTATTTATATTATTAATTATTCATTTTTAATTATCTATAAATATATTTTATTGTTTATTCATTTATTTATTATTATTATTTATTATTTATATTTTATTTTTAAAATATATTTTATTTAATTTATTATTATTATTATTTATTCATTTTTAATTATTTATTAATATATTTTATTAATAAGACCAGACCGGACCACGAGGAACCACCTTTTTTTTTTGTCTGAAATGATGCCATTTTGGTCTGATTTGGTCTTACTTGGTCTAACCAAAAATTTGGGACCAGTGCTACCAAACACGGTCTGGTTCCATAAAACGCAAGACCAGACCAGACCACCTGAAACCAGACCACCTACCAAACAGGGCCTCAATGTTTACCACCCCAAAAAGCTGTGAAAGGAAGATCCCAGAAGACCATAACAAGTAGATAGAGAGATTAACACATGTGTCTGTGTGTGATAATATAGATAGATATATATCTAGAGAGAGAGAGGTGACTGTATATATCCAGAACAATTGAACCCATGGAATGGACAGACAGCAAGCAGTTGACAAGTTGAATGTTACTTGTAAATATACAAACTTAATTAAAAAAAAAAAATTAAGATATCCAAGGAAGATTTTTTAAGTAACATAATCATACAATTATCCAAAACTCATGGTGTTAGAAAGGAATTTTTGTCTTTTAATTTTAGGAGTTCTAAAATATAAAGAGAGTGAAAGAGCATAAATTAAACATAAAAATATATAACTATTTGTAAATCAATATAAGTATTAATACTATTTCCTACATTCGCAATTGTTTTTAGTAACATGACTCAAGAAGAAAACATAAATCAACCAAGAGTTATAATTTGTCGCTCAAATACATCTCCAACGGTTATAATTTGTCACTCAAGTAAGTTAGATAATAAATAAAATAACCAACAAGTGGCAGAAAAATAAAAAATGAAAACAAAAAATTATTCTACAACTAACAAAAAAGTGAGGCAATAAATAAATGTCCAGCCCAAACAATTTAGATTTCAGAAAAAAAAAACACTAAAAGATTTTACCAACAAAATTCACTCCTTAATTAAAGAAAGATTACTATGCATATATCCGTGTATATCATGATATAAAAGACAAAAATAATGGTACCAAATGGAAAGAAGAGAGAAAATTTTATTTTGTACCTTAACTTTATTTTCATCCATTAAATCACTTTAACCTCTGTCCACGAAGTCCTCACCTAGATCCACTGAAAGATGGAGGCAATTAAACCGTATGGGTCCGTTTGGAAATCAGTGTTTTCGTTTTTTTTCTCTTAAGAACAAAATTTTTTTTTGTTCTTGTCCTAAGGGTAATCCGGAAATAAAAACATGTTTGGTTGTGAATTTTGTCTAAAAGATTTTCAAGAACAAAAAATAAAAAACATGTTTGGCAGACCTTGTTTTTTCAGAAATTTTGAGAACAGAAACAAAAAAATATGTTTGGCAGCATCTGTGTTCTCAGGATTTCTGAGAACAGAAACACAAAAACATGTTTGGTGAGTTGAATTGTTTTTTAAAAGATTTTACTGAAATTTTGCCTATAAATGTTGGAATTGAGAAAATTCATACAACTTCCCCTAAAAATGACTAATAGTAATTTTTTATTTCTTATAAAATTAAGTAGCAATAAATATATAAAAGAGAAAAAAAATGACACGATTATTTTCATACCCATCATATATACTACTCCATAAATGTCAAAAATATTTTACAACATCATGTCATACTTCTAAAGGAATGAATGTGCAAGTTGATCAGCTATTAAGAATTAAAGATACAATCAAAGTTGATCACTTATATGTAGTTTAAACAAGAATTTATGTCTCTAATTCGTTTACATGTCATTTTTTGAATTTTTTGCCAACTTCCTTCCTACATCAACTGAATAAGAATCATTGAGAGAGAACATATCACTACTAAGGATTTAATTATCATTGAAAACACAGGGACATTGTTTTTTGATTGATGAAGTAATTTGGTAACTTGATTTATGCAAAGATGTACAATTGTGATGTTTAATCATCACAATTCCATTCAGTTTACATGTAGACACACTACAAAAAATAAAGCTTTTAACGACAGACAATGCATGTCGTTAAAAACTTTTAACAACGCGAATCATCACAATTACAATTGACGACATGGATTGTATATCGTGAATAGTATGTAGTAACGACATGCATTGCACGTTCTTAATAACAATATTTTTTACAACATACATTGCATGTCATTAAAACTCATTTTTTTTAAAATAATAATTTATATAATAGAACAACAATTTCAATTGGGCACTTATTTCAATATTACAAATATGATTGTCCTTAATCTAAGAAAAGAATCCGCATCATATCAAAGAACCAAATATGACATCATATATGAATATTTATGAAGAAGAATAATCAAATATAATCTTTTTATTAAATCAAAATATCATGTTTCCGAAATACATAAAAAAACACCTAACTATAAAATGTACAAAAGAATAAAATTACAATTTTTAACAAAATAACCATTACTCTTGAACATGAATTAGTCTCCACTCGTACATATAAGTCTTGTCGGAAAATCCATCCTTCAATCACAATCTGTCAATTACATAAAATAAAAAAATATTAAAACAAGTGAGATATTATTTATACACATTAATAAAGAAAATGTGTTATTAGAGTAGAATGAGAGGCTAATAAGTAATATGAAATCATTACCTAATACAGAATCAAGAAAGAAAAAGCATTTTAAGAAAAATTAGCAAATCAATTGCATGTTAAAGAGGCAAAAATTACTTAGAACAAAGATCACATTATGAAACTTGTTTCTACATATGTTTGTATATACATATGACTATATATATATATATATATATATACAAACTGCAAAGTGTCTACATATGAACCAAGAGATGAGTATGTACAGTCTGTGTATTGAAGTAGTTGAATAAGTGGGACTAAAAGATAAACTCAGCCTAGCTATTCACATGATCACAAATGTTAGTTTGTCCAATAAATATTATTGTCTATAATGTTCAATATTCGCAGATAAGTGGACATCATATATTTGATTAACTGCTGCAAACAATAGAAATTTTGTAGACTACAGAGAATTTTGTAAGAACCTACTTCAAAGACAGCCCATATATCATTTAAGTTGTCTGTGATAACAGAGGTAAAAAATATTTATGAGACCATAACATAAAAGAACTTCAAAACCAGATAAGGTAACAAAAAACAATTCATGCTCCAAACTACTAATTCATGCTCCATATATCATAAAAGTTTTATTGATTTCAAAACCAAACTTCCAAACTACTAATTTATGCTCTCAAACATCAGATAAGGTAACAAAAAATAAAAACAAGGGTAAAAAACATCTATACAACATTTTAAAAGATCATTCATACAAGCATGAAACTGCAGTAATGTGATAGTTTTTAGTAGTTTTGCGAATATTTGTTACTACAGGAGATTACATGATGTTTTTTATTACATGGCTCTATCATTTAGATTTGACATAAACAAGGCTACACATGCCCCAGATACGCACCTCAATTAACTAAGTTGTGACTATTCCAATGATCTTGAGTTTCGATCCCTCAAAGTTCAACCTTACCTAAACGAGGGCCTAACTTTGCAAAGATGAAATTTAATCTCATTAAAGTTATATTAACAACATTAACAAACAATAAATCTGAGCCACTCTTTATTAACCTCGTTGGTGATAGAGAGATGCAATATGCAATTAAAGACACTGGTCGATAATCACATATTCCTCACCCTCCTACTTCATTATTTCACATCCACAGTAAGTCAGCCACATCAATTTAACTTCTTGCTAATACCATTCCCCTTCTTAAAATTAGATGCATGGTTTACAGAGAGAGCTTAGTTCTTTCTTGAAGTCTTTCCATGATCACCAATGTCATAGGAAGTACACATGGTCAATCTTGCTGAAATTGTTCTAAAGATTATTCCTTAATGCCTCGATTTTTCCTCATCCATAAGACTATAACCCATAAAATCTTCATAATGGGATGAAGTTCATTACTAGCATAGTCAGCATCTTATAATAAGCATATAAACATTGGAAGCTACTGACAAACATGAAATATGAAATCCTTTGAAATACATAATTATCGTAAAATCGACAGTTAAAATATATGCACCGCCATCTAAAAGTGAACTTCTTTCCCCTCTTAATTTTCAAATTACATTACCAAATATGGGTATGCTAGATAAATAAATACCGATATTTGTATAAGAATCTGTGTGTAGATTTAAAAGGAGGGTAAGATATATTTCACTCATAATTTCTCAACAATTGCAAAAAATCCAAAAGAAAATGATTGTCAATAAATCCAATATGAAAGTTCACAACATGACTATTTGGGCAAGAAAATCAAACCATGTAGCTAACAAATTGACACAAACATATTTGTTTGTTGTTTCTTTCCTAGTCTTCCAAGTGTGATAGAGCATAAACATATTTGTTTGTTGTTTCTTCCCTAGTCTTCCAAATGTGATAGAACACCTTTTTCGTTTCTAAATTCTCTACACTCTCAAGTTGTAGTAAAATGTCCCTACCCTCAAAACGTATTTTAGAGCTTCAGACAATGTATATCTCTATATTTTCTGTTATTAATATATATATCTTATCCTCATCTTTTCAACTAACAAAACTTATCTTCAAATCCAAAATATAAATAACTGAAGCATTATACATTGAACCCATTTAAGTACCTGCAATTTACGCTGTCGAATCAAACCATTCACACTCATCTGCTCCTTCTCAATCTCTTCATCCTCCGGAATAGCATCAAGCATCCCATTCCTCGTCGGTCTTCGCCGCGGACTAATCAGAATGGTCTTTGTCAGCGTCACCGGCACACCAGAGCAACACCCAGCAATGTACACCTCTATCAACGGCGACGAAATCCCCAATTTTGGCTGAAAAAATGCCGACGACCCACTCGCAACCGTCGCAGCCGTGTAGCAATCCATACTCCACCCAGTCTTCGAATCGCCACCGCCACCACTCCACCCAACCTTGAGCCTCTCCAACGACCCACACAATATCATCTCCTCCTCCTCTTCCTCGAAGGACCGTTCATGAGACGGTACATATTCAGATTCGGCATCTTGTAGATCGCCAGAGTCAATTCGTCCTCCGACTCGTCCATAATTGTTGGTATGAATCAGAGATTGGGGTTGTGATTCATGAACACGAACCCTAGAAATTTTATATATCACGATTTCATGGCCGATTCGAGAGGGTGTGAAAAGATTCGCCTCCAAACCCTAGAAAAGAGCCTTGTCGGCAGAGAAGAGAAAGAAATGTCGAGAGAGTTTTTGGGAGATTTGAGAAATGTGTTTTTTTATTATCATCCGGCTACAGTGCAAAGAGGACAAAAGAACATCAATTTGATGTTCTCAATTTGGACGAAAATTTGCTCCTTGTTTTTTTACTGTGCTAGGAAAACATGTGTGCCAAAATGTTGCCAAACAGCTTCTTACTCTCATTTTAGGGAAAAAAAACAAAAACTAGAGCAAAAACACTCTATCCAAACACACCCTATGTTTTTAGTGACAATCACATGTGTTAAAAGTAGCATGACACCTGAGGAAAAAAAAAAGAGTTACAAATAATATATATAGGGTGCGTTTGGAAAGCCTGTTTTTTGTATTTGTTTTTTGTCTTCAAATATAAAAACTGTTTTTGTATTTGTCTTTGTTTTTTCAGGAAAAAATTAAAAACAAAAAAGCGTTTGGATGAAGGTGTTTTCACCACTTTTATTTGGTGAAAATTGTATTTTATGGATTTGGTGTTTTCACTATTTTTATCACCTAAACAGTGAAAAAACTCAAAAAACAACTAAAAGTTGTATTTGGTGTTTTCACCACTTTTACACACTATTCACAGAAAACAGTTTTCTTAGGGAAAAAACAGTAAACAGTAAACGCGTTTGCCAAACGTGTTTTTTTTTTTAGTCTTGTGAACAGTAAAAAAACAAAAACAAAAAACAGGGTATCCAAACGGACCCATAGGGCCTGTTTGGTCTTGGTTTTGGATTTTAAGACCAAACCATGGTTTGTTTGGCAAGCCGGTTTTGGAGTTGGTTTTGAGTTTTTTAAAACCAACCACTAAAACCTGGTTTTGGGCCACCAATTTTCACTTTTTTTTTTCTCTCTCTATATATATATATATGGCCAAAAATATGAATTATTTTGAATTTTTTTTTATATTTTTCAGAAAAATTTATTTTGCAGAAAATATTTATTTTTTTGGAAAAAATTTAATTTTCGGAAAAAAATAATTTCGGAAAAAAATTAATTTTCGGAAAAATTTATTTTTTCGTGAAATATTTATTTTTTGGAAAAAATTTATTTTTTCGTGAAAAAATAAATTTTCGGAAAAAAATTAATTTTCGAAAAAAATTAATTTTTTCGAAAATAATTATTTTTCCCAAAAAATTTATTTTTCAGAAAATATTTATTTTTTGGAAAATAATTAAATTTTGTGAAAAAATTATTTTTTCGGAAAAAAATTATTTTATTTTTCGGAAAAAATTAATTATTTTTTTTTCCGAAAATTTATTTTTTATATTTTTCGGAAAAATTATTTTTCCCCGAAAATTATTTTTTTTCCAATTTTATATATATATATATTTTTAATACATATTAGTATATATATATATAATTATACCAAGACCAAAACCAAAACCAACTTCTTAGGTTGCGTTTGGTAACGGTGCGGTGCGGTGTTAGTTTTTGGTTTTGGGTTAGGTTGGGTTGGATTTGGTTTGGTGTGGTTTTATTTTGATTCCAAACCATGTTTGGTGCAGATGGTTTTGGTGTGAGAAAAAGTGATGCTAAAAAACCAAACCATGTTTGGTAGAGTTTGTATGGGTTGAAATTCCGAAACCAAACTATGTTTGGTAACTTGGAATGGTTTCACATTTTATTTATAAATATTAAAATTTATAATATTAAAATATATTTAATATTAATATATTAAAATATATTAATATTAATATATTAATTTTTAGGAAAGATAATAAAACTATAATATTAAAATATATTAAATTTTCAAAAATATATTTTATATTAAAATATTAATAATATAATAATATTAATATATTAATTTTTAGGAAAGATAATAAAATTATAATATTAAAATAACTTCCAAAAATATATTTTAATATTAATATATATATTAATATAATAAAATTTTAATATTAAAATATATTTTAATATTAATATATTAAAATATATTAATATTAATATATTAATTTTTAGGAAAGATAATAAAACTATAATATTAAAATATATTAAATTTCCAAAAATATATTTTAATATATTAATATTAATATATTAATTTTTAGGAAAGAGAATAAAATTATAATATTAAAATATATTAAATTTTCAAAAATATATATTAATATTAATATATTAATTTTTAGGAAAGATAATAAAATTATAATATTAAAATAACTTCCAAAATATATTTTAATATTAATATATTTTAATATATTAATATAATATATTTTAATATTAATATAATATATTAATATAGTGCAACTATTTGGTTTTGGTTTTGGGTGAGATGGTGCAACCATTTGGTTTTGGTTTGGATTGCTACAGTACCGCACCACCAAAAACCACCTCATTTGATGGTTCCAAAATCATGGGTTGGTACCATCATTTGGTACCATTGGTTTGGTACTGTTGTACCAACACCAATCCTACCAAACATGGATTGGTACCACCATTTCGTACCAAAACCAAAAAACTGGTACCAAAACCAGTTACAAAACAGGGCCTTATCAAACATTATATATTGGTTTTAGATTTACCTAAAACCACCCAAGACCCAAACTAAGTTCACAAATGGACCCATAGGGTGCGTTTGGAAAATCCGTTTTTTTTATTTGTTTTCTGTCTTTAAATATAAAAATTGTATTTGTATTTGTCTTTGTTTTTTTTCAGCAAAAAATTAAAAACAAAAAAATATTTGGATCAAAATTTGTATTGAAAAATAAAATGGTATTGGTGGGCGGCGGCGGTGGTGGTGGTGGGTGACTGGCGGCGGGCGGAGGCAGCAGCGGTGGGGCTCGGCGGCGACCGAAGGTGGTGGGGGCCGGCGGCGGCGACCGGTGGCGGGTGGTGGTGGTGGTTGGTGGCGGCAGCGATGGGGGCGGTGGCGGAAGTGGTACCCTAAACAGTGAAAAAACTCAAAAAATAACTAAAAGTTATATTTGGTGTTTTCACCACTTTTATCCACTATTCACATAAAATAGTTTTCTTGGAAAAAAAAAAGTGAACAGTAAACGCGTTTGCCAAACGTGTTTTTGTTTTTGAAATAGGTGAACAATAAAAAAAGAAACACATAAAACAAATGAGCCAAACGGACCCATAAGCTTAACTTAAAAAACCACACGCCTTTTCGCAATGCCTCAAACACGGTGAAAGAGGAATAGGCAGCCGCTTTTCTGAACTTCAAAAACCACACGCCTTTTCGCAATAATGATGTTGACATCATCATATATAACTGTAAAATAGTCATTTCATTGAAATTCGGGTCAAGTCCACTAACCTGTATGCCAGACCCGAATGAGGCTAGTGTAAATAACAAAAATAACAAGCCTAAGCCCGTTTGAAAAATCATACGTGTCTAAGCCCATGTATATACAAATGGTTAATTGACTCATGATCTCAAACCCATATAAAATGATGAGCCCATCATTACCTAAAAAATGGAAAGTAATAACCCATTACCAAGTGGGTCATGACCCCCTATAATTGGAAGCATGATCCTACTAAATAAGAAAAATGGTATGAGGCTGAGTTATATATATGGTCATTAGTGCCTCAATAAAAACATCTTTTGATGTAAGCAAAAATCTACACTTACACATATTATTTTAGATTCTCAGTCAATTCTTCAAGTTTAATCTCTTTGAAACTCATGATTTCAGACATGACCGTAACCTTATATCGAAAACATTCAAATAGAAATCTAATAATTTTCTTCACTATGTAACAACCCAATTATACATGAAAGAAGCCAATAAACAATATATTAAAAAAATGAAAAGTTCCATGTTTATTGGTTGAAAGTAACAATTTAAAAAACGTATAACAACTCAATTCTACATAAAAAAAACGTATAGAAATCCATGTTTATTGGTTGAAAGTAACAACTTAAAAAACGTATAACAACTCAATAAATAAATAAACAATTATTTATTAATAAATAAATAATAATAATAAATAGATAATAGATAATAATTATGATGATAATATCATAATGGGAAGCTCAAAAGACATTACTCATTAAACATCACCATATATTTAATATTCAGAATATATTATTTTTATTTAAAAAATAATAATAAATGTTTGGAAATATTCCAAAGCCCTTACACTTATAAATAGTTCATGCTTTTAAAAGTAGTATAAATAAATAAATATAGATAATAAATGCATTATATTAATAGAGGGATCTTATACTTTAATTAGTAATACAATTAATTATAATATTATTTGAAAATAAAAATAAATGTACAGAAATATTACCAAGCCCTTACACTTTTAGAATAGTAATAAAAATAAATAAATAATAATTATGATGATAATATCATAATGGGAATCTCAAAAGACATTACTCATTAAACATCACCATATATTTAATATTCATAATATATTATTTTTATTTAAACATAATAAAAAATGTTTGAAAATATTCCAAAGTCCTTACACTTTTAGAATAGTTATAAAATAGATGTAGATAGATATAGTCCAAAATCAATGGGACATGAATTTTTTTTGGTCTTTCTATATATGCATGTAAATTTTTATAAAATAAATGTTTTTTTAAAAATATTATATTAAAGTGGGGAGAAATAATCCAATGGTCATACTTCTTTAATGAAACAGATTTAATATACTTCTTTAATGAAATAGATTTAATAAATAATAAAACAAATATTTTTTTATTTAAAATATTATATTAAAGTGAAAATAAATAATCTAAGGGACTTACATTTTTAGAATAGTATAGATAAATATATATATATATATATATATATATATATATATATGAAAACGCACATAAACACATACATCTAAACTCGCACATACATACACATGCATATACACACATACATATATATTCATACCTAGGATACTTATACATATATATATATATATATATATATATTTATATTATCTAATTTAATTTTAAAGTTATGATTTTTTACATTCAAATTGAATTAGATTTGGGATTCAATTCCAATTACACTTGAATTCCAAGACATATTCAAACAATGTATTTGAAATTACATTTATGAAATTAAAATATCATGAGATTCCAATTCCAATGTAATTCAAAATCATCGTAACCAAACCTACCCTAAAAGAATTTCAAACATGGGGACTTTCTTGGCTGTTAAACTTTAAAATGGACTTTGAAATTAAGGCAAGAAATTTCAATTTTTTGGACACTTTGTTATTATGCTGCTTTAGGCAATCATTATTATTATTATAATTATTGTTATTATTATTATTTGTGTGTGTGATCCATACATGTTCACAAATCCTTAAACTTTGAAATTACTATTATTATTTTTTTGTCTCAAAACTTAGCTTAATTTGAATTTGAGATAGAATTTGATCAGAAACTTGAAATCAATAAACAAGAATATTAATTGAAGCTCAAATTGGACACAACTTGATTATATCTTCAAGGGGGTAAAACTGTAATTGTTCCTAATTATAATATGTACCAATTAAAATCTTTATTTCAGGTGACCAGTTATAAATGATAACCTAAGTTCCATCCCCAATTGTACCCACTCGGTCACACTATTATGTCATATTTCAATGAGTTAATTTCAGTAAACTCTCAATGATTTAAAAAAAGATCATTTTGCCGCCATTCTATACAGAAATCCCCATATGATTGTCAAAATGTATTAATTTGTCCTCCTCTCTATAATTTTGGACTAAAATACCCCTAAATTTTAATTAAATTAAAAACAATTATATAAAATTCAAAAAATATATATACATAATTTGTAAAATATATATAAAAATTAAAAAATATATATAAAATTCGAAAAAAATATATAAAATTCATAAAAAATATATATATAAAATTTGAAAAAATATATAAAATTCATAAAAAAACATATAAAATTCCAAAAAATATATAATTTTTTAAAAAATATATATAAATTTCGTAATAAATATATAAAATTCAAACTAATATAAATTTTGAAAAAATAGTTAAAATTTGTAAAAAATATATAAAATTAAAATATATATATAAAATTCAAAAATATATACAGAATTCGTAAAAAATATATAAAATTTAAAAAACTTATAAAATTCGAAAAAAAACCATATTACCAATCAAATAAAATATCTCGAAAACATAAATATCATTTTAATTTTAATTAGGAATAAAATCATATAACTTTATTATTAAATCACATGAATGGGTAGATTATGCTGTACCCTCCATATTAAAAAAGGGTTAGTTCAATCCACACTTTGTTTATTGCATGGAAATGGAAAAAAACAATTGACTTCTAAAAAAATACTTTTAACACCACAAATTATTTTAAAACTATGACTATACTCTATCGTGACATCTAAATATTTTTGAGAAAAAAAAATCAAATATAGTGGAATAACACTTTCTTGGATTGTATTATGATTTTTCCAAAAATCAAATATTATGATTTTCCTACCCTTTTTTTTTTGGATAATCTTGTTTGAATATACTGTTGTAGTGTGCCAAATGATTATATATGTATATTGAATTTTAAATATTTTTTCACGAATTTTATTTGTTTTTTTTTAATTTTATATGTTTTTTTTCAAAATTTATATGTTTTTTTTTTTATATATTTTTTATGAATTATATATATTTATATCAAAATTTATATGTTTTTAATTTTATATGTTTTTTATGAATTATATATATATATTTATGAATTATATATATATTACGAATTTTATATGTTTTTATTTTAGTTTATATATTTTTTACGAATTTTATATGTTTGTTTTCGAATTTTATATGTTTTTTTTTTTAATTTTTATATATTTTTTACGAATTATGTATATATATATTTTGAATTTTATATGTTTTAATTTTATTTTATATATTTTTTACGAATTTTATATATTTTGTTTCGAATTTTATATGTTGTTTCGAATTTTATATATATATTTTCAAAAAATATATATATATATTTCGAATTTTATTTATATATTTTCGAATTTTATAGTTATTTTTAATTTTGATATATTTTTCGAATTATGTATATATATATTTTTGAATTTTATATGTTTTTTTTAATTTAATTAAATCACAAGGGTATTTTGGTAAAAAATTATAAGTCGGGGGGCAAGTTGATACATTTTGGTAATCATAAGGGGGTTTTCTATAAAGGAGGGGTGCAAAGTGATCTTTTTTTTTAAATCATAAGGGTTTACTGAAATTAATTCTATTTCAATTGATAATTAAAATCCAAGGTACTTTTACATTTGGGCCCTTTGGGGTCTTGACCTGTCTTAATTAGGGATGACAATGGGACGGGTCAGGGCGGGTATCATATTCCCCATCTTCGAACCCGGTTTAATTTCTCCGCCCCGTCCTCGATTTTTTTTTTATTTTCCACCCCGCCCCACCCTTTGACTCAGTTATCCCCGCCCCGCCAAGCTCCTCTACTACAGAGGCTTCCACAACACCGAATATAACGAGTGCCGCCAAGCTCCTCTACTACAGAGGATGTGAGTAATCTGGACTTAATTGACTTGGATGAATAAGTACTCTTCTAATTATCTTTCTTGAAACCCTTATTCGAATCAGTACTAACACTACTATGAACCCTATAGCTACAATCAATGTCTATGGTCGACTCGATCGAATCCAAACCATTCCAAACATCAATTGTGTAGTTGGAATTGGAATTTCGATAGAAACCCAAGTTCTCCTTGCTAGTGGGATTGAAGTTGGTGGTGGAGGTTTTGGGTCTTTTAGGGCATGGAATGGAAATTGAATTAGAGGGTTTGAGAGGTTGTCGTGAGCTACTGATATGGGTTTGGGTTGTGAGCATGGTTCGCTGTAATGGTGGCGGTGTAACGGACTCAAGTCTGTAACGGGGTTACGTAACGGGACTCGGTTATCGTAGTTGTGAATTTTTAAAAATTTTGCCTTGGTTCGCCGTAACGGGGTAACGTAACGGTAACGGTATTGGTGTAACGGACTCGGGTCCGTAACGGAGGTTACGGCGAACCATGGTTGTGAGTGTGAGAGGTAGAGCGTCTTGGAAATCGTCATCGTCGTGGTTGGAGATGGAAGATGATGTGGAGGTGAGTTTACTAATAATGGATTGTGAAGGCATTTTGGGGTTGGATTTAGGGCCATGTTTGGAGAAAGGAAAGAATCTTTACCTAGGGTCCTAGGGATATAAATTTAATTATAATAAATTAAGCGGGGCGGGGCAGGTCAGTTATTCTGGGCGGGATGAGGGGGACCCATACCCGCCCCATTTATAATCGAATAATTTTTTTTTGCCTCATACCCGCCCTGATTAATTTAACGAGACGGGCGGGACGGGTTTTTTTGCCTTCCCTAGTATTGAGAGCGTCCATTTTGGTTGCTTGGGCCATTATTTATCCAAACCCAATTCAGCTTCAAACGGCGTCGTAATTTTCCCCATCTCAAACGCTGCCGTTTCGTTCACTTGTATTCTTTGAAAAGCCTAGAAACATTTCCCAAATTCACACAATCAGCTCTCAAAGATTTCAATCGCGGTGAGCTCTCTCTCTCCCACAGTCCACACCAGCACAAAACATATATACATATATATATATATATTAGGGTTTGAATCTTCATTTTTGATCTCAGATCTTCACTGTATAGCTTCAGAAAATTGATTTGCTTTTTGTTGCTATTCCACGCAGGTCGCGAAGTTTCATTTCTGTTGATTTGTTTAGTGTCGACGAATTCAGGTAATTTTCCAAACTCAGTTTCATCAAAACCTCCATGGGAATACCTTGTAATTCATATCTAGGGTTTTCGTTCTAATTGCGTATAAATTTTGTGTTTGATTGCTCTTACGCGTGTATAAATGTGTTTGTGTGTGTGTATGTATTTGTGTGTATTCTCACGGACAGGAAAAAATTAGGGTTTCATTGCTGATTTACGCTGAAGAATCAATAAGCTGGTGTTAGTGGCTGTAATTGTATTTCGTGAATTGTTGTGGTGGCTTTTAAGGAAAGAATCATGGGTTCTTCTTCTTCTTATTTTTTATTTATCGTCAAAAGCATGTTAATAAGCCTTAACTAACATTTTAAGGGCCTGATTGGTTTAGTTTTCCGAAAACAGTCCTTGAGAATTCATAAAACTAAAATTGTTTTCAGAGAAAGCTCATTTTCCTCAATATTTTATTTATACAGGTTTCTAATTTTTTGTTCTCAGAAAACTGAACTAAACAACCCTTGAGTCACTTGAAACAAAGCATGGACAACCTGTAGTTGGTTTCTCTCTATCCTAAAATTTTGAAATTGATGTGTTCCAAGAGTTGCTGAAAATGTGAGACTTTCCACGAGTGATGAATTTGAGTCCGATGTGAAATGATAGTGAGGAGCGATGACATTAATTATACTCTGACCACACTGCCACACCCCAAATTTAAATTCAGGTATCCCTTATCTTGTACCTAAATTTGTTCATCGTTTGGGTATAGTGAAGGTGAAGTGCTGATATGTCCTACTGTCGTCTCTAAATGGTTTAAACCCAATATCAAAAGCGGACAATACTATATCATGAGAGAAGAGGTGGGGGGTGGGTTGCTTCCTGGTATTGGGTTAAAGGTTACATGATTGTTCAATATTTTTTATTTATTATGTGAGTCATGACCTGGTCTCAGTTACAAACTTCGAGTATGCGTTTAAACATTTGTCCTCCCTAAATTTCAAATCTTATGATATGTGGACGTGAACAGCACAGTTGAATATTATATGACATAATATGTACCTCGATAATAATAGAAATTAAAAGAATACGGTGAATAAAGAATAATTTCATATGTCTCAGAGTTAAGTGATTATGTGTTGAATTTGAGTTTATTATTATTATTTTTATATGTTCTTCCACCCTTCTTGAACAATATGATCCAGTTTTCTGATTTCGGTAAGTGTGATGTCCATAGGTCAAACTGGGAATGTAATTATTGGGACAATTGTTGGAGACTAAAAGATGGATACCCAAGCATGATAACATATATGCTGTTCCATATCTCAATGAATGTATGAACTTTTTCTTGCATTGATTCCCCTACCCCCAGAGGGAAAGGTCCTTCCCTTTTGGTCCGGTTGTGGGCAAGGAGGGATTCAAACCCCCGACACCGTGGTTCGTAGCCACGTGCTCTAATCCTCTGAGCTACAGGCCCCACCCCGTCTCCACTGGATCTGTTCCCGGGAGTACCCTAAAAAAAAGGAACCTTTCCTCTCCCCAGCCATTTCGGGTTAAGAAGATGTGAAAGCGCTTTTCTTTCTTTTCTATAAGAACGGTGCGTTCCGAGGTGTGAAGCGGGAGAGAAGGGATGTCATAATTGTGGTTTTGGATAAGACGACCTTTTTCATTTTGAATTTTTTTCTTTTTCATATTGAAAAAGGAATAAGAATGAGAGGTGTTAAGCTTTTTATCATCCTGGCGTCGAGCTATTTTTGCTGATGCATATCCATACCCATGCTTATGTTTTAGTGTGTCATATCCGTGCCTGTCATATAGCCTCGACACGGGAATCACAAGGGATTAAGAGAGTCCATGTAAAACTGTAGGGTCTAGGAAGTTCACTTTACCATCTTTCATTTAGACATCTGTAACTACTTCCAATCAGATCTGATTTTCCCTCTTGCAAATGCTTTGTTTATCTTGTTGGCTGTAATCTGGATATTCATCTTGGGTACCAATATGGTGCGCACCTTTTGGTGATATATGGTCTTCTTTGAGTAGATGTGTTATATGGACCATCGACCTTTGAGGGTCATGGTTCTGCTGAAGAGTGACATGTCCTTTGTGTTATGTCTCCTCTCTTTTATGACGTCCAATTTGTGTTCTTGGTTGTTGCAGTTTGAACATGGCAGCGAAGATAACAGCAGCTATAGCGGGATCATTTGTCCTTGCCTTTGGTTGCGACTATTTCATAGCTGACAAGAAGATATTTGGAGGCAAGTTTGTTCTATTCCTGATAATTTAGTGGGCTTTTTTTTTTTTTGCATTTTTAACATTGTCTCTTGCTTTGAGATCAGGTACTACCCCAAGAACTGTTGCAAGTAAGGAATGGTGGGAAGAAACAGACAAGAAGTTTCAGGCATGGCCTCGGACTGCCGGTCCCCCAGTGGTCATGAATCCCATCAGTCGCCAGAATTTCATTGTCAAGTCCAGCACTGAAGCTTGAGGGTTTGTTTCATGGGCTTGCTCTCCTACAATATAACTTGTTTAGTTCCAAACAATGATTGGAATGGATATAGGTGTCAAAGGAAACTCCTACGTCCGATTGTTATGGCTTTTGTACCCTTTATTTGTGTGCTCTTTTCTTGGACAGGAATTTGATTTGCTGCAAACTAGTTAATAATAAATATAAATGGTTTCATCCTGAATGCTTATTGTTCCTCTCATATACATGCATTATTCTCAATAGTAGTTCTATGTCCATCTATTTACAAACTAAATGAACCTTACTTATTTGGACCAGAATTGGCGAGATTAAATAACAGTAATTTTCATTTTCCGGGTGTTTATGTAATTTGCGCGGATCACGAGGCATTGTGACTTTGGGTTGTGCATTTTGCTTGACGATGAGTTTGATTTTGTAAAAAGTGGAATTAGCAAGAAAAAGACATTGGAGCTCTCCATTGCTGACTTCCAATTTGATTGTTTTTGTTTTCGGTCGGAGGTGGGTTCAGGATTAAATCCTTCTTGTGCTACTTTTCATAAGCCAGAGTGGTGATAATCATAATGCACAAAAAAAAGTATACATTATATTCCCACCATATTATTTTTTGTCTGCCCTTGCTACTATTTTGAGGGTCATTCTTTGCAATCAGAGTGGTAGTGGTGGTGTGGTCTGAGTGCCACAGAAATCACCAGTGGACTAATCCTATTTTTAGCCCTTGAGATGAGATGGTAAGTAGAAACTGCATTTCAGCCTGGTGCAATGTGGTAGAAATTTTGTTCCCAATTTGAACTCTCTCTGAAATGTTTCCATGATCTCAAGGCATTTACAATCTTTTCTCTCTAAATTGTGAGCCAAAAAAATTACCACAATCTTGTGTTCATCATTCTTCATTGGTTCAAAATCGGCTGAATTAACCGCACATATTATAAGAATTCAGTGGTAGTGGTGGTGTGGTCTGAGTGCCACAGAAATCACCAGTGGACTAATCCTATTTTTAGCCCTTGAGATGAGATGGTAAGTAGAAACTGCATTTCAGCCTGGTGCAATGTGAGAAATTTTGTTCCCAATTTGAACTCTCTGAAATGCTTCCATGATCTCAAGGCATTTACAATCTTTTCTCTCTAAATTGTGAGCCAAAAAAATTACCACAATCTTGTGTTCATCATTCTTCATTGGTTCAAAATCGGCTGAATTAACCGCACATATTATAAGAATTCAGTGGTAGTGGTGGTGTGGTCTGAGTGCCACAGAAATCACCAGTGGACTAATCCTATTTTTAGCCCTTGAGAGGAGATGGTAAGTAGAAACTGCATTTAAGCCTGGTGCAATGTGGTAGAAATTTTGTTCCCAATTTGAACTCTCAGAAATGCTTCCATGATCTCAAGGCATTTACAATCTTTTCTCTCTAAATTGTGAGCCAAAAAAATTACCACAATCTTGTGTTCATCTTTCTTCATTGGTTCATAATCGGCTGAATTAACCGCACATATTATAAGAATTCAGCCCCAAAATCATAAGATTTCCAAGTTCCCTGTTCCTTTACTTTCAATTTAAGCTGAACTTGTCACAGTAAGAATAAAACGAGTGTATTATGAAACAAGTACTTCAACATAGATGGGGAATTTTTATAGCACATGATGAAATAGAAAACTCAAGTAAACTTTTACCAGATGCATAGAAATCTGGCAACTACATACATACCAGTGCTATATTCATAAGCCAGGCTCTTCATAGAAGTACATATGACTAGTTGAGATGCATCTCTCCCCACATACTTATCTAAATGCCAGACACTACTAGAACTTTATATGCAACAGAGAATTGATAATCCTTATTGGAGGACCCTGCTTCCCCGATCCTGTTTCCGACTCGAAAAATATTACAAGGTTCCATTTCTCATGAACCTTTTGATACAAAACATGGTGGATAATCTGAGACATAAACCAACCAATCAATATGAACAACTCTTGCCACCTTCTTTTGTGAAAGAAATTTTACTGACGACTAGTTGAAAACATGTGAATGATTCTTTCGTCCTGAACGCTGGATTCATACCCATCTGTCGAGAAATTTGAAGCACGTGAATGAGTTGATCTCCCATTAGTTTTGCGTGATTTCTTGAAGCATCTCCACCACCTTCTTCATTTTGGGTCGTTTGGCTGGTGTGCTGTCGGTGCAGAGTAATGCAACCTTTAAAGCAGCAAGCATTTCCTTCCTCCAACCAAAGGAGACTGTGCTAAGCCTTGAGTCGAGTATCTGCTCTGGCGTTTCCCCTCTTGCTGGTGCACTGTGAACCCATTTCACCAAATCCATCCCTTCACCAAATTCCTCTTCAACTGGTAATCGGGTAGTAAGGATTTCAAGCAAAACCACCCCATAGCTATAGACATTTCCCGGTGCTGTAACTTGCATTGTGTATGCATATTCTGTTTAGACAATCCACAATATGTAATTACTTGGAGTGAGTAACCCAACATTGTAAGCAAAAATTGTATCAAAGCAATAAAGATAAGATGAAGATAGATTACCTGGAGGTATATAACCAAATGAGCCTGCAACAGCACTAATACTTGCAGTGCCTCTCGATGGGTCCAAGAGCTTTGATATCTCTACTTCCCCAACCACAGGCTTGAAATTGGAATCTAGAAGTACATTGCCGGAAGAGATGTCAAGGTGGATAATGGCCACATGATGAAGGAAAGCCAGCCCTTCTGACACTCCAGTTGCAATGGCAAGCCTTGTCGGCCAGTCAGGTTTGTATTCTGGTAGCTTGGTAGACTCGTGGAGGAACAGAGCCAATGTCCCATTCGGCAAGTGCTGATGAAGCAACAGAGCAACATCTTCATAGATTACAAAGCCAATAGGACTCATCAAATTATCATGACAGAGCTTACTCAGCTTTTCGAGCTCTCTGATCATTTTATTCTGGTGATGACTTATTGTTCTGTCCATGGACTTCAGTCTCTTCACTGCTAAAGTCATCCCAGAAGGCATAACTGCCTTGTACACATTGCTGAAAGTCCCAGTGGTAAGTTTATTGGACTCCTTCAGAGTTGCTTTGACAACGGCATCAAAATCTATGGCTTGTCTGAGATTTTCAACAAAGACATTCCCCTCTACTATCAACGGCCGGTTATTAGTTCCACTTTCAGGAACTCCAGCAGATGCAGCAGCCTTTTCTTGTTTCTCCCTCATCATAAACAGCAGAACAACAACTGTTACAGATACAAAAACTGCTAAACCAGAACCAATTACAGCTAATATGATCCTGTAAGAGACCCTGTGATGGTAATTCTCATGGTCACTGCCATTCAAGTTTCCACAAGATGCAGTCAATGGTTCTCCACATAGTTTTCTATTCCCAATATAGCTTGAATTCGGACTCTTTTGGAATGGCACAAAGGTGGGTATTGGACCAGTGAGTAGATTATTTGAGAAATCGACCTCTATCAAACTTAGCATACCCTTAAGTGCAGATGGGATAGTTCCAGAGAGCTGATTATTGGATACATCCAAAGAAACGAGCTTGTCGAGTCTCCCCAATTCCGGTGGCAAAGGTCCATGAAGATGATTGAAGCTTAAATTCAGTGCTATCTGCAAATTCTTGATGCGGCCAATCTGGGGAGGGATGCTTCCAGTCAGATAGTTACTGCCCAATTGCAATTCAAGCAATTTGATGCAGTTTCCAATGTCAAGAGGTATAACCCCTCTGATTGAATTTTGATCCAATAACAGGTACTGCAATCTCGATGTATTGCACATATCTTCCGGTATGGTGCCGTTGAATCTGTTGTTGCTTAAATCTAGCTTGTTAAGATTCTTGGACCTAAGAATTGAGGTTGGAATCTCCCCAAACAGACTATTTCCAGAAACAATCAATTCCTGCAGATTTGTAAGCTGCCCAATCTCTGAAGGAATCGTCCCAGTAAAGCCGTTTGAGGCTAAATTCAAGAGAGTAAGATTAGAGCACTTGGCAAAGTCGGGGACAATCTCTCCAGAGAGATTGTTGTTGTCTGCTTCAAAGTATGTTAAGCTACTAACATTTCCAATTTCCTTGGGGATGCTTCCTATGAACTTATTGTTTCCAATTCTAATATTCGAAAGGCCTTTGCAATTCCCAACAGCTTGGGGAAAATTCCCACTCAATATATTTTGGGTTAAAACCAAAACCTCTAGCTTCCCTGAAGCAAAAATGCTCTCAGGTACAGACCCCTCGAGCTGATTCGAGTGAAGATTCAACAATTCAAGCTCCGAATTCGAACCTAGAATTTGTGGAATCTCACCACCTAATTCATTCTCATAGGCCGTAAAAACTCTCAATTTGGTCAAGTTTCCTACCCAAATTGGGATAGAACCATTCAATCTATTTGTGTATATTTGAAAACCTTGTAAATTCTTGAGGCCCTCTAGCTCATCAGGCACTGCTCCTGTGAGCAAGTTATTCGAAAGGTTCAATGATCTGAGGTTTTCAAGCCCACCCAATTCGATTGGAATCGAGCCTGAAAACTTATTGGCAGACAAATCAAGAAACTCAAGCTCAGATAAATTCCCAAAAGCTGGAGGAATTGACCCATGGAAGTTATTATATGAAAGGTCAAGCCATTTTAGTGCTTTAAGCTCAGAAATTAGAGTGACATTACCTTGAAGCCCATGACGAGAGAGATCAAGCCTTTCAACAAGAGAACCGTTGGCGCCACATCTAATGCCCTGCCAAGAGCAGTAATTTGAGGCGTTGAGACCCCACACGGATAGGCCAAGCTCTTTGCTGATTGCTTGCAATGTGGTCTGATCATGGAGGAGCTGAGCAATCACAAGCTGAGACCTTGATAAAAACCCAACCAGCAAAATGGTGAACAAGTATGAGCAAGCCATTATTGGGTTTTTTTATCTCTTCAGTGCAAGAAAATAGTTTCTCTCTCAAACCCCCAAAAAGGTAAAGAACAACCCATCAAACTCAGACAATGCAATATCAATTTTTCTTCACATTGCCCTCAAAACAAACAGCTTCTGTGCTGTGTTCTTCAACTTGAAGAAATGCTTTGAAACTTCAAAAACCCAAATGGTTTTTCACTATTTGAAGATGACCCATTCCAGATTTCTTGAAATTGAAGCAATTCATAGGACACCCACCCCTTAATTTGAGGGATAAAGTGTACCCATCAAGTCACAATCTCGAATATTCAAATCAAAGGAACTGTTTGCAGAGCGAAACAAACAAAAGAACTGAAAAAAAGGGTACTATAGTCACAGAACACCAAGCTTTCAATCACCGAACACGAGAGAAAACCCAAACTAGAACGTGGGTTGCAGAAAAAAAAGAACAGTAACTTACGCAAACTTGATAAAGAAAGGATGGTACAGTGTTTAGGTACTGTTTTCATGGACCAGGTGTTTTTCTGTCTTAGAGAGAGAGACTGTGTGTGTGTGGGAGAGAGAAAGTGAGAGTTGTGGTTAGAGAGACAGAGTGGGGTGTCTTGCGGTTCTGGAAAGAGTTGGAAGAAAATGCTTCCCAGTGGTGAGTGTCACGAGCAATGAGCAGTCAGGAGTCAATGAAAGTGTTCGTGTGTGTACTGTGTGAAGTGTTTCAGACTGAGTGCCATCAGTTCTGATATCTCCAAGGATATAATACATGAATTGACAGTCATATCCTTCTTATACCATTGCTAAAAACTATTGGGTTTTAATCTTAAATTGAAACAATTTGTTTAATTCAGATAAAATTCCTTTTCTGGGTTTTGGGCACACATCTTAAAACCTGTTGAAATTAACTTTGCTGCAACTGATTGTAGTGCTAGTATTGTGCGATGCAAATAATTTAGGGTAATTTGCAGCCACATCCCCTGAACTTAGGCTTTATTTCAGTTCCATAGCCCCCTGAACTTTCAATTTCGTTGCAATGACACCCCGAGCTAGTGAAATGACTATAATGCCCCTTTAACTGTTTCACTTATTACATTAGGGTAATATATAAAGTATGAAATTACCCATATGCCCAAACACTTCACCCCTCCGAAATTACTAATTACAATTCCACCTTTTATTACAAATATATATATATATATATATATATTACGAAAATTACAATTTAATTTTTTTTCTTTATAACATAATTTGTATATATAATTACAAAAATTAAAATTATGAAAATATATATATATATATATAATTTGTAAAAAATATATAAAATTTGAAAAAACATATAAAATTCAAAAAATATATATAAAGTTTGAAACAATATATAAAATTTTAAAAAAAACATATAAAATTCAAAACAAATATATAAAATTCTAAAAATATATAAAATTCAAATATATATATATATAAAGTGTGACTGAAGTTTAAGTGGACAAGTCTAAGCCAAGGTAACGGATCCTCTCCAACTCTCTGCAGAGCTATTTCAATGGCCACGATGGCGACACATGCCCCACGATGGTGACCGAAATCGGAATCGAACCGATACTTTATTAAAATATTTTAATCAAAATTAAATATATTAATATTTGGATCAAAATTAACGGTTCGATTCTGATTCTCATTTTTAAAGAACCGAAAGTATCGGTTCGATTCCGGTTTCGGTCGGAATCAAAAGCGAACCGCATCGTGAATATATTAATATTTAAATCAAAATTAACGAACCGTTAATTTTGATCCAAATAAAAATTTACTTTGGTTCTTTAAAAATGAGAATCAAAACTGAACCGTTAATTTTGATCCAAATATTAATATATTTAATTTTGATTAAAATATTTGAATAAAGTATCGGTTCGATTCCGATTTCGGTCACCATCGTGGGGTATGTGTCACCATCGTGGCCATTGAAATATCTCTGCAGAGAGCTGGAGAGGATCCGTTACCTTGGCTAATGACTCCGAGGCTTGTCCACTTAAACTTCAGTCACATTATATATATATATATATATATATTTGAATTTTATATATTTGTTTCGAATTTTATATGTTTTTTTAATTTTATATATTGTTTCAAATTATATATATATTTTTTGAATTTTATATATTTTTTTAAATTTTAAATATTGTTTCAAATTTTATATATATTTTTTGAATTTTATGTGTTTTTTCAAATTTTATATATTTTTTACAAATTATATATATATATTTTCGTAATTTTAATTTTCGTAATTTTAGATACAAATTATATTATAAAGAAAAAAAATTAAATTGTAATTTTCGGGGGGTGAAGTGTTTGGGTATATGGGTAATTTCACACTTTATATATTACCCTAATGTAATAAGTGAAACAATTAAAGGGGCATTATAGTCATTTCACTAGCCCAGGGGGTGTCATTGCAACGAAATTGAAAGTTCAGGGGACTATGAGACCGAAAAAGGCAAACCTTGCATCTGGCTGCAATAAAGCCAAAGTTCAGGGGGTGTGGCTGCAAATTACCCAATAATTTATTAGGATCATGATCACGGAAATAATCCGAGTCTTACCCGATTCGGGGGGTCGCCTTGCACGGGTCCTGTGAATTAATCAAGACGCGCGTAAGCTGTCCCGGACATCACGGTTATCGAAAAAAAAAAACTCATTTGGCTTGGTTGAATAATTATTATTATTTTGACAAAAATGACCAAATAATTTTATGTATAATATCTATATTCACATTAATTTTGGGAAATCCAACATATTTTTCCTCTTGGAAGAGGTCTCTGATTTGGCTCTTTCTTTACGATTTTTTCTTGTATGATCCATGGGACGCCGTATAGTCTGTTACACCAGATCACAACTGATAATGCAACTGCAATCCATGAAATCAAACTGGGGGATCCTGGGAGGCGAATTAACACTTTGGATTAGGGCTGCAAATGAACCGAGCCGAGCGAGCCGAGCTTTGGAATGGTCAAAGCTCGATTCATTTACTAAACGAGTTTAAAATTTGTGCTCAGACTCGGTTCATTTATTAAACGAACGAGCCTAATCCGTACGCTAATTTTAGCGAGTCGAGTCCGAGCATCTTCACGAACGGCTTGATTGAGTTGTTGCGTGTTTGTTTTTAATGTATTTTTATTTTTTTGAATATTATGTTCTTTTGATATTGTCTATTTCATCTTCTCTATATGTTTTTTCTCTAGTATATTGTAACACCCCACGTTTCCTTTCTCATTTTTGGAATTCTTTTCCAAATGTTAACGTGTTGTGACGTCACTTATCATGACGTCTTGTGCAATCTTGGTACGTGTTGATTTTTCGGGTTTATGTTTCGGATTTAGCAAGACGATTTTGTGAATTTTCGTTTCCGGCTTCGTGATTTATTATTCGTTGGCAACTAAGTGGGTTCGTTGCAATGTTTTCTGGTTGATGCTTTGGCGATCGTGTTTAGGGATGGCAAAATGGTCTGACCCGGCCGGGTTCCGACCTGTCCCAACCCAATTGGGACGGGTTTGGTAAATTTATAAACGGGTTTAGGGCGGGTTTGGTATCCAAAATTAAAACCCGAAGCTGGTTCGGGTCGGGTTTGGGTTTTCTGGAAAATCCGTTGGTAACCCGACCCCAACCCGTTTACGATTTTAATTTTAATTATATATATATGTGCGTCTTTGTCTATATATAACTCATTAATCTGATTCTTGGTGCTGACATCTATATATATATATTTTTTGGGAAGAATTTCAGTCAATATGCGTATATATACATTTGTTTGTCTAAATATGTAGGATATTTGGTTTATAATATAAAACAGAATATATGCCTAGAATAAGAGAGAGATACTTGGTTTATAACTTAATTTGTTATCAAATGCATTATAACTTAATTTGTCATCAAATAATTTAGTAAATTAACTGTGCTTCTAATTTATTAAAAATAATTTAGTACAACCGATGGTAACCCGATGAAATTCGTTTATACCGACGGAGTGATAATGGTATTACCGATTACAACCCGTCGCGGGTTTGTGATGGATTTGGTCTTAGTAATTTTAAAATGGGGTGGTAATGGTATTAGCCAAACCCGTCCCAAACCCGATCCGTTGCCATCCCTAGTCGTGTTCCGTGCTCGAACGTGTTACTTAATTTTTTTTAGACGTTGCGATATATGTTTATGTGAGTAGCATAGACTACTAGTGTTGGATTGGTGGATATGAGTTATAGTGTTCTCTTGTGAGGTTAGAACTACGTTACTTGTACTTATTTGTTGTCTCTATGTATATATATATATATACATATATATATGTATAGGTGTGCGTTTGTCATATGATGTTTTATTATGGTTTCGTTATGTGCTAGTTGCCCTTGATGATGCATGGTAGGGGACTAGAGGGATACGTTTTAGGGGTCTCGTATTGGTGTGAGTGTCATGTGGGACGATTGACCAACCTAAGGTAGATGCATGTACATGGGTTGGTTTGCACTAGACTTGGACGGTCGGATGATGTGACGGTTATGATTTCTTTTTTCCTACAGGGCTTAGATGAGCTCACCCCGACGTTGTCTTGCTCTGGTGTTCCACACCAGTTTGCAGGGATGTTTCTGCTACGGGCTGCTTGGGGTGCAACGACACCTTTCTTTTGTTTCTTTGTTGCAAGTTCTGGATTTGCCCAGAGCGTTATGGATGATGTTGCGAGATTGGGCCGTCTTTACATAGTGTTGCTCTCTTTTTGTTTTCATTTGTTTGTCCCCTGTATTAGGATTGTTGTTGTATTTCTTGGGAGCTAGTCTGTTGGCATATCTCTTCCCTGTATTTGGTATTGTTGCATCGTTATAGAGATGTATTCTTTCGGCATCTCGATGTGCCTTGTGTATCATTTGGTTTTAGCTTCCGCTTAGTTGTGTATGAAATTATTGTTATTAATAATATTCCATTCGTTTCATTGTTATTTATGATCTTAGTTGGTCGCTCTTTGTATGAATCACATCCCGGATTCTTCGAATGTCCCGGTTAGGGAGTCTTTGAAATTTAGGGGCGTGACATATATATTTTTTTGAAGTAAATTCTATGAAATAATTGAATAATTCCCGTAATTATCAACAACTCTCTTTGTATTTTTTTTCAAAGCTAACACCTTTGCTGGAGGGTTATAAGATAATTTTACTATTTTACTTAGATGAGTTTGTCCATGAGCTTGACGAGTCGAACTCAGTCTTATTTATTTGACGAGCCTAAAAAATTTGCTCAATCTTGATTCATTTGCTAGACGAACGAACACGAGTCAATTTCTTAACGAGTCAAGTCGGACTCAATTCATTTGCAAAACTACCTTCGATGTCCCGACATAACTTTGAAAAGATCAGATTTTGAAATATAAAACTATGCATGGACCCTGTAGCTCTGATCATATTAATAAAACATGTAAGAAAGAAATAAATCTATTTCATCCAGTATCTATGAATAAACCTAGGATTCCCTCCTTGTGTGGGCTACATTATTTGTTGTACATGAGCAGTGTCATTCTCAATGGACCTTCCAATCTACAAGGACACCAATACTGATAATAAGTTCTCAACTTCCCTGACTAATTTGCATTCAAATTTTGGGAATAAAGAGAGAGAGAGAGACACATCACTAGACTGGTTTTGATCTCTGTGTCAGCTAAAATGACCAAATCAAAGTTTGTTAAAAAGCAGTGTATGGTGGATTTTGCTCTTTTGGGCTTATTCAATGTGTCTTTGCATCATTTGAAGGGTACTTAAATCCAGATAGATCTCATCTTTTGAGTGATGCCCCTATGTTTTGCTATATTACTAATTGTTGGTTGCTATTACATGTATTTAACCCATCTATAGGTTAGAAGTAATGAGTTGAGAGAATAATTTAGGGTATGCTTGATTTGTATTTTTGAAAATTGTTCTTAAGAATTCTGAGAATAAATAATAATTTTTTGATAATAATAAAAATAAGTTATCCGACAACAATTATTTTTGTAACTAAATTTTCAGAAAACTGTTTTCAGAAAATTCAACCAAATAAATTTTTTTACAATTTTCTGATTTTCAGTTTTCAGAAAATAAAAAACTGTTATCAGAAATACAAATTAAACATGCCCTTAGTTTCATGAATTCCTATCCTATATCAGATTCAGACAAGGAGAGTGTTGGACATATTAAAGAGTATGTAATTTAAGTATTTATATTATTTAACACCTCCTTATATTGTATTGTTGTAGTTAAACTCATGTTTTTAAATTGATTGGAATGACGGTGAATTTTGAGCTCAAAACTTTTTATTCTGATATTATGTTAAATATTTTATATGAATTTTAGTAGTTATATCTTTTGATATCTCGCCGATGAAATTATTGGTAACATTTTGATTTGAAGTTGTAATTGAAGTGATAAATGTAGTGCTCCCAACAAAGCATGAACTTGTTCTAGGGTCATGAGAATAGGATGTCTTTTAATGGAGAGTCCCATCATGCAACTAAAATAAGGGCATACATGGTATAGTTTTATGGCCATAACTTATAATAGTTATAACTCTGAGGCATCTCATGGAATAACAAGAAATTGAAATTGAAAAGCACTATACAAACATGACCAAAACAAAAAACAGGAAATGACCTGCAAAAAATTAGTGATTTTTCTATTGCTACTGACCCCTTTCCATGTCACCATTTTTTTTTATTTAAAATATTGAGTAGACAATGTCCAGAGAATGACATTCATTAAAGCACACACAACCACTACCACTTTCTAATTAATATTGTGAATTAGACAGGGCCCAGGGTCTAATCTTTTAGTCAAGGAAACAACACACAAAGCATATATATATATATATATATATATATATATATATACTTTTAAATTACCTTCATAAGGCAAGGCAGCTCTTGAAACTAGTCCTCTATCCAACTCACTGTCAAAAACATTCAAGAGACCTATTAGTGTCACCTTATACTCCATGCAATAATGTACATATGTATCAAAGGTTATTGGGTCACAAGCACCTTTGGAAAAGGAATTTTTCTTGAATTGAGATAACAAATATCATATGTATGTACAATATGTGGTAATTTTTTCTTTTTTTAGGATAATATCAATGTCAGATCAGATCCATAGGTGGTGGTATAGGCGTTAGATATTGCAACATATGGACAGTGTCCATGGTCTAGGCCTTGTAGTGGTTGGGCCATCAAAATTCCTAACTACAGTTATTCTGTGAGCAAGCCTATAGATTCTTACTTATTTTTTTGGAAGTTCACTTTGGGAAGTACTGTCCTTCATTGTTCCTTTCTATTTTTTCACTAAATATATTGTTTAAGTAAGGAAACATTTCTCATAAAATAACACTTTCCATACCCTCTCCATCCAAATTCAATATGGGGACAAGAATCATTGCAAGAAATCCGGTCCGATATGAACATTGTGGGCGCTTGGAATGACACCAGATTAGAGATTGGGTCCGCTCTAATACCACTTATCTATGGTTCGGTAATTCAAAAAAAAATTCAAACTGTTAAGTGCAGTTGCAAACCAGTCCATTTATATTCGAGGCTTTTTTAATTCGTTCCGATATTGGATAAGAATCTGTTGAAATAACCCGTACTCTGTTTTTTATCATCTTCGTAATGAAAGATGATGGAAGTTGAACACAATGTGACAAAGAATTTACAATGCAAGCTCAAGTGAAAGTATCCTGATAATTTTGTACAATATCAACACTACAACAATTATGATTCATAATGCAGCCTTTTAAATGTACAGCATTATTTTCCTTTCGTTGTTTTAATTATTAAAAGTAAAAACATGGCTTTTTGGCAAAATCAGACCAAGAAGTATAGTACAATTATTCCCAATTGTGCTTTTGTTACTTTGTGAATTATTGAAGAGCTCAAAAAACAAAATAAAATTGATGGGATTCCCATATGGTGTATGGGAGCCAAGAACTAGAGTAGGGATTGTGGGACCCTACAGTGATGGGTGAGGGAATTTGGCACCTCCCAGACATGTAGGGACACGAGGAGGACATGCTTTGTATAACTATGTATATATATATATATTGTACGAATCATAAAAAAATTAAGATAAATTACAGTTACACCCCTTTAATATATAATAATAAATTACACATGCATTTCATATCGTTTGAATAACTATAATTTTATATCTCTAAGTGGGAATTAATTTATTTACTCATGACTATTTTTTATGAATTTAAATATATTTACATGTAATTGAGAGTATTCATTGAGAGTATTCTAGACATTTTATTTCTGAAAAAGTAATGATTAGAGGACATTTGTTATAATTTACAAACTTAAAAGGGTTTAACTATATAGTTATTCAAATAACAGGGGATGCAAATATAATATATTATATTTCAAGGGGTGAAATTATAATTTACCCTAAAAAGTTAAATAGTGGTCACAAAATTCACATCCCCTCTGTAAAAATCTTCCCACAACAAAAAGAGCAAAGACATCATCAATAGATGCCCCTTTACACCTTTTGGACTTTGGTAAATTCATACAACTGTATTAATTAATTATATATATATATATATATATGCTCCAAGGTTAGATCAAACCCAATCTTGAATTCAAAAATATTGGAGTGATCATCGCAGTTATGTTTTGTCATATTACTTTAGGTTAAGTTTTTACATAATCATGAGTTTTATAAAAAAAATATATTGGAGTGATCATCGCAGTTATGTTTTGTCATATTACTTTAGGTTAAGTTTTTACATAATCATGAGTTTTATAAAAAATATATATAAGTGTTAACGTAGATGAAGGCGATAATTTAGCAGGAATTGAGGATTTAGTGTGACAATAGAGTATAAACACTATCACCATAGTGGAAGATTCCATTGTAGTGCTGTTATACCATGATTATGTACTGATCAAATCATTTCATACAGCCTTTCCTTTGGTTTGTTTTATTTTACAGATGTTGTTTGGCACCTAATCTTAACTTACATTCCAATAGTTAACAGAATTTTATCATTTTATAGTTCATGTCTGGTTTCAATTATAATTCGTCGTATCAAACGATACGTTTTCATATCACTTGATTCATAACATTTTTAAAAAATATTGATATAATTTCGTAACATCAATATTCATTTAATACTCATTTTTTTTTTTTAAGTCTGAACTCATTAAACCGTTAGATGATTTGTTATACTAAAATTATATTTGATGACATACACCAATAAACGACAATAAAAAAAAGTTGGCATAATTTAATTCATTCAGGTCTTATATTATATTATGTACATGCTATAGACATATGATTGTCATGATGTATTTACATGACCACAAGGGCCGAGCTAAAAATTCATTTTAGTGGGCAATCAAGTATGCTAATAAAATACACATAACCCATTCTAAATGAACCAAAAATACTAAATAATAAAAGAGAAATACTAAACTATAAAATGAAAGGCCTATTTTCAGTGATTTGACCCATAAAATTTGAAACAAAAATATCTGTAATTGGATTCAATTGAGTCATCTCCTGTTAAACAATGACAGCCTCTAAAATAAATAAATGAACAAATAAATAAATTGCAGCATTCATCAATTACACCTCATGTAATGAATTTTTATTAAAGAAATGTAAGGTATGTTTGTCTAGGGAATATTAGGTTAAAACTTCTATTCAACTTGTCCCCCTGGGATGACATCTAAAGCATACATGGTTTATGATTAGGTGAGCCTTTGTCAATCTTAATTAGGCAAAGCATAAGCAGTGGCAGTACTATTTGGTGATAGGAAAATCAATAGGACTCATGACAGTATCATTAGTGGCACCATACCAGATATAAAAGGATAAAATTGCTCACGACAATACTATATATATATATATATATAGGGTAAATTACATTTTGACCCCTGTTAATAGTGTAAATTACACCCGCACCCCCTCTATTTTCACTAATTACAATTTCACCTCTTATTTGTTTCACTTTCACCCCCTCAACTCATTCTCCGGCGATCTCAAACCGGGTCAACCAAAATCTGAGATGCGAAATGATCAAATTACCCTTATATGTGTGTAAAGACTTGTTTGCCCATCTAAAATAATATGAAATGCCTAAACTACCCTCATCACTTATATATATATATATATATATGTGCATAAATATATGTATATGTATGAATTGGGTATTGGACAAATTCAATCTATATCATAGAAACATAAATTGGGTCCAAGATCAACAAATACGTCTTATAAGAAGCATGATTTAGACCAAAAATATCAAAAAATCAACACACTCATTTCATATGTATGTAGATATATATGTATGTATATATATAGATTGGTGTATATCTATTTATATAGTTATATATGTATATATATGTGCGTGTATATATATAGATAGTTATATATATATAGATATATATATGCGTATATATATAGATAGATATATATAGAGATAAATATATATATAGATATATATGTCATTTTGTTTTGATTTTTCTGTAATTGAAAATGGATAATTAATTGAGTATGAGTAAATATTGAGGTTTGATAATTGGTAGTTCATTTTAGGGTTAGGGTTTGATTTGAGGGATTTTAGGAGAGAGTAGGGGTGAGATGAAGAAAATGATGAAAGGATAAATAGGTAATTTAATATAAAAGAATATTTGATTATTTAAAATAAATATAAAAAGAGGTATAAGAGTAATTGCACATATCCGGTAGTAGGATATGGGAATTAGGGGTGAAATTGTGATTAGTAAAAATAGAAAGGATGCGGGTGTAATTTACACTATCAACAGGGGTCAAAATGTAATTTACCCTATATATATATATACATATGTATATAAAGCTATGAGCATGTTGGGGGCGTAGGGGTGATTGTATAGAATCTCATTTAGAAAACGACTCACTATACTATTTTTTATACCATACTATAAAGTGGTTCCCCCATGTTGTGTTTGGTAACGGTTTGGTGCGGTGTTAGTTTTTGGTTTTGGTTTGGGTTGAGTTGGATTTGGTTTGGTGTGATTTTATTTTGGTTCTAAACCATATTTGGTAGAGTTGGTATGAGTTAAAATATATTAATATTAAAATTTATAATATTAAAATATATTAATATTAAAATTTATAATATTAAAATATATTAATATTAAAATTTATTATATTTTTATTATATTAAAATATATTTATTATATTAATATTAATATATTTTAATTTTAATATATATATTAATATTAAAATTTATAATATTAAAATATATTAATATATTTTTATTATATTAAAATATATTAATACATTTTTATTATATTAATATATTAATATTAATATTAAAATTTATATTAATATATATATTAATATTAAAATATAAATATTATATTCGGTGCTACAGTGATTCGGGTTGCTACAGTGGAGTGCTACAGTGGTTTGCTACAGTACCCGAACCATCCAAAACCATCAAAAAGATGGTTCCAAAATCCTTCACAAATTTGACACTATGATTTGCTACAGTAACGGTACCATTTTTGGCACCATTTTACCAAACATGGTTTGGTACCATTTTTTGGCACCAAACCTGTTTACCAAGCAGGCCCAATGAATTGAAACAAGAGAGAATACAATCCATATGTATATTATGCCTATGGGGTAAGATAATTATATACTTTAAAACAAAAAAAAAAATCGTGAAAATTAACTTGATTTGCAACTCTGGAAACCGACTTTGAAAAATGAAAAAACTATTTTCAAAATACAATTCCTTTGAAAACAGAGTAACTAATAAGTATTTTGAAATGAAGCATACTTTTTATTATTTAAAATTAAAAAATTATTTTCAGATACACAAATCAAACATATCATCTCATTAATTATTTTAGATCCAAATTTGATACAAATTTTTTAGCCGTAAGTCATATTTTTCAAACTAGAGAAAGAAAATGATTGCAGTCTTGAAAACTGCCTTTAAAAAAATACCTGATTTATAGTATAAGTCAAAAGGTGAGGGTGGTCATACACAAAATTTCTTTATTTTCTTTTCCATAGATAAATGTTTAATATTAATACTCTAAATTAGTTGCTAATAATGGAGGAGGGAGTGAGATGGAATGATTAGCTTTATTTCAGAAGAAAACTTTTTAGAGTATCATGTTTCATACTTTAATTACATTCCACAGAGAGTGGCCCATTTGTTATATTCTAAAAGGTTTTTTTATAAGCACAAATGGTACTGAGTTTTGGGGCCTATTGTGTTAATACTCAAAAGATGGGACCTCAATTTGCTAATATTCACTTGAATGAAGCTAGAGCTAGCAAAATGAGACACGACACGGTAACACGATATGAACACGACACGAATTAAAATGGTTAGGATTAACCATAAAAGGGTTGAAGCTGTATAAGGGTCGACCCGAACACGACACGTTTGACACGATTATATTTATATTTATTTTTATTTTTATTTTTTTCTCTTCTCTAATTGGTCATGAGTTGAAATATATCAATAAACTATTACTATATTGTGTCAAATTCAATTTAATTTTGCTGATAATAGATTAAATAGTTCATTTCGTGTTGGATTGTGTCAAATTTAATTTAATATATTATAATAAACATGCTAAATGGATTACATGGGTCGACACGAATAACTTGTGGATTGAGTTAGAGTTAAACACATTTGACACATATATTAATCAGGTCTTTTTTAATACGATATAATATCGACCCGACACGTTCTCGACCGGACACAAACACGACATGCGGACACGAATGGCCAACCCTAAATGAAGCTATGTAGTGAAGATCCAATAGAAATAGAATTTTATGTTATTAATAATTTGTTTATTTTTAATTTTACTTTGAAAAGGACATGACACCACTCCAGCTTCCACCAATAGCATGTGCATGGTGATGGTGTGGGAAGCCACTTTAGGTGATTGTCATCCAAATGAGTAGAGGAAAAGTAGAGAGAAAAGCAAATGGGTTTTCACTATAGAATCTCTCTATATATATATTGATTGAGATTGGGCTCTTCCTTTATTAGACATGTATCATGACTCTTGCATCATGCATTGTCTCTTCTACATGAGGCATTCCCCCTCCCCCTCCTCTCTCTCTCCACCATGCTGACTTTGGACATAAAATATTTTCCAGTCTAATCAAACACCCTAAATTATAATTAAGATCCATATGCGCATATATATATATATATATATATGGATTTTCGGTTTTGATCACAAACCATGTAATAGACTAGACAAGATATATGCACACACAATTTTATCTGACAATAAAATTGCCCAACCACATATTGCTCTAAACATTTGAAACCATACATCTTCTAGAATTTTGGAACAAAAGAACATTTATTTAGGCCCTGTTTGGTTCGCTGTCCGGTTCCATGTGGTCCGGTCTCATAATGATTTTTTTGGAACCGGACATTGTTTGGCAACACGGTTCCAAAAAAACGGTTCCAAAAAAACAAGGACCACTTGGGACCAAAAGGGGTAATTTGAGACAACAAAAAATGATGGTCTCAAATGGTCTCAAGTGGTCTTATATACAATTGTCTTAACATATGAGACCATAAAATTTGAAATATATATATAAAATTTAAAAATATATATAATTTGAAAATAATATATAAAATTAAAAAAATAATATAAAAAAATTGAAATAATGTATAAAAGTTGAAATATATATATAAAATTCAAAATTAATATATAAAATGCAAAAAATGTATTTAAAATTTAGGAAAATAAAAAAATTCCAAAATAATAGAAAAAATATAAAATAATGTATAAAATTCGAAAATAATATATAAAATTTGAAAATTAATATAATTTTTTTAAAATTATGTATTAAATTCGAAAACAATATATAAAAATCAAAATTAATATATAAAATTTTAAATATATATATATATATATAATTTAAAAAATAATATATAAGTTTTGAAAAATAATATAATTTTTTTGAAATAATGTATAAAATTTGAAAAAAATATAAATTCAAAAATAATATACAAAATTAGATATATATATATATATTTGAGAAAATATAAAAAATTTGAAAATAATATAAAAAATCAAAAATAATATATAAAATTCAAAAAATAATATAAAATTCGAAATAATTTATAAAATTTGAAAAATATATTATTTTTGAGTTTCTTATATTATTTTCAATTTTTTTTTATATTTTTTCAAATTTTATATATTTTTCATACTTAATATATTTTTTGAATTATATATATTATTTTTTTATTTTTTATATTATTTTCCAAACATAAGACCAAACAGCTTGAATAAGACCATAAGACCAGACAACTTTACCAAACAGACTTTCAGAACACCATCCAAATAAGACCAGACCAGACCAGATAAGACCAGACCAGACCGCCTACCAAACGGGCCCTTAGAGACTAGTATATATATTTAAATAAAGGGTAATTTGCACTTAACACCCCTGAGGTTTAAGTCTATTCCATCTTTGTGTTGGTTTTTAAATTTTTTGCAGTAACACTCCCTGAAGTTTGGTTTTGCTTGCAATGACACCCCCTGGACCAATAAAATGACCAAAATACCCTTGATAAAATTCGAAAATATTATATGTAATATGAAATGACCTTTATGCCCCAACCCCAAATATATAAAATTTCGAAAAACATATATATAAATTTGAAAAAATATATAAAATTCAAAAACAAATATTTAAATTTGGAAAAAAAAAAAAATTAGAAAAAAAAATATAAATTTCGAAAAACATATATAAATTTCAAAAAATATGTATAAAATTCAAAAATATATATAAATTTGAAATATATATATAATTCGAATATATATATATATAATTTGAAAAATATTTAAATTCGAATATATATATATTTCAAAAAATATATATAAAATTCAAAATATATATATATTCAAAAACAAAATTCAAAAAATTATATAATTTCAAAAAACATATATAAATTTAAAAAATATATATATATAAAATTAAAAAATATATATAAAATTTGAAATATATATATATAATTCAAAAATATATATATATAATTCGAATATATATATAAATTTTGATGAAAAATATATAAATCCAAAAATATAAATATATTTCAAAAAATATATATAAAATTCAAAAAATTATATAATTTTAGAAATATATATATATATATATATATTGTTAAAATGTTATATCTTTTCTAATGAAGTGAATCAAACTACTTACCACCAACATCAATTAGTGATCTTCATTTATATATATATTTCCAAAATATATATACTTTTTCCAAAATATATATATTTTTTCCAAAATTTATATAATTTATCCGAATTTTATAAAAACAATTCAAAATTTATATATATATTTGAATTATATATATATATTTCGAATTTATATATATAAAATGGGTAATCTCAAAAAATTCGTGGACAATTCATCAATGACAAGCTGAGTTGTTGGGTAAAAATTCAAAATATATATATAAAATTAAAAACAAATTAAAAAAAAAATATAAAATTCGAAATATATATATAAAATTAAAAAATATATATAAATTTTGAATTGTTTTTATAAAATTCGGATATATTATATAAATTTTGAAAACATCATATAAATTTCGGAAATATATATATATATTTTGGAAAAATATATATAAAAGAAGGCCACTAATTGATGTTGGTGGTAAGTAGTTTGATTCACTTCATTAGGAAATATATGACATTTTACCAATATATATATATTTTTCTAAAATTATATAATTTTTTGAATTTTGTTTTTGAAATATATATATTTTCGAATTATATATATATTTCAAATTTTATATATTTTTTTGAATTATATATATATATTTTGAAATTTATATATGTTTTCCGAAATTATATAATTTTTTGAATTTTGTTTTTGAAAAAATATATATTTTGAATTTTATATATTTTTTTGAAATATTTATATATTCGAATTTAAATAATTTTCAAAATTTATATATATTTTCGAATTATATATATTTCAAATTTTATATATTTTTTTGAATTATATATATATTTTTTGAAATTTATATATGTTTTTCGAATTTTATTTATTTCTAATTTTATATATATTTTTTGAAAATTAAATATTTGTTTTTGAATTTTATATATTTTTTCGAATATAAATATATGTTTTTCGAAATTTTATATATTTTGGGTTTGGGCTAAAGGTCATTTCACATTACATATAATATTTTTGAATTTTATCAAGGGTAATTTGGTTATTTTATTGGCCCAGGGGGTGTCATTGCAAGCAAAACCAAACCTCAGGGGGTGTTACTGCAAAAATTTCAAAAACCAGCACAAAAGTGAAATAGACTTAAACCTCAGGGGGTGTTAGTGCAAATTACCCTTAAATAAATGTGTGTTTGATTAGAATGCACAAAAGCTACTTGCTCCTGCTCCAAACTCAAAATTTTATCTTGTTTCTCTTCAAGTTTACTTCCTTCCAAGTATAACCCAAGAGTAAATGTGGGGATGAATCATTATCAAAGAAGTGTGACCAATACAATGTGATTAAGCTTCTGTTGTGTATATATATATATATATATATATATATTATATACTAGTGAATCAGTGATACATGATTCATTTACCACAAAGGAATAGACAATGAGATGGACTAGCTTGTTATGTATGGATCAATATTAGGAGGCCCAAGTAAGTTTTTGTCTGGGCTCAAGGGTCTGAAGAATTGGGCTTATCCATGATATCGTTAAACTGTGGTGGGAAATGCTATTTTTTCCCAAAAAAATTCAACCAAATGTTGGGTATATTGCACATTTTTTTTTTTTTTACTTTTGGATTTTATTTAACCGCACAAAAACGAATTCCTTTGAAAATTATTGTACTAGATCTTCAAATAAAATTGTGAAACCCACGAATATTATTTTTTTTTGAAAATTAAGGAAGAAGAAAGATTTGTGAATGTTTCATTTTCCACAATGGCACAACAACCGTACACGATCAAACAAAAATGTTTCATTTATGTAGGATTCGTACAAGAAAACTATCGTCTATTATTTTCAGATTTATTTCACTAAAAACAAGTTTCTTAACTATTGTTCAGTTTATAAAATGATATTGTAGCTAAAGCACCAAAACACTATTTAGTATTTAGTATTTATATTGATAGCTCTCACAATGGTCACCACCACCACGACCGGGCACCGCCTCTATCAGCCATCTCCTACACCAACCACTGCCTCCGCCACCACCACGCAACCTTCAACCACTATTATTGAGCACCATCATTGGCCACCACCTTCGACGACTATGGTCTCCATCATCCATCGCTACCAGCAATATCTTTCATCGACCTCCAACTCTACCACCAGGTGGGCGGAGCCATTCATTAGCGAGGAGCCATGGCCCTCCCCAATTTTTTTTAAAAAATTATTTTTAGCCCCCAAAAATATATGTATTATAGATATGTTTATAAAAATTATATATGATCCGTCCCAAATTTTCTAAAAACTTCCTTTGGTAGTCTAAAAAAATATAAATTTTACCGATAAATTTATAAAAAATTACATTCCCCCCAAGTTTTAAAAAAAATTCCTTTAGCAATCCGAAAAAATATAAATTTTACCCATAAAATTAAAAAAAATTTGCATTTCCCCTAGGTAATTTTCATGACTCTACCCATCCCCACCACTATCAAATGCCACCACCACCAACCATATGCTACGACCTCCGCCTCCACCTCATCGCTATGGACCATCTCCTCCATCGCCCACCACCACTAGCCATCTCTCTTCCATTACCATCGCCTTCACAACCCACACCGCGAGCCATCTTACCACAGATCATTGGCATCGGCTACTATATTACCGATTTAAAAAAACCAATTATTATTTATAAAAACGTTAACCATCCAAACGGTTATCCAACGATATATTTGTTTTTCCTAAAATTAACAAAACTAACTTGTAAACGCCAATTCTAATTTTCATAAACAAACTTATAAACGCGAATACTAATTTTCATAAGCAACAAACATAAAATTTAGCAAACGGGTCAATTTCACTACTTCAACACTATGATGACATTGCCTCCAATCAAACAGTAAATAATTAAAAGGTCCAAAAGCTCATGTATACGTAGTAGTCTCTAAGAACTAAAAAACTAAAACCAATCCAACAAAGAATCACTAACAATTTGAGGCATGTTTTGTGCCAATTTAGTTCTATATGTTGTATATAGACTATATATATATATATATATATATACCAAATTGATGATGTGGTTCAAGTCCTTGGAACAATATCTGGCTGACTTTGTCCCTCCTTCAAAATTTGATCAAGTGGTGGGGTACACTAAAGTTGGAACACAGATCCTGTATCTCACAAGACTCACTTGACTATACTTCGTTAGTTGACCGTTGGTGTACCGCCACGGGATGATCAGAAGTCTCCGGAGGATTCACGCCGGCGAAAACATTGTCGTCACTAAATTGCGTTGACCGTTGGAGTATTGGATGATTATCCAGAGGGTTCACTCCCACGAAAACATTGTCACCGTGAATTTGCATTGGCAACTTTGAACAATTACTTGATCCAGCTGCTCCGTGAGGCCGAAGGATCGCCCCCAGCTCATCATATGGTTGATTCCGGTAACGGTGACTTGGTCCTGCTGCATCATTGTAATTTGTTGGCGGCATTGGCGCCATTCGAAAACTTGAATTACCCATTAACGGTCCTCTTAATGTTGGTGCATGCTTTGCTCGCTTCGAACTTGGTTCCCCCACTGCAAAATGATACATGCGTAATATGAGCAATGACACACATCATGAAAATAAATATAATTGAATTATCTGCACACAAACTTTACAATAACAAAACTTTTATTACACCCCAAATTCGATTGAACAAATGCATTTATTATTGATTGATGTAGAAATGTAAAACTAAACTTATTACTGTAATATATATATATATATATATATATATGAATAAGTTTAGTTTATATTCATATATATATATATGTACAGGGTAGAATGTTAAACTACTCACATTTTTCTCCCATATATATTATTAGGGTACAATGTTAAAACATATTTATAAAAACCTTACTTTCCTTCCTTGAAACCATTTTCATTCCATTTATATTTTCAAATCTCTAACCAGAAGAATATATGCATGACTGTTGATCAATGATCAAATTATATATAAACTAATGGGTTATCAGGATTTAACATAAATTAAACCGTAAATTAATAACAAAAAATTGTGAGAGACTAGTCGACTTATATTCACTAAATATGCTTAAATGCAATCAAATTAAACAAGCTAGGATTGAAAAATGCAAGTAATAAAGTAGGTACGTACCTCGCGATGTTGCCGTAAAAAAGTTTTGGTGTACATTGGATGCATAAGCGATGTTATTAGTGAGTATCATATGATCATAAACACCTTGCTTACCAACAAAACTGTTATTATTCAGCGCCATATGATCATATACACTTTGATTATTTGTTGCAGCTTCAATATTCGAAGTGCTCACTGGGAAACTTTGTCCTTGTTGAATATGAACATTTGAAGTTGGACAACTTTGCCCTTGTTGAAGATGAAAATTTGCGGTTGGAAAAGTTTGTTCTTGTTGAATATGAACATTTGAAGTTGGAAAACTTTGCCCTTGTTGAAGATCAAAATTTTGTCCTTGTAGAATATGAACATTTGAAGTTGGACAGCTCTGCCCTTGCTGAAGATGAAAATTTGCGGTTGGAAAAGTTTGTCCTTGTTGAAGATGATGAAAATTTATAGTTGAAAAATCAAATTTTGGCAACTGATCAACATCAGCTTCTTCATTTTTGTTTCTCTTCTTGTATACTTTACATAAGACGTCCTCATCCAGCTGCATCAAAGTAATTAACACCATCAGAACCAAAGTTAATGTTATTATAAACATAGTTAGATAGCCAAAAGTTTTTGTTACTATATATATATATATATATACCTGCATATTAGGCGCACCAGTACTGGTACAGGTAGTTGGTGGAGTACCCTTGTGGATTCTGTACTCGTGCATCTTCCAATATGTTCTTACTCCATCAAGATACTTCCCTTCGTAGAAGTCCAATGACTTGACGAATCCTATTTCCTGATTATTATGGTCTTTGATAGGTTCATCGCTTCCTGTTGGCTTCCACCACCCGCCATCCCCAGATCGGTTTGGCCGATTTCCGTTCGGGTACTTCCGATTCCGAGTCGTAAAAAAATACCATGAGTCCTCTCTAATCCCCTTGTACATGTCTGTGTCACAGTTCCCAGAAAATTAACACATGCAAACATTAGTTTACGATGAAACACTACAAGAAGTAAGGGTTTCAGTGGTGGTTGCGATGGCCACTGAAAGAGAACTATGTCGTTGGAAGATTTAGCAGCAGATGTTAAATTATCGTCTAAAGTCCAGATATTAATTTTTTTTTAGCCTATAGTGGCATTAAAAACTAATCTTATACCTTAGATCTTCTAGATAGAAAAATTAGGACTTGTTTGGTTTTATTTCTGAAAACCATTCTCGAGATTTTGAAAAGAGAAAAAAAGGAGTTTTCTGAAATCTGACATTTTAATAACTGAATTTTTTGAAAATAATTTTCAGAAACCCAACCCAACAGATTTTTATACAAGTTTTTGATTTTCAGTTTTCAGCAAATTAAAAACTGTTTTCATAAATGCAAACTAAACCCTTAACTTTTTGTGCTATGATTACAAACAATTTTAGTATGCATCTAAATTTTTGTCAATACACTTTTTTTTATAGTGGAAATTCCTAATCTTCACCGTTTTCTACTTTGACATATAACTATACTTTATTTACCACACAACTGAAACACGCCCCTTATATTGTTTTTAACTTTATTCTTGGGTTAGGTATTTTTACTCTTATTTTTAAGATTAAAGGAAATTTTGTTTAAAATTTTCAGTCTCGTCTAAATAATTAACTGTAATCAGGAAAAAAAAATATTATGGTCATTCAAGAAAAAGACTAAGAAGAGTTTGCAACAAAATTAAATAGTTTAAAGAGTTTATTAAAGGATCTTATGTGTGAATTTGAATATATATATTTACTTATTAAGTTTACTACAAACATGTTAGAAAATAATACCTAGTTCACAAATAATATTCATCAGAATAGTTAAGCTCTTACGTACTTACACCATTATACAAGAAAAAACCTTCCTAGAGTTATTTAAAAGAAAGAAAGAAGGAAAAATAGAATAAAGAACAGAAAAGAAACCAAGAAAAGGAACTATAGATAAGCATATATACAAACGTCCCTAATGGATTTTATGAACTACATGCAGAAAAAGAAGCTACAAGATTATGTCTAGCTATATACCTACATTGATAAAATCTAAAGTACATGAAAATTTTATAAACAAAGAAACCAAGAAAATCAAAATCATATGCATGAATACTGAAAGCAATTATATATATATATATATATCAAAAATGTTACGTATATATAAATGGATTACCTGTGAGTCTTTGCGGATGGTAGTCATATAGACTAACCGAGCGAATGGGACAAGCGGGTATCGGCAAGTTTCGGACATGCAAATTCAAGTAGTACAAAAGTTCGTGCTTCCTAGGGCAAAACCTATAACCAGGAGGAAACCTATTGATATAGTTGTCCACCACCGTCCGAGATTGCGGCGGCGGCGGCAGTGGTGGCTGGTGGTTGTGGCCCTTGTGGGGATGGTGGTTTTGCTCCATTGGGGGTTGATTTTTGTGAGGAAGAGAGATAAAAGTTGACAGATTACAGATAGCTGAGAGCACAAAAATATGTCTTAATTCCCCATATATGTATTTTCACATATATATACTATATTGTAAAAGGCAGAAAAATCGGAAAATTAAGAGTTGTGATTAAATTAAACTACATGTTTTGAAACTATGAAGAATTGAGATTGAAATATACTATGTCGTTTCGAACTATACTTCCGATAGAGCCGGAATTCATAGTTCGACTAAGATTATAATTACCAATTGATTTTTAGAAAATAATCACATTTAGAGTATAATCCTGATCAATTAGCGGTCAACACAAAAATAATTTTTTACATTACTTTGCCGATTATGATGATTATTTAGCCTATGATTTGAAGAAATTATTGTAACATTGGGAACATCTAACTCCATGCGCAGATATGCCCACACAACTACTTGTTGCAATATTATGAATTTCTTTTCTTTTTTCTAATCTTCCCCAATTTGTTTCTTTTTAGAATTTTGATTGAATCATGGCCCTCCAAAGTATCAATTTGATAATTATGTATTTCAATGAATGTATGTCAAAATGCTTATCTTAATTAATATTTTAGTCTGTAAAAAGATTTTGGTCATATAATAATAGGTAAAGTCATATTATTATGTGTTAAGATTATTAGATAGTTTCTATTTTGACCGTTGTTAATACATGGAGGAAAAATTATGATTATGATTTAATAATTCAAGAAAATATTGTTTCAAATGTTGGTTATCTGAGTTAAAATTAATGCATGCATGCAAGGACGTACGGATCCAAAAAAAGAATTTAGGGGGCCGGGGGCAATAAAAAATTGTTGACAATTTTATGGGAGGCAATTTTCACATTGTATCCACATTTTGTCTAAAGAAATGAAAATTTTTAGTATTTTACGAAAGGAAAAAAAATTGAATAGGGGGCAAGGGCCCCATGACTTTGAATGACTCCGTGCCTGCATGCATGCGTATGTTCAATTTTTTTTTTTTTTTGGCATTTGTAAAATCCATGAAAGAAAAGAGAAGAGTCCACTTCCGCTCATTCTTATGGGAACTAACCCTCTAGTTCGTCTGCTGATCGAAAGAAAAGAGAGAGCATGTGTTTTTGGTTTGTATTTTTTAAAATAATTTTTTATTTTTTCAAAATTGAAAATAAAAAATTGTACAAAAATATGTTTGGTTGGGTTTTTTGATAACTGTTTTTATGAAAATTCAATTCTAAAAATGTCTTCTTTTAGATAAATTCCTTTTATTGTTTTCAGAAAATCATTTTCAGAATTTTCAAAAATAATTTTTAGAAATAGAAACCAAACATGCCATAGGTCACTAACGCTGGACTTGTTTCATTGCGATTAGCATGGTCCATTTTAGTTCTCTTACCAACCAAAGATGGCACAAAAGGAAGAGTTGTTTGGACTCTTCAATTTCTTCAGGATTCCAGCTACATAAATCATGTAGGTGCAGAGTGCATTTTTTATTTTATTTTTGAAAATTAAATCAATTTTATAGAAAAAAAAAAACAAGCTAAAAGCCTACAAGGATACATGTGGGTGCAGGGGGCATATTATTGTTGACTATTTCAACAATTAAATACATTTCTTTTTATACAAAGATATACGGCGACTTGTATGGTCGGTAGTACTATAAAACTGTATCCAATCCAATTTAAACATTATATAGTGTTGCAAAATATATTATGGGCATTGTCTGTATTTTATTTATGGCCTTTTTGTCTCATCACATAATCAGTTTCCCAATTTAGATAGGGTGTGGCGTAAAATTTTGTAATCCTTTTTACAAATTTTATTTTGTGAATAAGATTTATAGCTTCATAGGTTGCGAACATCTTCTTTTCTGAGTAGATACGGCGAGTAACTCTTGTGTCCATCCATCATTCTCTATTTTTTCTCACAAGGTTGACTTCTGACACTACCGCTGAAAGATTTAGCCCTAACACATCAGTTGTTAACCTCTCCTCCTCGGTAATGTGCACCTCAGTAGTCTTCTTCTTTTTGGAGTTATCCTGGGATTTTCCACTTCGACAGTCTTTAATTAGCACGGTGTCCTTGCTTACAGCAGACGAAACACTTTCCATTGAACTTTTTGTTTTGTCCTTGGCTGGGACTTTGGCCTGAATATTTCCTCTTTTTATTTTTATTGCCAACCTCAACCACATTTGCCTTTGAGATTTTTGAAGAATTCTCAGATCTCTTTTAAGATATACGGTTATCTTCTTCAATCCTCAACCTGACAATCAAGTCTTCGAGCCCCATTTCCTTGCGCTTATGCTTCAGATAATTTTTTAAGTCTCTCCAAATAGACGGCAACTTATCGATGACTGCTGCTACTTGAAATGACTCACTCAATGTCATCTTCTCAGCATGTATTTCATGCAGAATCAACTGAAGCTCTTGCACTTGGCTCATCACAGTCTTGGAGTCCACCATTTTAAAGTCCAGAAATCGTCCGACCACGAATTTCTTTAAACTAACATCCTCTATTTTATACTTCTTGTTGAGTGACTCCCATAACTCTTTAGCAGTGTTAATTGGACTATACACATTATATAATGTGTTATCCAATCCATTGAGGATGTAGTTCTTGTACAAGAAGTTTCCTTGCTTCCATGCATCAACAACTCCAAATTTCGTTATGTTAGTCTCACCCTTTTGTAGTACTGGAGCAATTTCATTTAGAAACTTACTCAAATTTAGAGTTGTAAGGTAGAAAATCATCTTTTGTTGCCACCTTTTGAACTCTGCCCCATTAAAATTTTCGGGCTTTTCTCCATGACTGATAAGAACAATAGGCATAGTTATAGCACTACTACTTGTCATTCGTCTGTTATTAAATATACAGACCATAATTTAATATTTAAATAATAATATTATAATTATGAATTTGTCTTAAGATTGTTGTTAAATAAGTGTGTGACTAATATATAATATTAGCACTACTATAGTATTATTATTAATATAATTTTTAATGTATCACATAATATATATATATATATATATATATATATATATATCTAATGCAACACAATATATATATATATTAAACAAAATATAATATTTAATATAAGGAACCAGTTAGGCCGAGTCTAGAATTTAATTATATGTTCTTAAGACAGATTCGCCCCGTTACGGTGCTCATGGTATTTATAGCAGCACTATAAAGTCGAGAATATTCAAACCACTCCTGTGTTGTACTCTCAACTACTATAAATATATATATATATATATATATATATATATGAGAAGGAAGAAAGGAAGAAGAATACTAAGAATTTTCGGAATTCTTGGAATGGGGATTGCAAATGACCCATAGGGGGTATTTATGGTTATGACTTATTGGGAACAATCACAACCTTTTGCTAAAGAGTGTTATCAAATGTCACAACTTTTTTATTAAAGAGTGCTTCCAAGGGTTACAACCTTTCTAGTAAAAGGTATTTCCAAGGGTCACAACATTTTTGGTAAAAGGTGTTTCAACAACTTTTAAAGGGCCATACACTTTTCTGTCGGGTTAAAAACCCTACCCAGAAAGGTAAACTGTGGGTCAAGTCTAACACATATATTTATGGGTCAGCACCAACCAAACTAATTACACACTCACACCCACACCCATATTTCAAGTAGGTCTCTTTGAGGGATAATTTCTCATTCAACACTTAATAATTTTGAACAAATAAATATACCAAATCAATCTTTTCTCTAGGGAGAACATATTGGTACTTGGTCCCGTTCATTTCGAAGTACGGGTCTCACTTTTATTTTAGCACCAAATTACTAAAAACATTTATTTTTAAAAGCTATTTTCCAACAACACCGTCTCTATATCTGACGCCGGACAGAATAGAGATTATTCTGCAGGCTAGCGCAACGGGTAATTTGCAAGGAAAAAGGGGAGAAATTGGACCCAAAATTCAAAAAAACACTCTGAATTCAATAAAATTCTTAATATTCAAAACTAATTTAAAACAACCCACAAGCCGGGTTTAAATAGCTGAAAATCAAGAATTTTACCAAAAATAGCAAAACCCTAAAAGTCTTACCAAAACGAAATACGGAAAGAAATCAAAAGATTGCCAAAAATCTGGCCCAAATCGGGTTCAGAATCAATTCCTAATTGACAAACAGAAAATTACCATAAGTAGTAAAAATTAACTAAAAATAGAGATTTGAAAAGGAAAACAGCAGATCACGATTTCCTGCCATCCTTGCGCTGATCCTCCTGCATCAGTCACCTCGGGTTGGAAAGAACTCGTCCTCGAGTTCACAACAACATCAGCAGAATCCGCAAAACAAGAACTCGGATGTTTCACATTAAAGACATCAGATGTTTTCAAGTGACTAGGGAGACACAACCTGTATGCGTTGTCATTAATCTTCTGCAATATCTCACAGGGTCCAATCTTCTGCTCCTTACGCTTATTATACTCGCCAACAGGGAAACGATCACGAGTTAATATAACCCAAACAAAATCACCAACATCAAAAAGTACCTGACGATGATGGCTGTCCGCTCGAGTTTTGTACTTGACATTGCTCTCGTGAATGGCTAGTTTCACTTGCTCATGGATGCCTCGAAGATGTTGGCCATTAGACGATGGAGACATCGGCTGATTAAATGCAGAAGGAGACATCAAAGAGACTGACGAGAGAGAACCCTTCTTTCGGACAGCGTCTTCAGAGACTACATTCTCGCAACTGCCACTGTAAATAATCATCTTGCAGACTTTGTTGGCCACAGTGCAGGTTGTATGGAAAATATTGGTTCTCAACCAATCATCTTCAGAATCGCTTCTGAGAGTAAGGAGGCTCTTAGGAATGACCAGAGTTTCATGGCCGTCCCCATACAACACATCCTCATCTACTTCTGTGTCATACACTGGCTCTCCAACGAAAGTATCGGTTTTCAACCAATCATCTTCGGAATCAGAATCTTCCGAAAATATTGGCCATAATGGTGGATACGGATTTTCGAACGTGGAATTGTCGGTATCAGAATCTTCCACATCATGATTACCGATTTCCTGCGCCGCCAGGCGTTGGGTTAACTCTGCCACTTGCCTTTGCAAATCCTCAATCATGACATCCTGAACGTTACGATCACGGTGCGGGACTTCCTCAATCGGAACCTGCCCACGACGACCACCACGACCACGACCACCAACCATTGAAAACTGATGAGAATACCGTCTCAGGAAGATGCTGAGCTCTGATACCAATTGACGCCGGACAGAATAGAGATTATTCTGCAGGCTAGCGCAACGGGTAATTTGCAAGGAAAAAGGGGAGAAATTGGACCCAAAATTCAAAAAAACACTCTGAATTCAATAAAATTCTTAATATTCAAAACTAATTTAAAACAACCCACAAGCCGGGTTTAAATAGCTGAAAATCAAGGATTTTACCAAAAATAGCAAAACCCTAAAAGTCTTACCAAAACGAAATACGGAAAGAAATCAAAAGATTGCCAAAAATCTGGCACAAATCGGGTTCAGAATCAATTCCTAATTGACAAATAGAAAATTACCATAAGTAGTAAAAATTAACTAAAAATAGAGATTTGAAAAGGAAAACAGCAGATCACGATTTCCTGCCATCCTTGCGCTGATCCTCCTGCATCAATATCTCCCATCAGTACTATCGGCCATCTCCTACACCGACCACTGCCTCCGCCACCAACTAACATTGGCCACCACCACGCAACCTTCAACCACCATTATTGAACACCACCATCGGCCACCACCTTCGACGACTATGGTCTCCATCATCCATAGCTACCAGTTATGTCTTTCATCGACCTCCAACTCTACCACTAGGGGTGGAGCCATTCATTAGAAGGGGGAGCCATGGCCCTCCCCAATTTTTTTAAAAAAATTATTTTTAGACCCCAAAAATATATGCATTATAGATATGTTTATAAAAATTGCATATGGTCCGTCCCAAGTTTTCTAAAAAATTCCTTTGGTAGTCTAAAAATATATAAATCTTACAGATAAATTTATAAAAAATTACATTCCCCCCTAGTTTTATAAAAAAATTCCTTTGGCAATCCAGAAAAATATAAAATTTACCCATAAACTTAAAAAAAATTGCATTCCCCCTAGGTAATTTTCCTGACTCTGCCCTTGCCTACCACTATCAGATGCCGCCACCACCAACCATATACAACAGCCACTGCCTCCACCTCATCGCTATGGACCATCTCCTTCACCGCCATAAACCATCTCCCTTCCGTCGCCATTGCGCATCGCCATCACAACCCATACCACGGGCCATCTTACCACAGACCACTAGCACCCAAGGCTATCAAAATCGGGAGTCTAGGTAGGATCGTTTTGGGTCCGTAGAATCGAAAATCGTATGATTCTACCAATTTGTCACAAAAAGAATTCAATTTTACTTCATAAACAATAATATCTCAATAATATAACAAAATATACTCAAAATAATTTATATATCACCTTAAAGTCACAACAATGTGCAAATATTTGAATTATATCACGTTACTGCTTTCTTAAAAGCTTTAAAACTAATTAAAAATATAAAATTAAAATTAAAACACAATTTCTAGAAGCCTAAAAAAATATCATTTAACAAACTTAATATAAATTTCATCAATGTATTATACTAACTCAAAATAATAAATAACCACCAAATTAGAACAAAAAGTTACTCGTACACAACATCACTTCTAAATAAGATCATTGTTATGGTTAAAGTCTTCATCCAATTCACAATCACTGTCAAAATTATCATCGCCAACATCATAACTACTATCCTCTTCATTATCAACACCATGGATGTTCATCTTACCAAATTCTTCATCATCATCTATTTCATGAATTACCTTCACTAAAGCATACAAATAAACAAAGAAAAATATTATAATTCATATGCTAAAATTACAAATTTAAATAAAAAATCTGAAATTAAAATTTAAAATTAATTGGAACATATAATTTATTTAATATAGTTCATTTCTGATTTTTTTACATATAATAATGAAATATTTATTTTCAAAGTTTAAATCATATTAAAGTTTTTGTTTTCAATATATTGGATCTTTAATTATTTTTTTCATAAATTTGGTTACATATTGAAATATTTGACTAAATCATTAACGTTTTAGGTCTCATATGGATGACTTAACCCTAAAACTATTATTTTAGCCAAAACAATACCAAAAATACATGTGAATACAAAGTGGTGTATGTGTGAAAAGCTTACCTTTTACAAAAAAATAAAAAATAAAAAATTGTAGAATTTTACGATTCTACCCGATTCTACTAGGATTCTACCTATTTTAGCCCAAACATTCCCTAAAATAGCAGAATCATGTAGAATCGTAATTTTACTCCGATTTTACCTATATGAACGATTTTTGTGCGATTTGAGTAGTTTTGGGGTCCTAGGATCGTAGAATTGCACAATCCTACGATGTAGGATCGTGATTTTGACTACCTTGTTGACACCGACTACTATATTACCGATATAAACAAACCAATTATTATTTATAAAAACGTTAGCCATCCAAACGGTTATCCAACAATATATTTGTTTTTCCTAAAATTAACAAAACTAACTTATAAACGCCAATAATATTGGGTTAATAGCAAAAAACCCCCTCAACTATACCCTCTCTCTAATTAAACCCCCCTGAACTATTTTTCGAGCTAAAAACCCCCTAAACTATCCATTTGTTGCATTTAACCCCCTAACATTAGTGCACAGTTAGGGTTCCGTCAATAATTAGCATGTGCAACTCATGTTTTGGTTACTTTTTCTTAAAATACCGAATATACCCTTTATAAACGTTACCCCAAACGCGTCCTTAATTTTTCTTCAAACTCCAAACATTTCCTAACACTCCATTCTTCTCACCTCTTCTCACGATCCAAAGAAGCCCTCAATTTTCGTCTCTCTCAAACACTCGATCAATTGAAGCAATCATTTTCATCAATTGAATCACGTTCATGGCCCTTTACCACTGCATTCATACCAGTAACTGAATCTCTCAAACCGCCGCCAATTTCACCCTCAATCTGAAACCCTAATCCCCAATTTGTGAACCCTTCGCAATCAATTTAAGTCTCAAACCCTAAGCCCCAATTTGTGAACCCTAAGTCTCTCGCAAACCCTAATCTCATAGAACCCTAACTCTCAAAGCCCCAATTGGATTTAGACCCAAATCCCCAATTTTTCTCTTCGAACCTAGAACCCTAATCCCCAATCTCCAATTTGTTGTGAAGCATGGGTGAGAGTTCAACAACTGTGAACAACAATGGCCTTTACAACACAACAAGCTTCTCATGTTGATAGCACTGCATTTTTGCTCAGGTCAATGATGCAGTTTACAATGGTTGTATTTGTTGGTAGTATGTTTATGTTTTTTTTTTGCTGCTGATGTGTTGTTGGTTGCAATGGTGATGAGGGTGAAACAGAGAATGGTGTTGTTGTTGTAATGAGCTAGGAGAAACTTGTGGAGTAATGAACTAGGAAAGTTGATGTTGTTGTAGTGAAGCAGGTCAATGATTCAGTTATTGTGGAATATTGATGTTGTTGTAATGTTGTATGATGTTTTGTTGGGTTGAAGTTGTAGCTCAGTTTGTATTTTGTAATCATGTTGAAGCATTTTTGCTATCGTAATGAGAATGGAAAATTTTCGTGCAAATAATTGTAGCTTCAGTTTGTATGTTTTAGCCCATATTGATACACATTTCCATTTTGACAGTTTGTAATACATATCATAGAATGAGCTGCAAATGAACTGAGATTGTCAAACACAAACAAAGCTGTGAGTTAACACATACACACATTGAGCTGTGAGTTAACACATACACAAACACATTGTACAGCTTTGAACCAGTCACTTTGTCTGCAACATTAAACACAACTAATATACAAGAGTTTTGCTGGAAAATAGCGCCAAACCAAGGTCATATTTGCCACCCAAAACAGAGTTGTCACTCTAGTGAACAACAACTGAAACAAAGATGGAGATGAGGTGGATTGGTTATGTGTTGTCACTTGTTCATTGGTTGTCTAGGATTGCATTGTCATGTCACCAAAATACAAGCTCAAAGTTGGTTTTCCCTTCATGTGTATAGCCAAACAAGGCCTTGTTTCAACAAGGGTATTACTTTTCATGAATTTTGGCTTAACAGTGTTAGAGCACAGTTTGTTAAACTGCACAGAAAACATAGTTCAAGGTGGTAAATTGCACACCAGGGGGTTTAGTTAAAGAGAGGGTATAGTTGAGGGTTTTTTTTTTGCTATTGTAATAGTGAAAATGTCCAGCCCAATTGAGCCCATCTGTCATCAGGCCCATCAAGTTTATGGGCCAGCAAGATATTTATGAACCCAATAATAAAGCCCATTCAGAGGAGGTATGTAATAAAGGACCCTGATTAAATGTACAGGAGGAAGTCCATTTAGGAGATGTATATAAAGAAATTCCAGAAATTAATGGAAGCATTCGAAGAAGTGTTGAACATTTTAAGGTGTTTACACATTGGCGCCGTCTGTGGGAAACGAGAGAGGTTCCTGATTTTTCAAATGCCCTTCGGTACTTGTAAAATCGCCTCCTTCTTCCCATCTCGAAAAGCTAAGTCTGTTTGACAGGCAAAAGACCCTCCACTTCCAAAAAACCTCCACTCACCGCCTCCCCGGACGAGAATGCCAGTCACCCGTTCACAGGCAGGCATTCTGCCCACTGAGGACAATCGTGCAGAGGACTCCCAGACCATGGAGCAAATTCTTCAACGCTTGGCGGCTGCAGAGGAACGTAGCATGGCCTTGGAGAAACAGAATGCAGAGCTCAGGGAGAGGTTGGCTCCATCAGCAGCTGCCTCACCGGCAGTTACACCTAACCCTCCGGTGGCGGCGATCGACCATTCTCTGAACCAACCTGAAGAGCACGCCGAATCTTCTCAGCGCTCGCGAAAGGCTCCAGCAGTCGACGAGTCTATAACCCCCCAGAAACTTCAAGCAATGATGGACGAGTTCCAAAGGAAAGTTCTCGGAGATTTGAGGTCTCGATCTACGGACGACATGGCCATCCAGGCGTCCACTGAATTGATACAGTCGCCTTTCGTTCAGGAAATAACCCAAGAGCCTTTCCCAAAGAAGTTCGTTATGCCACAGTTCACCCCTTATGATGGCACGCGGGATCCCGAAGAGCACATATACCAAATTCATCAGAAAATGACCATGTACGCCGAGAACGAGTCCCTGCTATGTAAGGTGTTCTCCACAAGCCTTGCTGAGGCCGCCCTATTATGGTTTAGGAAGCAGCCACCCCGATCCATTGGCAGCTGGCAACAGTTGACCAGGCTCTTCATCGCCCAGTATTATGGAAACAAGAGACAGAAGAAGACCATATCCTGCCTCTTCACCATGATCCAGGAGAAAGGAGAGTCACTGAAAAGCTTTCTGTCCCGATTCAACATCGAGTCCTCTTCTGTGGATAATTGTGACCAACACTCTGCGGTCGAGGCATTCAGGATGGCCCTCATTCCTGGAACAAAATTCCATCAATCCTTGGTGAAGCGCCCTCCATCGGGAATTGGGGAACTAAACTCTAGGGCCCAGGGGTACTTGAGAATTGAAGAGGAAGAAACTATCAGGCAGAGAAGATCAGCCTTTGTCGGCCTTGAAATTCAGTCCAAGGATCGATTGACCGATCGGAAGCGATCAACTCCACCGGGATCGTCTGCCCCAGCGGGATTATCAATCCCAAAGCCATCCAAACGACCCAGGTTAGAAGAAAGGATAACACCCCTGAAGGTGAGCCTTGCAAAGCTTTACCAGGAGAACAAGGCCAAAGGGATTTTCCAGCAACCCCCTACCATGCGACAACCACTTGACCAGAGAGACAAGACAAAACACTGCGCTTTCCATGGTGACTTCGGGCACATCACTAACGAATGCCGCAATCTAAGGCAACAGGTGGAGACGTTACTACTTCGCGGAGTACTCCGGGATTACGTACAACGGAACAAACCTGGACAACAAGGAGGTTAGAGCATTCTTTGCCGAACATGGTATCAACCAGAACACGTCTTCCGTCGGCTACCCGCAAGGGAACGGGCAGGCGGAAAGGACAAATCGCACTATATTCAACACTCTGGCCAAAAAACTTGAAAAAGCCAAAGGGGCCTGGTTAGAGAAACTGCCCGAAGTTCTCTGGTCATACAGAACGACCCCCAGACAACCCACGGGAGAGACCCCTTTTGCCATGGCGTACGGTGCCGAAGCTGTTATCCCGACTGAGGTCCGAGTTCCAACTCTCCGGAGTGAGGCCTGGGTCGAGGGACCAAGTAACCAGCATTTGGCTCAGAATCTTGATCTTCTGGATGAAAGAAGGAAGGCTGCCGGGATCAGGCTGGCTGCTTACCAACAGCAAGTCCGGAACCACTTCAATCAAAGAGTCAAAAGAAGAGAGTTCCAGATCGGGGACATGGTCCTTAGGCGCAAAATCGGGCTTGTAGGCAAGCTCAGGGAGCCCTGGGAGGGCCCGTACACCATCACTGAAGTCATCGGTCGCGGAGCATACCGGGTCCGAAGGAATATTGATGGCGGAATGGAACCAAACTCCCAGAACGCCTCTCGCCTCAAGAGGTACTACCCTTGATGGTCCAAGTCCTATTTTTACTTGGATCTTTTTGTAAAAAGGCTACAGCAACTGGTCATTAAAAATCATTATTATGGCCAATTAAGTAAATCATAAAATCTGCTGGTGTGCCCGAAGATCCTGAAGAGATCCTTGTTCCAAAAATAAATCAAGTGTTGCATTGACTTTCGCATGGCCTGAAGAGCCTGAAGTCACAACACAGATCCTGAAGTGATCATTGTTCCAAAAATAAACCAAGTGTTGCATTGACTTTCGCATGGCTTGAAGAGCCCGAAGTCACAACACAGATCCTGAAGTGATCATTGTTCCAAAAATAAACCAAGTGTTGCATTGACTTTCGCATGGCCTGAAGAGCCCGAAGTCACAACACAGATCCTGAAGTGATCATTGTTCCGAAAATAAACCAAGTGTTGCATTGACTTTCGCATGGCCTGAAGAGCCCGAAGTCACAACACAGATCCTGAAGTGATCATTGTTCCAAAAATAAACCAAGTGTTGCATTGACTTTCGCATGGCCTGAAGAGCCCGAAGTCACAACACAGATCCTGAAGTGATCATTGTTCCAAAAATAAACCAAGTGTTGCATTGACTTTCGCATGGCCTGAAGAGCCCGAAGTCACAACACAGATCCTGAAGTGATCATTGTTCCAAAAATAAACCAAGTGTTGCATTGACTTTCGCATGGCCTGAAGAGCCCGAAGTCACAACACAGATCCTGAAGTGATCATTGTTCCAAAAATAAACCAAGTGTTGCATTGATTTTTGCATGACTTGAAGAGCCCGAAGTCACAACACAGATCCTGAAGAGATCCTTGTTCCAAAAATAAACTAAGTGTTGCATTGACTTTCGCATGGCCTGAAGAGCCCGAAGTCACAACACAGATCCTGAAGTGATCCTTGTTCCAAAAATAAACCAAGTGTTGCATTGACTTTCGCATGGCCTCAGGAGCCCGAAGTCACAACACGGATCCCGGTTAAGTGATGCATTAACTGTAAAACTTTGCAAAAATAAACAAAACAACCAATATTCGTTATAACTGTAAAAGTCAAAAGTCGACTGGACAAAACCAATTATGTTTCACTAAAATTGGGCCCCTGTGGCCAAGGCTTACAATGCATTTCATAAACAGTAAATGCTAAGGGACGACGCCGGTGCCTGATACATCTGGGTTCACTGAAACGATGGCCCCATCGGGAGCCGGAGGATCAGGAGGGGCGGTTATGCTCATTCCTGGGAGAGGCTTGGTCAGGAACTCGCAAAAACGAACGTCGTCTGGACCACCAACCGGATCGTCGTACGGTGGGGAAATGCCCAAACTCTCATCCAGTTCTTCCACCGAGGCAAAAGTCCTTTCTTCGACGGGTTTCTGCATGTCACTAAAGCATGACCTCCATCCAAACCCGATCCGGTATTGGGAGGTTTCACAGAAACGCTTATACATTTCGTTCCCACCCCGGTGGCACATCTCCACCACCGACCTCTCCGTAGCGAGGAGATTCTCAATCTCAGCCCTCTCCTCCAGGAGCTTCGAATTGGAAGCCGTCAAGTTCTCAATATTAGCTTTCAGGCTCCCATTCTCAGCCTTCAGGGCCTCCGTCTCAGCAAAGAGAGCCCGCCGAACTGCTTCCATTTCCTTAATTTTGTCTTCAGCCGCCCGAAGCTGTTGCTCTGCAGCGATTGCCCTTCGGGACTGGACATCCAACTTTTCGTTGGATATGGACAGTTTGGCGGCGACCTTCATTCGAGATTCCTCTTTCAGTCTCAGGAGCTCGTTGGACTTCTTGAGCAAGTTGGAGTCCTCCTCCAGCTTCGCATTATAAGCTTGCGTCAGGTAGAGCATTTGCCAAAAGATCAAGTGTTAGCCTGATAAGGAGATAAATAAAATATTAAAAGCAATGGAGGAGTCTGTAGATTCAAGCACTACCTTCATAGCAACCTCTGGACCTGTCAGTGCCAACTCCTCCCGATCGATGTTTCTCAATCTCTTTCGGTCTATGGGAGTCCAGATCTGAGATCCCATAGCCCGAAGGGCAGTGTCGTTGTCAATTGTTGCGTGCCCTGCAACCAGAAAGTCGCCGCCCGGGAGTCTAATCTTCGGCGCCCAGGGCACGGGCAACTCCTTTTCAGTTGCGGCCCCACTGTCATCTAGAACGATAGGGGATTCCTGCGTAGACGTTCGGGCCCTGACGGACCGTTCGGGTGGATTCTCCTCCGATCGGGGATGTCGCGCCCCCGTCAGGCTCGTTTCCCCTTCAACCAATCGGAATTCAGGGATGGGAACATCCACCGAGGATTGAACAACCTCCTCTGATCCTTGAGCAGGAGCCTGGCCGGTTTGCACATTTCCCATCGGTGGAGATGGAACTACCGGGATATTCTCTACTGGGGGCGGGATAACGGGAACAGCCGGAGGGATTGGAACACTTTGTGATCCCTGCCCGGTCTGGATCTCACCGGGGGCTGAATTTGAGGCTTGAGGCCCGACTGCCCGCTTATTCTTCTTCTTCAACACCGCCTGCGGGATCCTCAGCATCTCTGTGGATAGGGCCTGCAAATTAGAACCTGTCAAGAAACTGGTACACATCCTCAAAGGCTGTCCCCAAATTTTTGATTTAAGCAATTCAAAACGGGTTCTGATATAGTTTGAGGTTTTATATTCATCGGGTGCTCCCAAAAACTCAAGCACATGGAGGCCCAACTTATCATTGCACTAATCACAGTTGCATACCCCCCTATGGAATGGCTTGAAAGAGGGGAAAAGGTGTTGGTTAAACTCATTGGGTACTTTGAATCTAGATGAGCTCGGGAGTCTCCAACTCCCGCTCACAAGGACCATCCTCTCTTTCCACCCTTTATTGGATTTTTCCGTACCATCACAAATTTTCCTCCCACTAATGGGAAAAAGGTTGTACCGGCCCCTGCACTCCTTCTGGGCCTGTATCTTGTAACAGAACAGAAGTTCCGCCAGACCAAGGTCAAGTCCCAGATCCCGATTGATCATCAAGATCATGGCCAGGACCCGGAAGAAGTTAGGTCCCACCTGAAGTGGGGCCAAGCCTAAAGTGGCTAAGGCATAAAGGAAGAAGGGCTGGATCGGGAATCTAATAACCTGAAGGTGAAAAGCCGACAACAAAATCTGATGGTCCAAAATTCCCTCGCCCTTCCTAAAATCATGCTTTTTAGGGTAATTTTTGATAATCACCCCATTGGGTACCCCGCATTTAACCCTTAACCTTTTTAATACTGTCTCTACCCTGTTCATAGGGGGAATGGGATCAGCATAGAACTGATCCCCCGAAACCCCTGCAACCGGATTTCCGGCTGCTGCTACATTCTGGTTAACTTCAGGTGGGCTAGACACAATTGTCCTAACCACCTCCACTGAGGGTGAACTAAGGGATGCGTCCGGGTTTACAGAGGAGGGTAGACGGTCGCTACCCGACCGGGTATCATCACTATCAGACATTTCGAAAAGAAAGACGCTAAGATGAAAAGAAATAACTTACTCTAAGATGAACCCCGAAGGATTTCTGACGCTTTCCTGAGAGTGGAGGTAGACTCTGGCAATGATAAGTCAAGGTCTCAAGTGCAGGGAGCTCTCTAAAAATTTTTAAAACTGTGAAACGGAATGAATCCATAGCACTGTAGGCATTATTTATAGAAGCCTCAGGGGCGCTTGAAAAGCCGTGCGCTCGGGAACCGAAACGTCACCTCGCTTCACGTGCGCCTCCCTTCTCGCCAACCAAGGCCACCCGTACCACGAATTTCAAATGTTACAATGATTGTACAACCGTCGTATTAATTGTGTCAGCCACGTCATCCCGATCAGGGGTGATGTATCTTGTCCCCACTCTGTATCCTTTATAATGGGCCGGGAAGATCGACAACCCATCACAAAGGATAGGGCCTGTGTAATAGTGAAAATGTCCAGCCCAATTGAGCACATCTGTCATCAGGCCCATCAAGTTTATGGGCCAGCAAGATATTTATGAACCCAATAATAAAGCCCATTCAGAGGAGGTATGTAATAAAGGACCCTGATTAAATGTACAGGAGGAAGTCCATTTAGGAGATGTATATAAAGAAATTCCAGAAATTAATGGAAGCATTCGAAGAAGTGTTGAACATTTTAAGGTGTTTACAGCTATTAACCCATAATAATTTTCATAAACAACAAACATAAAATTTAGTAAACGTGTCAATTTCACTACTTCAAAACTATGATGACATTGCCTCCAATCAAACAGTAAATAATTAAAGGTTTAATTTCATTTACACCCCCTGAAGTTTGTTCTATCTTCACTTTAATAGCTCAAGTTTGCATATCTTCATTTACACCCCCTACTATTCAATATTCTCATCACTTAGACCCCCTAAACGATGACATCAACCTGATTTTTTTTTAAAAATCCCTAAACTATCCTCAATGTATTATCCTTGTTCTGTTTGGAAACAAGGATAGTGTTTTTATCAATTAGACCCCCTCCCATCATTTAATAATTTAATTTGTATTAAATTTTCAAAATATATATAAAATTAAAAAATATATATATTAAAATTTGAAAAATATTATAAATTCGAAAATAAATATAAAATTAAAAAATATATAAATTTCGAAATTATTTTTTTTTTTCAAAAAAACATATTAAATTTCGAAAATAAATATAAAAATCACAAAAAACATAAAAAATTTGAAAAAAATATATAAAATTAAAAAAAACATATAAAATTCAAAAATATATATTAAATTTTGAAAAAAATTATAAAATCGAAAATAAATGTAAAATAAAAAATATATATAAATTTTGAATTTTTTTTTAAAAACATATTAAATTCAAGACAAATATATAAAATGAAAAAAAAACCATATAAAATTCTAATAATATATATTAAATTTCGAAAATAATTATAAAATTCGAAAAAAATATAAAAAATTATAAAATTTGAAAATAAATATAAAATTCAAATATATATATATTAAATTTAAAAAAAATACTAAATTCAAAAATAAATATAAAATTAAAAAAATATTTAAAATTTATTTATCTCTCTCTCTCACACACACACACTCACTCACTCTGCACAGACGCACACATATATATATATATATCTATACATATATATATACACACACACATATATATATAGATCTTTACATATATATATATACGCACACACATATATATATAGATCTCCCCCGTCGGCGCCGACCCCATCCCACCGCCTCCCCGTTGGCGCCGCCCCCCTCCCACCACCACCTCCCTCTATTTTCGACCCATCGGTCGAAAATATGTGTGTATATATATGTATAGATATATATGTGTGTGTATATATATATATATGTATAGCTCTATATATATATGTGTGTGTGTGTGTGGGTGTGTCTAAGAGAGAGAGAGAGAGACGAGAGATAGAGACGAGAGAAAGAAAGAGAATTAAATAAATTTAAATTGAATAAATGTTGGGGTGTTTGGTTTGAGGGTTAGATTGATTCTAAGGGGGTGTTTGGTTTAGGGTTTAAATTGATTTAGGGATTAAATTGATTTAAGGGGTGTTTGGTATAAGGGTATTTTAGACATTTCACACCATGAAGGGATGTAAATGAAGATATGCAAACCTGAGGGGTCAAAGTGATGATAGGACAAACCTCAACAGGTGTAAATGAAATTAACTCATAATTAAAAGGTCCAAAAGCTCATGTATACGTAGTAGTCTCTGAGAACTAAAAAAACTAAAACCAATCCAACAAAGAATCACTAACAATTTGAGGCATGTTTTGTGCCAATTTAGTTCTATATGTTGTATATAGACTATATATATATATATACCAAATTGATGATGTGGTTCAAGTCCTTGGAACAGTGTCTGGCTGACTTTGTCCCTCCTTCAAAATTTGATCAAGTGGTGGGGTACACTAAAGTTGGAACAGAGATCTTGTAATCTCACAACAAGACTCACTTGAATAAACTTCGTCAGTTGACCGTTGGTGTACCACCACCGGATTGTCTCCAGAGGATTCACGCCGGCGAAAACATTGCCCTCACTAAATTGCGTTGACCGTTGGAGTATTGGATGATTATCCAAAAGGTTCACTCCGGCGAAAACATTGTCACCGTGAATTTGCATTGGCAACTTTGAACAATTACTTGATCCAGCTGCTCCGTGAGGCCCAAAGATCGCCCCCAGCTCATCATATGATTGATTCTGGTAACGGTGACTTGATCCTGCTGCATCATTGTAATTTGTTGGCGGCATTGGCACCATTCGAAAACTTGAATTACCCATTAACGGTCCTCTTAATGTTGGTGCATGCTTTGCTCGCTTCGAACTTGGTTCCCCCACTGCAAAATGATACATGCGTAATATGAGCAATGATACACATCATGAAAATAAATATAATTGAATTATCTGCACACAAACTTTACAATAACAAAACTTTTATTACACCCCAAATTCGATTGAACAAAATGCATTTATTATTGATTGATGTAGAAATGTAAAACTAAACTTATTAATATATATATATATATATATATATGTAATCAACCAAAAAAGTAAGAAAGTACTGGGTAGAATGTTAAACTAGTCACATTTTTCTCCCATATATATTATTAGGGTACAATGTTAAAACGTATTTATTAAAACCCTACTTTCCTTCCTTGAAACCATTTTCATTCCATTTATATTTTCAAATCTCTAACCAGAAGAATATATGCATGACTGTTAATCAATGATCAAATTATATATAAACTAATGGGTTATCAGGATTTAACATAAATTAAACCATAAATTAATAACAAAAAATTGTGAGAGACTAGTCGACTTATATTCACTAAACATGCTTAAATGCAATCAAGTTAAACAAGCTAGGATTGAAAAATGCAAGTAATAAAGTAGGTACGTACCTCGTGATGTTGCCGTAAAAAAGTTTTGGTGTACATTGGATACATAAGCGATGTTATTAGTGAGTACCATATGATCATAAACACCTTGATTACCAACAAAATTGTTATTTTTCAGCACCATATGATCATATACACTTTGATTATGTCTTGCAGCTTCAACATCAGCTTCTTCATTTTTGTTTCTCTTCTTGTATACTTTACATAAGACGTCCTCATCCAGCTGCATCAAAGTAACACCATCATAACCAATGTTAATGTGTTATTATTAACATAGCCACAAGTTTTTGTTACTATATGCATAAATGGATATATATATATATATATACCTGCATAATAGGTGCACCAGTACTGGTACTGGTAGTTGGTGGAGTACCCTTGTGGATTCTGTACTCGTGCATCTTCCAATATGTTCTTACTCCATCAAGATGCTTCCCTTCGTAGAAGTCCAATGACTTGACGAATCCTATTTCCTGATTATTATGGTCTTTGATAGGTTCATCGCTTCCTGTTGGCTTCCACCACCCGCCATCCCCAGATCGGTTTGGCCGATTTCCGTTTGGGTACTTTCGATTCCGAGTCGTAAAAAAATACCATGAGTCCTCTCTAATCCCCTTGTACATGTCTGTGTCATAGTACGTTCTCAGAAAATTAACACATGCAAACATTAGTTTATGATGAAACACTACAAGAAATAAGAGTTTGGTTGCGACAACCACTAAACGAGAATTGTTGTTATAAGTTTTAGCAACGGACGTCAAATTATCATCTAAAGTTCCGATATTAAATTTTTTTTAGCCTATAGAGGCATTAAAAACTGCTCTTATACCTTAGATCTTTTAGATAGAAAAATTAAGATTTTTTTGGTTTGTATTTCTGAAAATCGTTCTCGAGAATTTTGAAAACTGAAAATTGTTTTATGAGAACAGAAAAAAGGAATTCTCTAAAATCTGACATTTTAATAACTGAATTTTTTTAAAACAGTTTTCAGAAAATCCAACAAAATAGAATTTTATGTAGTTTTTTTATTTTCTGTTATCACAAAATAAAAAACTGTTTTCATAAATGCAAACTAAGCAGATCCTTAACTTTTTGTGCTATGATTTTTGTCGACACACTTTTTTTATTTACCACACTGCTGAAACACGCCCCTTATGTTGTTTTTAACTTTATTAATCTTGGGTTGCAAGTATTTTACTCTTATTTTTAAGGGTAAAGGAAATTTTGTTTAAAATTTTCAGTCTCGTCTAAATAAGTAACTGTAATCAGAAAAAAAAAAAACATTATGGTCATTCAAGAAAAAGATTAAGAAGAGTTTGCAACAAAATTAAATAGTTTAAAGAGTTTATTAAAGGGTCTTATGTGTGAATTTGAATATATATATTTACTTAATAAGTTTCGTACAAACATGTTAGAAAATAATACCTAGTTCACAAATAATATTCATCAGAATAGTTAAGCTCTTACGTACTTGCACCATTATGCAAGAAAAAGTTACCAATTCTTATTTTCTAACAGAATTAGAGACCTTGATTGCTTCCTAGAGTTATTTAAAAGAAAAAATAAATATATAAAGAAAGAAAGAAAAATAGAATAAAGAAACAGAAAAGAAGGGGAAATATATATAGATAAGCATATATACACACGTCCCTAATGGATTTTATGAACTACATGCAGAAAAAGAAGCTACAAGATTATGTCTAGCTATATACCTACATTGATAAAATCTAAAGTACATGAAAATTTTATAAACAAAGAAACCAAGAAAAACAAAATCATATGCATGAATACTGAAAGCAATTAAATATATATATATCAAAAGTGTTACGTATATATAAATGGATTACCTGCGAGTCTTTGCGGATGGTAGTCATATAGACTAACCGAGCGAATGGGACAAGCGGGTATCGGCAAGTTTCGGACATGCAAATTCAAGTAGTACAAAAGTTCGTGCTTCCTAGGGCAAAACCTATAACCAGGAGGAAACCTATTGATATAGTTGTCCACCACCGTCCGAGATTGCGGCGGCGGCAGCGGCAGCGGTGGCTGGTGGTTGTGGCCCTTGTGGGGATGGTGGTTTTGCTCCATTGGGGGTTGATTTTTGTGAGGAAGAGAGATAAAAGTTGACAGATTACAGATAGCTGAGAGCACAAAAATATGTCTTAATTCCCCATGTATGTATTTTCATATATATACACTATATCGTAGAAGGAAGAAAAAGCGGAAAATTAAGAATTGTGATTAAATTAAACAACATGTTTTGAAACTATGAAGAATTGAGATTGAAATATACTATGTCGTTTCGAACTATACTTCCGATAGAGTCGGAATTCATAGTTCGACTAAGATTATAATTACCGATTGATTTTTCAAAAATTATCATCATTTAGAGTATAATCCTGATCAATTAGCGTTCAACACAAAAATAAAAATTTAGCATTACTTTGCTGATTATGATGATTATTAGCCTATGATTTGAAGAAATTATTAAATAATAATAAGAACTCCTCTTTTATTTTTTTTAAGAAATTATTGTAACATTGGGAACATCTAACTCCATGGTCAGATATGCCCACACAACTACTTGTTGCAATATTATGAATTTCTTTTCTTTTTTCTAATCTTCCCCAATTTGTTTCTTTTTAGAATTTTGATTGAATTATAGCCCTCCAAAGTATCAATTTAATAATTATGTATTTCAATGAATGTATGTCAAAATGATTATCCTAATTAATATTTTAGTCTGTAAAACGATTTTGGTCATATAATAGGTAAAGTCATATTATGTGTTAAGATTAGAACATGCTCTACTATTCCGTTCCTTTTTCATAAAACAAACATAATGAAAGCAATCGTGTGAGAGATGTTTGAAAAATTAATAGGATTATTAGATAGTTTCTATGTTAACCGTCATTAATACATGGAGGAAAAATTATGATTATGATTTAATAATTCAAGAAAATATTGTTTCAAATGTTGGTCATCTGAGTTAAAATTAATGCAATGAGTTGCAACGCTGACGTGGTATCACAAATCAATAGAATTAAGCCTTTTTTTACATGTGTAATAAAAAGTCAAATGTCAACACTATCAATATGGAAACAAAATAAATAAAAATCAATAAAAATATGGAAACAAAATAAGAAAAAAAATATTAACATCAACACACAACAACGAACAAATTTAAAAATTATTCATTCATTACAGAGCTATGCTTATGAGAACTGCAATAATTTTGTAATCTAGCAATTGTTAAGGTAGATGATGAAAAAAAATCAACTTAATTTCACCATTTCTTTGGTTGAACTTCCTGTCACTAAATTTCCATTCATTGACTAGTGAAGGATGAATTTCAGATTAGGACCATGTAAGTGTCATCTCATTATTTGCAGACCTCTATAGTTAATCCTAGAGTGTATTGGCCTCCATATATCGTGTCAATGTCAGTTTTTCATAATTGTTTGGTTTCATTTTTAACATATTGATTTTTATTTTATCTTTGAACTTGTCTGAACATTCTGAATATAATGTAATGTGTTCACACACGAACAGATTGTTGTAGGAACAAAAATTTTAAATTTGCTCCATTGTGTGATGTTGTTGTTAGTTTTTATTATTATTATTGATTTTGTTTCCATATCTGTGTAGAGCTGACATTTGACCTTTTATTACACATGTCAAAAAGACTTAATTTTATTGGTTTGTGATACCATGTCAGCTTGATGACGTGGTATCACTGTTACAACCAAAAAAAGAATTTAGGGGCCGGGGCAATAAGAATTTGTTGACAATTTCATGGGAGATAATTTTCACATTGTATCCACATTTTGTCTAAAGAATTGGAAATTTTTATTATTATACAAAAGGAAAAAAAATTGAATAGGGGGCAAGTGCCCATGACTTTGAATGACTCCGTGCCTGCTTGCATTGTTAACTACCAAATACTCTAAAAGCTTAAGTTGTTAGAAAGAGCCCCCTTACATGTGGCATTCAAGTCCAAGACGCTTAAACTGTTAGAGATGGTGTAACTTGAGTATTTATATACTTTAACACGCCCCTTACGTGTGACATTCAAGTCCAACACGTGAAACAATAATTTTTCAACAAAGGGTAATAGTGAGGTTTGAACACATGACTTCCTGCTCTGATACTATGTTAACTACCCAACTGCTCTAAAAGCTTAAGCTATTAGAAAGGGTGTAACTTAAATATTTTATATCTTTCAACACGCCTCCTCACGTGTGGCCTTCAAGTCCAACACGTGGAACAACAATTTCAACAAAAGGTGGCGGTGAGGTTTGAACACGAGACATTTGGCTCTGATACCATGTTAACTGCTAACTGCTCTAAAAGATCAAGCTATTAGAGAGGATGTAGCTTGAGTATTTATATACTTCAACAACTAGAAAATCATAAAGAGATACAAACAGATAACAAAAGTTCTGATATGAAGTAGAAAATAAAAAAGAAATAAAAGAAGACGAATATCAATAATAAATCTGTATTATTGAATGAATTATATTTTTTTTTTTGTATTGTAACAATACATAAATGGCCTATATATATAGGTTGTGTATACAAACATGTTTAATAAAAAACCGATGTGGGACATATACTAATTATATTTTGTATATTCCAACACTCCCCCTCAAGTTAGACACTGAGATCTTTGCAAGTCCAACTTGAAACTAAGAACAAAGTCACATCTGAACACATCCTGATGCATCTTGCCACTTGACACGTATCACACTACCAAACAAATTGATAGACACGTACCACGGACAAATCGAAAAATACTGATGCTGAGATATTGATTCCTTGAACACTGTATCGACACAAAAATCGGTAGCATAAGGGATCAGGGTTCCACCTGTACCGACACAAAAATTGATAGCATAAGGGATCAGGGCTCCACCAGTACTAGTAGCAACGAATCAACAGAGGAAAGAATCAGTAGGAATCACATAAATGGGCCCATAAACAAGGGCTACTGCATCAATGAACCCATAAACAAGGGCAAAACCATGGGAAATTAAGACCCCCAAATCCTAAAAGGCGGAAAAAGTAAGAAATAAGAATTTTGGTGGGGTAAAGGACAAATCCCACCAAGAATATCTCAATATATATTAATTGAAGATCGTTGCCAGAGATGGAATATGGAGCACCATTTCCGGCAGAGACGAAGATAAACGGAAAGAACTATTAAGAATCGGTAGACTCTGATACCAATTAGAAATCATAAAGAGATACAAACAGAGAACAAAAGCTCTGATATAAAGTAGAAAATCAAAGAAAAATAAAAGAAGAAGAATATTAATAATAAATTTATATTATTAAATGAATTGTATTTTTTTTGTGTATTGTAACAGTATATAAATGACCTATATATATAAACTAAGTATACAAGCATGTTTAATAGGAAATTGATGTGAAACACACACTAATTGTATTTTGTATATTCCAACATGCATGTCTTCAATTTACTTTTGGCATTTGTAAAATCCATGAAAGAAAAGATAAGAGTCTACTTCCACTCATTCTTATGGGAGCTAACCCTCTAGTTCCTCCTGCTCATGGAAAGAAAAGAGAGAGCAGGGAGCTATTGGTTTGTATTTTTGAATCTAATTTTTTATTTTTTTAAAATTAAAAATTAAAAAATTATACAAAAATATGTTTGGTTGGATTTTTTGATAAATGCTTTTATTAAAATTCAATTATAAAAATATTTATTTTTAAATAACTTCTTTTCATTATTCTTAAAAATTCATTTTCAGAACTTTCAAGAAAGATTTTCAAAAATACAAACCAAATATGTCATATGTCTCTAGCACCGGACTTGTTTCATTGCGATTAGCACCAACCAAATATGGCACAAAAGGAAGAGTTGGTTTGGACTCTTCAATTTCTTAAAGATTCCAGCTATAAGTAAAGCACAATGGAGAATATAAAGATAAATCATGTGGGTGCAGGGTGCATATTGCTGTTGACTATTTCAACAATCAAATAATTTCTTATTTTTTACCCGTACATTGATACAAAGATATACGGCGGCTTGTATGGTCGGTAGTACTATAAAACTGTATCCAATCCAATTTAAACATTATATAGTGTTGCAAAATATATTATGGCCATATATAGTCTGAATCATATTTATTTCCTTTTTATCTCATCACATAATCAGTTTCCCAATTTACTAATTTAGATAGGGTGTGGCGTAAAAAAGTTTTTCTTTTTTCCTTATTGCACAATCTTACATAAACATCAAAAGTTAGATTTGGAAGTCTCTATAAAGAATGAGGAGAAAATTAACTTGGAATACTAAAAGGAATAAGAATATTTAAGATAAGTTAAAGAAATTAGTAGATTAAAGGTATATTCTATTAATCTAGAAACTTTTACTCGAAGGTTCTGAAAGTGCTCGACTGGAGAGGGGTTGATGGCTTGTAATTATAATTCAAGTAAAAATTGGATTTAAAACTTGTGATTATAATTCATGTAGAAATCGGATTGGAGTTACATAATTCAATTAAAGTTAGTGACTATAATTCAAGTTGAATTTGAATTGGAGTTATAGAATTCAATTAAATTTTGTAATTATAATTCAAGTAGAAATTGGATTGGAGTTATAGAATTCCACTAAAGTTTGTGACTATAATTTAAGTTGAATTTGAATTAGAGTTATAGAATTCAATTAAATTTTGTAATTATAATTCAAGTAAAAATTGAATTGAAATATCACATATAAAATTTTGACTATAAATACTGAAACACAAAAACTTCTTCATAGTATTAATAATATAGTATAGATATATATATATATAAGGAATGCTATATATAGCAAGCTACATCTGCTTAAGTTGCTAAAATTTAAAAGGTAGTAAAACTGATTTTAAAAGATAGTAAAACTGATTTACACATTTAAAAAAAAATATTGTGCAAACATTGATGATTTTTTTATTTATTTTGCAAAGCTATACACATGCAATGCACTTGGTTGAGGGGTGGGATCTGTTTGCGACACACTTTTGTGTATGATTAGACAAAGTGAAAGCTTTGTTGAAATCAAGAATTCAAATTACAGAAACACAGAGCAAATCACGGTCACCGAAGAACCATTAGGTCACCGTGGGGTCTAAGTGTAACACCACGTATTCCACAATTTTGTAGAAAATCGAGTCCAATTTTTGAAAGCCAATAAAGAGACAACCAAACACATCTCACGCCTAATTTAGTGGCACATTGACATGGGCTTTTTGTGCCTCTTTTCTTCCTCCAACTTTGTCTCAATATAAGTCATATATCATATATATCTTCCATTTCATCTCCACTTTTTCTTTCATTCATAGCTCAACAATGGCCTTATTACTCTCTCTATACTTCATCTTTGCTCTCTACAACAACTTTGTTTCTGCAACAAACCCTCCAATTCTCGATGGTAAGTACTAAACTGTTTGTTACAATTCTTTTTTTTCTCTCCCGGTATCGGAAAGTGATCACAATGCTAGCTACTAGCAAACCAATAAGCTCATATATATAGTAATTTGATTTTTTTTTATTACATTTATATATTTATTACATATCGTATATATTTAATTTTCTGATTTGTGTACATGTGTATAATGTATCTCCTCTCAACTAGGATTTCTTTCAAATGGCAACTTTGAAGAAGGGCCAAAGGCATCAAATCTGAAGAAGACAGTGATCCTAGGAAAGTACTCTCTGCCCAAGTGGGAAATCAGAGGGCTGGTGGAGTACGTGTCAGGTGGGCCACAGCCAGGTGGCTTCTTCCTATCCGTCTCTCGTGGGGTCCACGCAGTGAGGCTAGGAAATGAAGCATCCATCTCTCAAAATGTTGTGGTGAAGCCAGGTTCAATCTACTCCATCACATTTGGCGCCACAAGGACTTGTGCCCAAGATGAGGTGCTAAGAGTCTCAGTCCCTGGTCACTCCACTGATCTACCCATACAGACACTGTACAGTAGTGATGGTGGTGACACTTATGCTTGGGCTTTCATGGCAACTTCTAAAGTGGTTAAGGTCACATTTCATAACCCTGGGGTTCAAGAGGATCCAACCTGTGGACCTCTCTTGGATGCCATTGCAATTAAAGAGATGTTAACTCTCAAGTATACCAAAGGTAAGCCTTGATTAATTCTACACACACACACACACACACACACATGTATATATATATATATATATACCACACTTGAGAGTTTAGTTGTGATTTCTTTAATTCATTTATAAATTACACAACTTGTGAAGCCTACATGATGTGTGGGAAGACTAGCTAATGAGTTTACTCTTTTTGAGTACTCAACTATTTTTGATGATACAATAGGTACAACTTTGGTACTATATATTATCGTGCTTATCTGATATTCAGTCCCTTGCAATATTGTATCAACTCTGGTACTACCACCGTACTTATATAGCATTGAAAACTTTGTTTATGCAGGTAATTTGGTGAAAAATGGTGGGTTTGAAATAGGACCTCATGTGTTCAAGAACTTCTCAACTGGTGTCCTTGTCCTCCCCAAACCAGAGGACTTAGTTTCTCCTCTCCCTGGATGGATTGTTGAATCCCTCAAACCAGTAAAATACATCGATTCGAAGCACTTCTTCGTCCCAAAAGGAATGGCTGCAATCGAACTCATTGGAGGGCGAGAGAGCGCCATTGCTCAAATCATAAGGACAGTGCCCAACACATTCTACAACCTAACGTTCGCTATAGGCGATGCAAAGAGCGCTTGCCATGGAACCATGCAGGTTGAAGCCTTCGCCGCGAAACAAACCCTAAAAGTTCCATTTACATCCCAAGGAAAGGGGTGGTTCAAGACTGCAAGTCTCAAGTTCCAAGCAGTTTCAACCAGGACAAGGATAACATTTTATAGTGCATTTTACCACACTAAGATTAATGACTATGGTCACATGTGTGGCCCTGTCTTGGATGATGTTAGAGTCTTACCTGTCTCTTAAGAACACATGAATTACTTGTTTGTGAGCCTCTCAATTGTTGAATGGTTGAGAGTTTGTGACTTTGAATGTGTTGGTTAATGTTATTGTAATACATTTTCATCAACACTTTTACTTTTGGTGTTAGATATATGTTTAGGAACAAATAAATGGAAAATACTAAGGCCTTGTTTAGAAATTTTGTTTTTGTTTTTGTTCTTTTGAGAACAAAAAAACATTCTTGTTCTTGCCCTTGTTTTCTATCTTAAAAACAAAAAAACACAATTTTTGTTTGGGATAAAAAATAAAAAACACAAGTCTTCTTCTTCTCCTACACACACGCGTGCAATTTGCAGATGCAGTTACAGATGGTGTCGAAGGGGGTTCGATGGTGGTGGAGTTGCAGTTGCAGATGGTGGAGAGGGATTCGATTTAGGATTTGCAGAGTCGATGTAGGGGTTGTGATGGTGGGGTATGTGTGTGAGGGGAATTGAGAATAAAACAAACAGTAAAAATAATTGTCAAACACGTTCTATTTTCATGAACAGTGCCAAAAATCAAAAACAAAATAGAAAACAGTCTTTCCAAACTCACCATGTATATTTGGCAATTTTTTATGACTAGAGTAGCCAACCTAATATTTGAAAATGAGTGTTTCTTCCTTTCTCTTTACTCTGGTTAAGTCAAAAAGTTCATTTAACTAATAAAAAAATGATCGGTCCTAATGATTTTCTTTGAATGGAGCACTGTGGTTCTCTATTTTCTCTTGTGGAGCTCAGCATTCACAGAATTAATAAGAAAAATGATTGGTCCTGATAACTAGTATGTTTGCCATCAACCAATATTTTCCTTTACATAATGGTACGGTGGTACCTATAAAGTGTGGCGATACAATATAGTAGCATCCTTTAATTCCTTTTCATAAAGTGTGGCCATACATTTCTCATTTTGACACAACCTCATTCCAAGTGAAGATAATATCTAATGATGTAAATGAATCGGAGCCACCTCGAGTTTTGAAATATTTTAATTACTCATCTAATAAACTAGTCTACAAGGTATTGAGGAGCAACGAACCATATGAAAGAAGGTAAGTGACTATGCAACCACCTGAAAGGGGGCGGGATGACTTATCCTAAATGTCAGATGAATGCTTACATAAATATATACTCTCTCCGTTATAAGTTAATTTTCAATTTTAACTATTTTACTTGTCTCAAATTAATTATCAAGTTTCGAATCATAATACAATATTATCATATATATTTTTAAATTATATCACATTATTCCACTTCATTAACTTCAAAAGAGGCCACTAAAAATCATAACTATACTATATTATCAATAGCAAAAAATATTAAAAAATCAAATATAAATAACTAATTTGAGATGGAGGAAATATATATTTGATGGAAGAAATATATATTTTTTTAAAATAATTCTTACCAAATGATAATGTCATTTGTATAATACGCGAAACTCTGTTAAAAGATTACAAGATAATTTGTCCATCATTTTACTTACTAGTCTATTCATGAACCAAAGTGAAAGATGTGCTTAGACTCTACTTATTTATTAAACGAAAAAGCTTATTAATTTACAGCCCTAACATATCAATATCAGAAACCCAAAATTCATTATCTAGTGGGATATCTCTTTTAATATTTGGAGTTTTCGTGTGAATTTCTCACCCTTAGTTCAAAATTTGTGAACACCAAAATGATATTTTTTTATTTTCGGCATTGTTTGTTCTCAGCAAAAAAAAAAAATTAATTGTTACAGATTCCCTAACCGCCATCTTCAACCTCCAAACCCTAACCCCCACCATCAATCGACACCACCACAAACCTCCACCAGTGCAAATCGACACTACCACAAACCCCACCACTGCAAATTGACATCACCACCAACACAAACTCTTACCTCTGCAACTTGACACCCCAATCGAATTGGAGTGATGTGGTCTACTACTTATATATTTATATATATATTCATGTATGTTAATTTTTTGAACAGTATTATAACTGTTTTGTACAAGGAATGATAATCAATTCAAACTTAATTTCACTTTTTGACAATTTATTTTTTACTTTTTATTTCAAATAAATTTCAAAAAAGACAAAATTTTCATCCAAACATATTTTTGTTTCCGAATTATCCTTGAACAAAAAAAAAATTCTCAAGAAATGAAAAAGGAGAACAAAAATAATAGTTTCAAAAGCACACGTAATCTTTTTTTATCTTCTCTCTCATCAAGAACTATTCATTCAAACAAAAGAAATGACAGCAATAACAAAAGAAAAAAACAAAACAACAGAGATAGAGAGAGAGTCTGAAATTAGAAACAATTGTATAATCTGGGGAGACAAAAACAAAAAGGAACAATAAGAGCACAGCCTCCAAAAAATAGGAAATTTCCTCACAAAAAAATTAGTCAAATTTCAGACCCCTGAACAAACAATAAAATCAGTGATGTCAAAAGCCATAGACCCTTTGAGAGTACCAGAACTGGCCATCCGAGTTGACTCATGAGCCGGCGCGTGTCCTCCACTGCTACCATTGTGCGCCTGGTGGTGGTGATGGTCTTCGGAGTTGGGGGGTGGATGGTAGTAGAGCCGAGCAGTCTGAGGACAGTGTGAATGGAATCTTGCTGCTATTCTCATCCCTGCATCCAAAATTTCCACATACTTCCCCATTCTATGATATATATATATATATATGTATCTATAGTTTTTGGTTGAAGAATATCACAGAGGGAAGCAGCTTAACTTGGGGGAAGGGGAAGGGGAAGGGGAAGGAAGAAATATGTTGTTTATATATTGCCCTTCACTATCTAGGTCCTAGGTTATGAGCCGCCTCTTTCTTTGTGCTTTTCACTTTCCCTTCTTTTTTCTTTCCATTATTTGCGTAGGAATCCTTCTTTTCAGCCTAATTCTAATTGGGTCCCTTTGTTTGTATGTTTTTCGTATAATACTAATAAAAATATATTAATATATTTTAATATTAATATATTAGTATTTTAATAGTATACTAATTCTAATATATTAGTATATTAATATATTTTAATATTACAAAATTTTAATATTTATAAATTAAATGTGAAACCATCCCAAGTTACCAAACATGGTTTTGTTTCAGAATTTCAGCATCACTTTTTCTCACACCAAAATCATCTGCACCAAACACAGTTTGGAACCAAAATAAAATCACATCAAACCAAATTCAACCCAACCAAAAACTAACACCGCACCAAACTTTTACCAAACGCAACCTTTGTTTATTTTTTAAGAATTCTTTTATTTTAACACTCATCAGTTTGCTATGTTTGAGTTTGACCATCTCTTATTTTGAAAATTTACATGACAATTACTGATAATTAAATGGCACTTTCAGTTTATATTATTACACAAAACGTGCAATACATGACAATTACTTTTAATTAAGTCATAATTATAGTATTATATCTTTTGATTAAGTTCCACGTTGTGAGAAATTTCTTTCTTTTCCGTCAATAAAAAAAGTTAATCTTTAATTTTTTTCAAGATAGTTTTAATTTTTTTTTAATTTTTTTTTGTAATTCTTTTGTTAATTATTATGTTAAATTAAACATATTTTCTGTTTTTTATTTTTAATTTTATAAATAATTGATAGTTAGTAAACATGACTTTTGTTTTTGTTTGTTTTTACTCTTATAAAATTTTAAATCATAATTCTATTTTTTTAAGAAACAAAAACAGGAATTCTGTTAGCTTGAGGGTTTTTACTAGTATATTTCATTTTTATTTTCCACTTATGTTATTTAAACCTAAAATTATTAAATGATACTTTCAAAAAACAAAAAAAAAAACAAAAAAGGAAACGACGCAGTTTTTAGGGTCTTCGCTTTTACTGACTTCTTGTGAAGTTGAGATCTGAAGGAGCTCCCTCGCTCTTTCTCCCTCTCTTGACTTCAAAATTTGAAGAGGCCAATTGCTGGGTAATTTAATTTTCCATTGATTTTTTTTTTAAAATCTCAGATTCTCAGCTAAACATTAATTTGAAAATGAGCTTTGTTCTCTTTCATAAACTAATTCTATTGCAGATCCTCACATAATTTGTAAACATCCACCATTTTAGTTTCTTATTTTTCTACCTAATTTTAATTCATTTTCAACTGATTTCCTCAAGTCTTTACATTTTGATTCATTTAAGCTTTAATTATTTTTTGACTCTTACCAAAAAGGAAATTTCAATGTTCTCAGTTCTGTGTGTTTTTTTTTTTTCAAGATTTGCAGATGTCTAAATCTGGAGCATTGGATCTGGCTTCTGGTGTTGGAGGCAAAATTGAGAAAAAAGAAGTGCTTTATGCTGTCAAGAAGTACATGCCCCTTTGCATTTTAACTTTATATATATATATATATATATATATATGCTTTTATATTTTGTCACACTCTTCCTATATGACATTGGTGGTTTTTGGGTTCTTGGGTTTCTGCTTTATTTTTGTTCCCAGTAACGGCTAATCTTCATTTTTGAAGTACTTTCTTGTATGAAAATAAATAATAATATTGAAAAAAAAAAAATGTGCCCCATAAAACAATAGGGCTCCTTCAAAATTCTAATCCTACTGTAAACAGTCAGGTCCCTTTCTTTGTGTGGTATTGTTATGAGAACACTATGACTATGAATTGCATGTAAAACCTGTAGGAAATTTCTTACACTAGGATATAAAGAATGTACTTACATTAATGTGGTAAATATGAAAAATCATGCAAGAGATTGTAAGTACATTAATGTACTTACATTAATGTGCACTAAGATCAACAGACTTTAGCGATCACACTCAATAGCAATGAGCCCATTTGGGTACTCTCTCTATCTTAGATTCTTAAAGCATTCCAATCAATCCTGTTTCTCACAAGTTAAAATATAAGGGATGTGCAAGTGCAAGTATATTAAATAAATTTGTCATTGCATTTCTCTTTGTGGTGAAGTTCTTGTTGTAATCTTATGAATTGAGCAGATTCATTTTCCAGTGGATGTCATACCATCCGATTGAACTATAGTAGTAGTACAAATGAATCTTTTATTTGTTACAAAGCTCTCTTTTTTATTCACTCTAAACTATAAGATAAGAGGAACTTAATTACAGTGACGTCCTCATCTTAAAGTAGTAATTTGGTATCGAAATTAGAAGACGGAATAGATTAACCGAATGTCCAAGAGTGGTCAAGCACTAAAAGTCGAGTTTTTTGGTAAAGCTTCCACTTTCTTGCATGATAAACATTTCCCTATTGACACCAAGTTATTGGAAGTTGGTAATAAGCATGAAACAACTTTGTCTTGTCGATGTTTGAATGATCTCATTGATCTGTGATGAAAAGTTTTGTCCAATAATCTAGGTATGAGAAGTATCATGTTGGAGGAGATGAGGAACAGAGAAAAGCTAACTACATTGACATGGTAAGAGAATTCACTTTGTCTTCTATAGAAAACCATTGTGTTAGTGTCATGTACTATGCACCTATCATTCACTTTAAAGTTACGATATATGATTTGCTGTGTACCCTTTATAAATCTTTGATCAGTTACGTATATCTTTTTTTTTTTGACTGAGTGTACTTACAAAAGAAGTTCTCAGGTCAACAAATATTATGATTTAGTCACAAGCTTTTATGAATATGGTTGGGGTGAATCTTTCCATTTTGCACCAAGGTGAGTCATACGTTTTATAACCATACACTGTTTGCTCTTTTTCTTCCTTTAAATATAAAGATGTCACAGATGGAAAGGGGAATCACTTCGAGAGAGCATCAAGCGGCATGAGCACTTTCTTGCTTTGCAACTAGGTCTAAAACAGGGACAGAAGGTGCATTTCATCAACCCCCTCCTCCTCTTCTCAAACTTGGCATAGCAAATTTTTCAAGATATTGAAATTCAGTTCACTTGGCACAAGTTTATTATTAAAGTTTGATATTTCACTTGCAGGTCTTGGATGTAGGATGTGGTATTGGGGGACCCCTAAGAGAAATTGCTCGATTCAGGTAACTTTGAGACTTGGATTTAAGTATGTAAAATATAAACTAGAGACTTTGCATTCATGTAATGTAATTGCCTAAGCATAAGTATTCATTCACTACATCCTGGTATGCTGATAGTAGTAAGATATATGTGTAGGTAGCTAACTTTTCTGAGTTTCTCCCAGTCTTCTGGTCATAGCACATCCTGACAATATTAAGTTCCACATACAGATAACTAAGAGATTTTTCTGAGGAACAAGAATTTTAAGCTTTTCTTTTTCTTTTTCTTTTTCTTTTTTTTTTTGCTTATATAGGTCCATTTGGATAGCATTCATTTCTAAGAGACCGCTCTGATATTAATTACCATGTGTAGTGATACATTTATCACAGGGGTGAATAACAATGAGTTTCAAATCGCGAGAGGAATGGTATGTTATTGGCACTGATGGGTGACAGATATATCCTTTACATCTGTCTTTTCTTTAATCGTTATAGTTTAAGTTAAACATCTGTAATTTCATTTGTTTTTGACGAAACGTCAATATGGTTTTAATGAATTCTGACACTTTCAGGAACTAAATCACATTTCAGGAGTAGAAAAGACCTGTAACTACGTCAAGGTTATATTTTGTGATGTCATATGCAATTTCACTTGTAACAATGAAATTTCTAGATGTTTTAAGTGTTTTCTCAGTGATTACATTTCCCCTTCAAGGTTGATTGTTGATGATTTATTATGTGCATTCTTAACTATCGCTGAAAGTTGGCTCCGGGACTTTAGTTATCTTATGATATGGCAGGCTGACTTCATGAAAATGCCATTCTCTGACAATAGTTTTGATGCAATATTTGCGATAGAAGCTACCTGCCATGCACCAGATGTGGTATGTCATGTTAGAATGCTCTATTGGATCATAAAAAAAATTATTTCGATTTTGTTCAGATTTACTATCTTTTAATTCCTTTTACCAATAATTCAGATCCTCATTTTGTGATTGAATAGGTTGATTGCTACAAGGAGATTTTCAGAGTGTTGAAACCTGGCCAGTGTTTTGCTGCTTATGAGTGGTGTATCACTGATTCATTTGATCCCAACAACCAAGAGCACCAGCGTATTAAGGTATGTTACATTGGCATATGCCCAGGTGATCGCAATTGATTGTTTTCACTATGAAGCATTGGGTCCACAACTTGAACTATCTTATCTTCCCTCTTTTGTATTTCTCTTCCAGCAATTGCAAAGAATCGTCATTTTTGTTTCCCTCTAGTTTGCATATGGTACCCCCATCTTTGATGGTATTATGGTCACTAGATCTCTTCATGTTCATTGTAGCCAGTTTTAACATTTGTGTAACAAGAAGGCAGTGAATGGCTTATGCCAAAAGAAAATTGCATCTGCAGTCTGTAGGGAAAACCACTAATCTTCTGCACTTTAATTTGAATTATTTTTGTGCTTCTAGTATAACAATCTTGCATGGATGCAGGGGGAAGTTGAGCTTGGAAATGGACTTCCTGACATCCGGTCAATGGGACAGTGTCTTGAAGCTTTAAAACTTGCAGGTTTCGAGGTTAGTAGCATGATAATTGAAATTTTACAACTCCCTTGGTTTAACTTGAAGATACTGAAAATTGTTACTAGAGAAAGGAAGACTACTTCCTCCACACTTGTTTGGGAACAGGGTAGCATTATGCTTCTGAAGGTTTGGTGAATTGTTTTCTGAAACTGCACCATTTAGCTTCTTTTTCTTCTTGGTTCTACGGAATCTAGCTAGCTTCTTTTTCCTTCTGGTTCTTATTTCTTGCTCCTATGCTCAAAGTCCGTACTTCCAACATTTACAACCGTAGATCTGGTTTTTATTTTTTTCCTTTTTCTTGTTCTTCTTACAATGAAAGGTTATATGGGAGAAGGATGTTGCAATGGACTCACCTCTTCCTTGGTATTTGCCTCTGGATAAAAGTCAATTCTCGCTAAGTAACTTTCGAGTAACAGCTTTTGGACGCTTCATCACTAGAAATATGGTAAGATGTACACTAGGATTCATGTGGGTAGAAGAAATTGGAAAAATGACTGTCTATCTTAAGTATTTCAGAAAATTACAAGCAACGTTTGCTACTTTTTTGTAGGTGAAAATATTGGAGTTTATGGGCCTTGCTCCTGAGGGTAGTCAAATAGTTCAACATTTCCTTGAGAAAGCAGCAGATGCACTTGTTGAAGGCGGAAAGTAAGTTATTTTTCTCTATATCATTTCTCTCATTGCTCTCTTATTTATTTTTTTTCCTAAATGGGTTTTGTACTAAGAAGAAAAATATGATTTACAATAGACACAAAGAAAGATAAAAAGTGAAGACAAGCCTTCACAAAGAGGAAAAAAAGAAAAAGAAAACCAACACCTACTTAAAGATGCTAGTACAGAAGAATACTAAAGAACTCAAAAAATGCAGCGTAAGTCATGAAGAGAAAGATTAAAAGATTGCAGGCTTTCAAGACATGCTTGAAGAGCAATGACATCTGCATGCGATTGAAAAGAGCCACGAAGTCGACTATTTTTCTCATTCTAGATTACCCACAACACAACAGTGAACACGCCCCTAGCAAATTTGATTATCAAAGATGAGCCTTTTAGCGCAACAAACCAATCAAGAACGTCTCCGAATGAGGAGCTAATAGGGGGAAGATTCCAACCACAAAGTGCACCAAACCAAGACCAAATATATTGAGCAAACTGACACTTCCAGAATAAGTGATCGTTAGAATCATCACCGTTGAAGCAATTATGGCAAATGGAATTCAGAATGATACCTTTGAATAATCAACAATGCAGCAATAGATATTTTGGGTCTACATCCATTCCAAACCAAACGATACCAATGAACTTTGTTACCCCGCTGCCTACAGTTATCCCAAACTGTTTTGAAACCAAATAAGCCATATTTCCATGAGATGGAATCCAAACCAGCGTACAACTTCTTGGATTGAATATAGGTCATCACTCCGGCTGGAAATGGAGAAGGAAGACACCAACAATTATTGACAATAAGAGGCTGAATATATGAATTTTTTGGCAAACCTGTTTGGAATCTCAATCGATGACCAAATCTTTGAAACAAAGTCATACCATCCGCCCAAGGGTCCACAAAAAGTTTGAAAAAGGAGCCATTACCAATCCGAAACTCCACATTAGTAAGCATAAACTCTCTGAAAGCGAGTATACACTTCCAAATTGCAGAATCAGAGGACTGCAAATTACACGACCAATAAGAGGTCCTGCGCTCATACGTTTCTTTGAACCAAGCAACCCAAAGAGAATCTTTACCTTGCAAAAATTCCCAAGCTAAGAGACATTTAGAAGCAAAATTTATATCGTAGAGTCTTCTAATCCCCAACCCTCCTTCTGACTTTGGAAGAATCACAGTGGACCACTTCAACTGATGCATCTTTTTCTTCTCTGCAGTAGTACCCCAAAGAAAATTTCTTACCTTGGAATCAATAAGCTTCATAACTTTTTTAGGAATATCATACACAGCGGACCAATAATACCCATAGGAAGATAACACTGACTTTATCAATTCCACTCTGCCTGATAAAGAAATATTCATCCCATTCCAAGCAGCAAGTTTACTTGAAACCTTGTCAATTAGAGGACTGCAGTGAGAACTCTTAATTGATCCAGGGATCATAGGTAATCCAAGATAAAACATTGGAAAAGTCCCTTTCTTGAATTTTAAGGCTCTCAAAATATTCCTAGTCCTTCTGACTGAATTAGAAAAGAAAACTTGCCTTTTGTCCAAATTAACTTTTAACCCAGAACAATTCTGAAAATCCTTAAAGGTGTCTGCAATCCTGATAGCATTGGACACAGAAGCCTGAAGAAAAATAACTAAATCATCTGCAAAAAAGAAATGATTTAGTTTTTGCCCCAACTTTTTAACTGCAGGACTAAGTTGAAGATTGTCATTAGACACTTTCCTATCCATAAGATGAGAAAAGTATTTAGTCACCAAGCAAAATAATAAGGGAGAAAGAGGACAGCCTTGTCTGATGCCCCTACCCGACTTGAAAAATCCTGCAGTAACACCATTAGAACCTAGCAGTAGATAAGCATTCCACCACCCATCCAATCCATAAGTTGTCAAACCCAAACTGCTTCATCATATGAATAATGAAATTCCATGAAATAATGTCATAAGCCTTTTGAAGATCTACCTTTAACGCCATAGATTTACAACCCTTCCTCTTACCAAAATCTTTTAGCAAATCATGAGCTAAAATAATATTGTTCTGGATCTTTCTACCTTTGATGAATGCCACTTGTTCTTTTCCAACCAGCTTTGCAAGAACACCCATAAGTCTATTTGCTAGGATCTTAGTGATGACCTTGTAAACCGTATTACAAAGAGCAATAGGCCTAAAATCTGAAACTTTGATACTCTCATTCTTCTTAGGAATTAAAGTAAAAAAATGTGCTATTCAGTCCCAAAGGCAACTTTGACTGTTGAAAAAAGAATAAAACAGCATCAACCACACTGGAACCTACTAAATTCCAATAATTCAGAAAAAATTTGGGAGGAAAGCCATCAAGCCCAAGAGCCTTATCTGGGTTAAGCCCCATAACCACCGCCTTGATCTCTTCTTCCGTAACACCAACTTCCAAACCAGTTCTCTCTTCCAAAGACAACTGAGTTCTAACACAAGAATCGGTAGGAAGAGTTGTTGAAGACTCGAAATACAAACTTTCATAATATTCCACAATCCATTCTCTGATAGTGTTTTGATCTGTAGAAGAAGTCTGATCAGCATTCTGAAGCATAGTGATAGAATTAAAATTCCTCCTCTGTTTTACTTTGTCATGAAAGTACTTGTACACTTATCAGTATCCTTCCACCACTTAAGTCTAGCTTTCTGAGCCCAAAGGATCTCTTCATAATGTAAAGCAGCCTCCAACTTTTCCTTAATAACTTCCTCCTTTTGAATTAGATCAATATTCATAGGATCAACAAGGAGACATAACTGAATATCCTTCAACTGATTCCTGTGATTTTCAATAGCAACAGAGATATTACCTTTTGAGTTATTCCAACTTTTTATGGCATATTTAATATTCTTTAATTTCTTCATCAAAGCATGAATAGGATTTCCCGTAACAGGAATAGACCAAGCGTTACTAACAACCTCATTCACCTCCTCCATGGAACACATATTCAGAAATTTAAAAGGTTTTGGACCTTCAGCACAACCCCAATCTGATTGAATGACCATACCATAGTGATCTGATAAAGAAGCAGCAGAAAGAAAAACCTTAGAATTAGTGAAGTTGTTCAACCACTGAGCATTAACAAGAACCCTATCAAGCTGAGCACATATCCTTCTTCTAGTGAATTGGCTATTGGACCAAGTCCATCTCCCATTAGTAGCATGAAGATCAGTTAGGCCAGCTTTATCAATAGTAGAATTGAACTCATTCAACATTGATTGAGGAACTTTAAGGCCACCCAACTTCTCATTGTGATGCCTAACCACATTCCAATCCCCAAGAGTAATCCAAGCGCCGTCAATAGAACTTCTCTTGAGAGTTTAGCATAACTACTTCAAAAGCACGCACTGCGGATTCTCATATACCACGGAAACATCAACCAAACGGGGATTCCAGCCAATCCCCGATTGGTAAAGCAAGTTTTATGATTTTGTGGTGTCCTATATTTAACCGTGGTTATGTTCATTGTTATTTTTAAAAGCGAAAAAAAAAAATACCTTACAAAAAGGAAGGCCTGTTTGACAGATTTTTTACGGACAAACTGTGGCAATCTGGAAATTGGTTCTATTAGCGTTCTGAAAATATTTGCTTGCAATATTTATATGTTGTATTGATGATTGAGTCTACTGTTTCATACAGGAAGGAGATTTTTACACCACTGTACTTCTTCTTGGCCCAGAAACCTCTTTAATGAAGGTATATGACATTGTAAGGGTTACCTCAGAGATAGAGCCATTAGGGGAGAAAAAACAACCTAGTTAGTGCACTAACTCAAGCCTAGTTCTTGCACAAAATGTCCTGGTAACATAGGAGCACTCCTCCTAGAAATGGGAGAGCAAACTTCTTTCTTTGGGGTCAAAGGGCTAATTGTAAGGACGCAACTACAACTGATTCACAAAAGCCGGGATGATTTCCAGTTCCATTCCCTCCTTCACTTCAGCTTCAGGTCGATACAGTTACTACATTGGACTTTGAGTACCAGCATTATAGAAAAAGGCCAACTGAATTTGTTTCTTGTGATTAATTGGACTTCCTTACTGAGTATCAAACTAAAAGCCAACTTATCCGTCTTCCATTTTATTGAATTTCAGTTTCTTAGGTTTGTTTTATCACTGTTTTTTATTCCATTTTTTGAATTGTATAATGCATGCAAATTTGTTTGATACTTGTTTTATCATGCAGTGCTATGTTCAGTCTGTTCACAAAAACTCAGTTTTTCCCCCTTCAGTTTATGAAAGCTATTTACTATTCTCACCTCTGCATCCAATATCTGCAATACTTTAAATCTCTTTCATTTGCGAGAAAACTCGATTATTCGAAAAGTCTATGCAATTTGACTGTATTAGATACCAATAGGCGCAATCCGACTATGATGGGTTTGGTTTCAGAGGTGGAATTCATCCTACCATGGTTAACATTATTCATAGGTCGAGTTGAGTTGCAATTCATCACCCTTCAACCCCTCTGTTGCATCCGAATAAATTTAGGTTCTTTTGGATTCACTTTTCAAACATTGTTTTTAAGACTCCAGAATGAAAAAGGATTATGAGAAGAATTTCTAAGGCGGGTTAAGATTAAAAATCAAAAAATTGTAAAAAAAGTTTGGGTATGTTTGGTTTCATTTTTTAAAACAATTTCCAATTTTTGGAAAATTGAAAATCAAAAACGGTATTAAAAGTCTCATTGTTTTTCAAAATTCAGTTACAAAAATTATTGTTTTTAGAAAACAACTCATTTTTATTGTTTTGAAAATCCGTTCTATGTACTCATAAGTTTTTAGGGGTATCAGTTTATAAAAATGACATTGGCTTCTCTTTTGATTAAACAGAAGTAGAAGCTCTAACAAACATGACCTCGAGAATTATCTTAAATTAACCAATAATTCATTGGTCATGAGATTTACTCTTCCAGCTAAGGTGCGGATATTTATAGCTTAAAGATGGAATAGTCGAATTTACTCTTCACTCTTTTTCTACCGGACTTAGAGCAAACCCATACATATAAGAAAGATAGAACTCATACACAGAGAGATTCAAATAATTAAATTTTTCATTATAGGGGAGACTCGAAATTAGAAGCCCAAAAAATGTTGACAATAAGAATATCCTCTTGGGAGACTTAAAAAAAAAAGAAAAAAAAAAAAAGGGAAAAATCCTCAGAAAAATTTCATCAACACTGTAAGTGTGTGAATTTCCAAGCCCACATAAGTCTATCAGGCATCAGGCCCATCGAACTAACAGCCCAATAAGGTTATTAGGCGTCAGGCCCATCGGGCTAACAACCCAGCAAAGTTATCAGGCATCAGGCCCATTTCAGCTTATCATTCTTTGTAAATAAAGATGATGATGTAATAATGATGTAATGACAATAAGATTGCCCTAATGGGCTCAAAGCCCATTAAGGGTATCTGTATAAAAGAGACAAAATCTAAATAAAAAAATTCATTCGTGTGTTGTGCAAATTTTGGCATCTACAAACACATTCTCAGTTGACTATTTCTATTGGGTGTGGTTACACCCATGAACAAAGAATAAACTCGGTAGAACCAAAGGCCATAGAAGCTTTCAAAGTACCAAAACTGGCCATCCGGGTCGAATCATGAACCGGCGCGTGTCCTCCACTGCTAGCGTCGTGCGTCTGCTGCTGGTGGTGGTGCTCGTCGACGTTGGAGGGTGGATGATAGTAGAGCCGAGCAGTATGAGGGCAGTGTGAATGGAACCTTGCTGCTATTCTCACCCCTGCATCCAATATCTCCACATACTTCCCCATTCTATGACACCTCTCTCTCTCTCTGATATATATATATATATATATATATATATGTTGTATATATATAGAGAGAGAAGTGATGTTATTGCTTGAAGAATATTAGAGACAGAAAGAGCTAAAATGAATGAATTGTTTGAATTGATGATGAGGAAGGTAGAGTTTGTGTTGTTTATATAGTACCCCTCCACAGCCTCTTTCTTGGTGCCTTCACTTTCCCTTCTTTGTGCTTTCAATTCTTTGCATACATGTCCTTAAATTCAACCCTATTTCTAATTGTTCCCCTATATTTCTATGTTTTTCATTTCATCCTATAATTACAGTTATTTTCCAATGTAATTTATCAAATTACGCCCGTACCCCCTGTTCTGTGAATAATTATAGTTTTATTCCTTTTAAGTGATTTAACATTCATATCTAGCCATATTTGCTTGTTTGAAATATGAAAGTACCCTTATACCCATGTCATTTTTGCATGGACATGAATATTTTTACGAATAAGTGTAGGTATTATAGTCATCTTACCATCGAAAAACTGCTAAAAATTAGCAAGAAGGGATATTTTGTTACAAAATATAAATTGGAGGGGAGATAATAATAATTATCAAAACTAAAGAGGTGCGGGAATAATTTGGTAAATTTAAAGGGGAGGTAAGTGTAACTATCTATTGTTTCTTAAGCTTCTCTTGTTTGACCATCTTTTAGAAATTGCAGTTCGTACCCGTTTGGATTTTGAAAAATTTTTTGGATGTTATAAAGTTGCATGGCATATACGACAGGTTTTTTCAAGTGGTGGGAAATAAACAAAATAACAAAGTAACAATGGACCTAAAAGTTAAGATGTGACTGATACTGGTTTTAGGAGTCCACACGCTTGACTTTAAATTTAAAATTTTTTTTTTTTTTCTTTTTCCTAACTTTACTTTCAAACTAGCCAAGGCAATGAAAATATGGTTGGAAGTCCATTGTGAATGATGGTTGGGTAATCATCTCTCCGTCCAAAAGATTAATCAAATGGTTAATACCGGGGGATAAACTGGTAAGAAATTCCTCCTAAAATCTAGATGACTTTAAGATCCGATTAATTCATATTTTTGAAAATAGTTTCTCAAACATTTAGAAAATAATAAACTATTTCGTAAAAGACAACTATTTGAAAATAGTTGGGTTGCACAACAAATGCTTCAAAAATTTTGGTTTAGTTGGAATTTGTGTTGCCAGTAGAATCTGAAAATTCTAAGTTAAAATTTAATATTAATGGCCTATTATTATTATTATTATTTTGGGGAATGCAGGATTTAGAAAAATAACTTACATGTTATGATGATATGATCAGGTGCATCAACAAATAAAGCAGGAAATATAAATTTTCAAAATAAGTATAAAAAAAAGGCTTCTTAATTTTATTTTTTATTTTTTTCAGATGGGAAAGATTTATTTTATGAATGGAAATGGAATATATTGGGGTGAAGTTAGGAAGAAACTAAAGCAGAGGTGGTCAATAAAGAGGGGTGGATGATTCACAATGCTTGTGAGGGTATATTTTTTTAATTATTTGTTATTATATACTATATACTTTTCTTGCCGTTTACCTTTCCCAAACGCGGCGTCAAGCTTAGGTACAACGCACCAGACATAGTATTCCTACAATATATATATATATATATATATATATATATTTATGTGTGTGTAGGACGGAAGTGGTGTAGGTCAGATCCAACCAATCTAGATCCAGGTCAACTTTTGGGAAAATTCTAAGCCGCAAGTTGGGTGGACTTAGCTTGAACCAAACCGAGTCCGAGATTCAAGTCAATTTTTTTTGGCCAGTGTTGGACCTATAACGTAAACACGTGACACAGAAATATCAATCAAATTGGCGTAACACTCTCTTAGGAAATGGAAAGTATCTCCCTAAGGATCTGTTTTATAATTGATTTTGGTACTAATTTTTTTATTTTGATATAAAATAGTGGTATCAATTCATGTTTTGTAAAATTGGTATTGGTACTACTGTACCAAACTAATAGTACCAAAACATGACATTTTTTGAACCATCAAATTTGATGGTTTGGATGGTGTGGACATTGTAGCAAACCAATGGTACCAACCCATGTTGCACCATCTCACCCACACCAAACCAAATCCCATTTTTCTAATATTAATATTAATATTATATTATAATATTAATATTAATATTAATATTATATTATATTTTAATATTACAAAATTTTAATATTTATAAATAAAATATGAAACTATCCCAAGTTACCAAACATGGTTTGATTTTTCGTATCACTTTTTCTCACACCAAACATGATTTGGAATCAAAATAAAACCACACCAAACCAAATCCAACCCAACCCAAACCAAAATCAAAAACTAACACCGCATCGCACCGTTACCAAACATGACATAACCGTTTTTTTGGTTGAATGATAAAAATGATTCATCTAATATAAAATTTTTTTGTTTGGTTGAAAGGAAAGAGGAAATTGTTTTTTAGTTTTATAAACATATTATTATTCTTAAAGCTTTAAAAGCAATTTTTTTGAAAAATTTAAAGTAAAAATTGTTATAGTAATTTATTTTTCTCTATTCTCATTGGCATAAAAATGTGAAGTAATGAGGGATGTTTGGGAAAATAGAAAAATGTGTAGGAAAAGAGATGCTTTTTCGGCTCTTCTAACTTTCTCTCTTTCTTTCCTTCCCTCCCCTCAAACCAAACAAAAACAATATTCTCTCAATCCATCCATCCAACATAGCATTCTCTTCATCTTTATTGTAACACCCCGTTCCAAGCCTCCAATACATGATACGATATTATCTGATTTGGGCTCAGTTTGCATGATTTTGCTCTTGGACTCTTATCCAAAAAATCTCATGTCAATTGGAGATAACATTGTACACATAAGCACATTCTCAGATTTATACCCCGATAATGTGGGACATCACAATCACCCCCTCTTGGGACCCAGCGTTCTCGCTGGTGTTACTCACGGGCTTATGCACGCTCCCACACTCAATTTCAGTCAGGCTCTGGCTTTGACCCGCTCCAACACATGGTACAATATTGTCCGCTTTGGACCCAAAATAAGTAAAAGTCCAATAGTACCTAAATAATAGACCATTGGACTTATAAGCCCAACCACTAATTAATTAATTATTACTCTTTATTAAACTAAAATAATAGTAATTAATTAATTACTCACATAGAATAAATCCTTTTTTATTTTAAAATAATGGAATATTACATTCATCAAATTCTGTTGATGGGGACAAATCCATTATTTCAATCAGTGCAGGGCAGGTGAAACACATAATACAACTATACAAAGTGACATTTCACAAAAGTGTTGATAACGGCACCTAATATGGGCTTGGAATAGGACTTTTGTGGGCTGAGTTGCCTAGTATGTTTTGGGCTTCTTTTATCATTTTTGGGTTGAGTCTTTTTGTTCTTCCTTGGCTATAAATCTAGTGGGTTTGTCTACCAACAAATTGTTTAGTGGAAACAGACCCTCTCCAAAAACTTATGTACATACATAGTTTAAATTTAAAACTCAAAAATGTCGTATTTTAATTTTTAAAACTCAAAGCGGATGCACACATTGAAGTTTGATTGATCAAACCATTCTCCAATAGCGAATTCTATGTTCGTTTCTGATTTGTCCTTGCCGTATTGGAATCTATCGAAGTCAGGTAATCGTATGATAGATCTAAATTGTATTAATCTTAATAATACCGGCAGCTTATAAAAATATTAGGGATGGTATAAGTAGACTAAGTGCTTGTTTGGCTAATGGAGTGGAGCCTTGATTTTGGGTTTGGTTTCAAAAAATGACACCAAATTCATGTTTGGCAAATGGAGTGGAAATTTGGAGTAAACACTGTAACAATTCCATGATGCAACTTTTGTGAAGGAATGAGCCAAAATTTGGAACCATCATTTTTGATGGTTCATGGTTTTGGTTTTGGTACCAACACTGTAGCAAATTTATTTTTGATATTAATAAATTTCGAAAAATTAAATATTCTGAAAAATTAAATATTTATGAAAAATAAATATTTCAAAAAATTAAATATATTAATATATTATAATATTAATATATTAAAAAATATTAATATTAATATATTTTAATATTTTAATATTAATATATTAATATTTTAATATATTAATATTAATTGTAAGTGTCAAATTTCACTCACATCAAAGATATCCCTTTATTCATGCTCAAATGGCCATATTTATACATTTGTGTTTGTGGATCATGGCCTAAGTTCATGGGGTCATGACCCACTCTCTTAATAACTACCCACTTTCCTTGTGTAGTGGGTTGTTACTCCCTTTTTAAGGGAGTGGCTTAATGTTGATGGTCCCACTTATATCTGGTGGGCTCAAATACATGGGCTGCTCTCTATCTACATTTTACATGGGCTCAATACACCTTGGGCCTAATAAATGGGCCTGGGCCTATAATTTTCACTATTTACACTAGCCCCATTCGGGTCTGACATACGGTTCGTGGGCCTGACCCGAATTTAATTGAATTGATTGATGACAGCCGTTTTTTTTATGACGTCAGCATCATTATTGTGGAGAGACGTGTGATCTCGAATTTCATAATGGCGGCCGTCGTTTCACTGTATTCGATGCATAGGGAATCGACGCACCCCTTCAGCCTTAATGATGTCTGTTGGTATGCCGTGTGTATATAAATCCTTGAGTGGCCTCATTTTCATTCTTTATCACTTTCAAATTTTGCAAGCAATCTCCAGCAGTGTTCAAACTTTGACCGCCGACTATACTTTGGTTGCCGGAGGTTCTTCTTTCTTCTACCGGTTCTCTGTGTAAGTTGTCATTCTCATCATGTCTGATAGTAGTGTCACAAGGTCTACCGAGGAGATGACTCACCAAGAGTATGGTGGGTCTGAGGTTCCCAGCCCCCCTTCTACAAATCCATCTTCTTCATCCTCTCCTCCTTTGTCCATACCTAGTCGTCCGGACCTATCTGGCCTGAGAACAACTATTTCGGAGATAAATAACCAGGCAGATGTTGTTGATACTGTTCTGATCGGGACTTCTGTCATATCTAACCCGGTTGGGACCGATGCTCCTGGAGGCGTTCCCGTTGGATCTTCCACTGAATCAGCCCCTTTCGTGGCAGAACCACTTGAAAGTCATAAAAGAAAATCCGTAAACCTTAAAAGTCTGAAGAGGGACTGTAGGATCCCAAAAGAGGTGATCTTGACGGAGTACGACCCTTCTCTTGACTTCAGAGTGGGCGACGGAGTGGGTCCGGACGAGGTGTTATTGTCGGCCCTTCAGATAAAGATGCTTCGGTTTCCTCTTCATCCTCTGTTTCATTTTATCTTCTTCACCCTGGGAATAGCCCCTCTGCAAGTCAATCCAAACTTCTTCAGGATAATCTCCATGTTAATTTTGATTAACAGAGAGAAAAAGCTATCCTTGGGTCTGGCAGATCTTCTGCTCAGCTATAAGATTGTAGATCTGAAAGATTGTGAGGGGAGGTACAACTTCTACCCATTCAAGGGTCGGGCGATCTGCCAAGGGACCGAGAAAACAGAGAAATATTGGAAGGAGAAGATGGTTTTGGTAAAGGGGGCTTGGTTCTACCCCTATTCTAGGAGATGGCCGATACCCTGTGTTTTCAAGCATCTAGCCCTTCTCCCTTTTTCATTTATCCATAAGGAATATTGCCTCTGTTCCGGCTGTGACCAGCTCAGGGCAGATTTTGTTTATAAGTCATTAGGTTATAAGGATACAGATATAGTGGCTCAGGATGTAGAAGCCCGTATTTCTTTATTAAAGTCCAAGGTCTGGTCAGACCGTATGTCATGTGCTGACCTGCTTACTCCTGCCAATTTGCAGGGTATATCCAGGTTAGGAGCCAAGTACAAGATTATTATGGATCCGATCAGACCAGTGCTTGAGGACGATGATGATGATGTGGAGGAACTGGCTGCACCTTCAACTGATCCAGTACACATGCCTCTGGATCCTGATCCTCAGGCTGTGACCGTCGCCTTGATGGGCGATGCTTCTGGGTCTGCACTTGTGCAGGCCACTATTCCTGAGATGCTTCATCCTTCCTCTGCCCGAACCAGACCGGTGGGGGAAGAGAGACCAAGTAAGAAAAGGAAGCATAAGGGTAAGGAGAAGAGTTCTGCTTCTTCTGATCAATCCACCTCCAGCCTTACTTCTATGTCTGCCATGATAAATCGGGCGCAGGCACTCTGGACGCCGGAGGAGCTTGAGGCACAGAGGAATGCAGAGCATGCCCGCCTTGTGCGTAAAACTCCGGGGTTGTTATTGGGGGTACGTATTTGCTTTATTCCATGTTATTCCTACTTTTGTATACATTACTGACCCACATTACTGACCCATTTTGCCTTGCATTTTTCTTCTTAGGCTCTCTTCAGCGTCAATGCGTTATGCCTTTCCCACGAGGAGGGCGTGAAGGAGCTTGAACGCCTGAGAGCTGACCTAGCTGAGAAGGACGATCAGGAGAAAAAACTGAAAGCTCAGCTAGGAGACCTCCCATCCAGGGTTGCCCAATTGGAAGAGGAACTGGCTCAAACAAAAGAGCAAAATGCCAGGTTGACCAGTGAGAAGGAGAAGCTGGCATCTGACCATGAGGCTCTTCAACACCGATTCGGCATCTCTCAGTCAGCCCTGGAGATGTGTAAGAAAGGAGGGCTTGACATGCACCAGCACTATTCCCAGATGAACAGGATTGTAGCTGGTGAATTCTGGAGGAAGGGCTTTGTTGTTGGAGAGAAGGATCCAACAAGGAGGAAGATCAAAGATCCTGATGCCATGGATAAAGTGTTAGGGGTGCAGAGGCCATATTCCAGCCCCGAGCCTAGTCATGCTCAGAATCTTTTCACAGAATTCCTTAAGGGATATCTCCCTGCTGACCCTCTCAACCCCTCCATAGAATTCTTCCCTCCGACCACACATGTGGATACCTTAGGAAAGGATTTTAGTGGTTCAGGCCAAGCTTAGGTCACTCTGTATTCCTTTTGTAGTGCTGTATTTTGTAACATGCCTTTCAGGCAATTTTGTAATACAAAACGGCAATTTTTTGCTTTATTTAATGGAAACAGCACTTTCCTATGGTACGAGTCAGGCAATTTTTATCGTGAATCAGGCTTATGAGCCTCTGTCATCTCATTACTTGAAATTATTTTAATTTTATTCCTCTGGGAGTGAATCAGGCTTGTAAGCCTCTGTCATTTCACCACTTAGGAAATATTTTAATTTTGTTCCTCTGGGAGTGAGTCAGACTTATAAGCCTCTGTCATTTCACCACTTAGGAAATATTTTAATTTTGTTCCTCTGGGAGTGAGTCAGGCTTATAAGCCTCTGTCATTTCACCACTTAGGAAATATTTTAATTTTGTTCCTCTGGGAGTGAGTCAGGCTTATAAGCCTCTGTCATTTCACCACTTAGGAAATATTTTAATGTTATTCCTCTGGGAGTGAGTCAGGCTTATAAGCCTCTGTCATTTCACCACTTAGGAAATATTTTAATGTTATTCCTCTGGGAGTGAATCAGGCTTGTAAGCCTCTGTCATTTCACCACTTAGGAAATATTTTAATGTTATTCCTCTGGGAGTGAATCAGGCTTGTAAGCCTCTGTCATTTCACCGCTTAGGAAATATTTTAATTTTATTCCTCTGGGAGTGAGTCAGGCTTGTAAGCCTCAGTCATTTCACCACTTAGGAAATATTTTAATTTTAGGCTATTTGTTTGCAAGAAGGATGACCATCTTTTATTATAACCGTGAAATTACAAAGATTAGAACATCTGACTGAATCATGATAACAAACATGGAATTTTTAAAGCTATCTATAAAGCTAGGCTCAGACGCCTCTGTTTAATTATTCTAAAAATGAAATAAATATCAAGGATAGTACCTCTTCAGTCGTGAGGCATTCTGTGAATTGGGTACCATATTGCCGTCATTATTCATGAGGCGGTAAGCCCCACGTCCAATGACCTCTGTGACTGTGTATGGTCCTTCCCAATTTTCCCTGAGCTTTCCGATAAGCCCGATTTTCTTTCGCAATACCATATCGCCCACCTGGAATTCTCGTCTTTTGACTTTTTTGTTGAAGGTGTTCCTGACCCTCTGGTGGTAGGCTGCTAGTCTGATGGCAGCTTGTTCTCTTTTTTCTTCGAGCAGATCGAGTCCATCAACCAGCTGTTGGTCGTTCACTTCTTCCTGATACAGCTCTGTTCTGGCTGTTGGCACTATCTGTTCTGTTGGAATGACTGCTTCTGTCCCATACGCCATTGAGAATGGTGTTTCTCCTGTAGGGACTCTTGATGTTGTTCTGTAAGACCATAATACCTCTGGAAGCTTGTCTGGCCACACTCCCTTGTGCTCTTCTAGCTTCTTCTTCAGGGTATTCAGTATGGTTCTGTTGGATCTTTCAGCCTGGCCGTTTCCTTGAGGGTATGCGACCGATGAGGTTCTCAATTGGATCCCATGTTCATTACAGAATTGTCTGGTCCACTGATTATCCAGATTTAATCCATTGTCGATCACTATCACCCTCGGCACTCCGAACCTACAGATGATATTGTTCCATATGAATTTGATTACGTGCCTGTGAGTGATGGTGGAGTAAGATTCTGCCTCGACCCATTTTGTGAAATAATCAGTTGCTATCAGTGCTTGATTTACCGATCTGAGAGCCATGGGAAGTGGTCCAACTGCATCAATCCCCCATTGCGCAAATGGGTGCGGGCTGAATATGGGGTTAAGCAGTTCTGGTGGCGGATGAATGAAGTCTCCATGGAACTGACACTTTTTGCATCTTCTGACAAAGGCTTCAGTATCATGGGAAAGATACGGCCAAAAATATCCTTGGCTTAGTACCTTATGGGCCAAAGCTCGTCCCCCTGAGTGATTTCCGCATGAGCCTTCATGGATTTCCTTCATTACAGCCGATGCCTCCGAAGGTGTGAGGCATCGAAGGTAGGGTCCACCAAAAGATCTTCTATATAACTGGCCATGTAGCAAAGCATATCGGGCCGACTTCATGCGAATTTTCCGAGCCTCTGCTTTGTTAGCAGGAAGTGTACCATTTTTGAGGTATTCTGTTATGGGGTCCATCCAGCTCGGCTCCCAAGGTATTGCGCACACCACATCTGTGTGATGGATGTTTGGGACATCAAGATAGTCGATCGGGGCGACTCTGGTCAGGTCCTGATTATTGACTGAAGCCATGTTGGCCAACTGATCCGCATTTTCATTTTCCTCCCTTGGGATCTGATTGAGGGAATACTGCTCCAGTCTGTCTAGCTTCATCTGAGCCAACTTCTTATAGGGCTGCAGTTTTTCTCCTGCGTCGTACTCGTCTTGAACTTGTTTCACCACCAGTTGTGAGTCACTGAAAATACGGAGTCTCTTAATATAGAGGCTCTGAGCTAGTTGCAGCCCAGCTAAGAGTGCCTCGTACTCAGCTTCGTTATTGGTGGCAGGAAACTCCAGGCGCACTGACTGCTGGATTCGGGTCCCATCTGGTGTTATAATTTCGAGCCCAATTCCCGAGCCAGCTGAACCAACTGATCCGTCTACATAGAGCGTCCATTCGGGTTCGTCTGGATCTTGGAGGATTGACTCTGGCTCTGCTTCTAGGAGAAAATCAGCTAAGGCTTGACCTTTGATAGCTGTTCGTGGCACATACGTGATGTCAAATGTCCCAAGTTCCAACGCCCATCTGGTTATTCTTCCTGTCAGATCGGGTTTGGACATGATGGATCTCATCGGCAGGGTGGTTGGCACAACGATTGGATGAGTTTCAAAATAATGCCTCAGTCGTCTCTTTGCGTTGATTAGAGAAAGAACAGCTCGCTCCGCCATGGTGTATCTGGTTTCCGCATCAGATAGGGATTTGCTGCTGAAGAAGACTGGTTTCTGGCACTTTTTGTCATCTTTTACTAGTGCTGCGCTGGTTGAGGTTATTGACATGGCAAGGTACAGATGCAATGGTTCTCCTGGATTTGGTGAGGCAAGGATCGGTGGACTTTGGAGATACTGCTTCAACTTCTGGAGGGCCTCTGCCTGATCTGGCCCCCATACGCTACCTTTTCCGCCTTTAATTGCCTGGAAAAATGGTATGCATCGGTCTGTCAGTCGGGATACGAACTTGCTCAGTGCGGCTACCCTTCCTGTCAGAATTTGGACCTCCTTTTGTGTTTTTGGCTCTTCGCAGCTTATCAGAGTCTTGACTTGTGATGGGCTGGCTTCGATTCCTCTTCGGTTGACTATATGTCCGAGGAACTGTCCGGAGGAGACTCCGAAAGAGCACTTGGCTGGATTGAGCTTCATCTTGTACCTTCGGAGTGCATCGAACACTTCTTCCAGGTGCTCGAGATGGTCGCCTTTCCTCCTGCTCTTTACCACCGTATCATCTATGTAGGCTTCAACCGTTTTGCCCATCTGACCTTTGAATATCCTTCTGACAAGTCTTTGATAGGTGGCACCTGCATTTTTAAGTCCGAAAGACATTACTTTGTAGCAGTACGTACCTTCTTCGGTAATAAAGGCTGTTTTCTCCTCATCAGCCTGGCTCATCGGGATCTGGTTATAGCCGGAGTATGCATCAAGAAAAGAGAGTCTTTCATATCCCGAGGTGGCATCTACCATCTGATCAATTTTCGGCAGAGGGAAGCAATCCTTCGGGCAAGCCTTGTTTAAGTTGGTGAAGTCCACGCAGACTCTCCATTTTCCGTTCTTCTTTCTGACTACTACCACGTTTGACAACCATGATGGGTACTTAACTTCCCTTATGAATCCGGCTTCTAGCAGTTTTCCCACTTCCTCGGATATGATCTGGTTTCTTTCTATCCCGAACCTCCTCTGCTTCTGCCTTACAGGTCTGACGTTTGGATCAACATTTAGGTTATGCTGAGCGATAAAAGGATCAATGCCCGGCATGTCGAGATGAGACCAGGCGAACACGTCTGAATTTGATTGGAGGAAATGAATCAGCCTGTCCTTTTCTTCTTTCTGGATACATGATCCGATGAACGTGACTCTGGTGTGATCCGTCTGACAAACTTTCACCTCTTCTAGGGATTCCGTTGTTGACTGAGTTTCCTGACCCTCTGAGGTAGGGTCTGACTGTAATTGCTATTTCTCGTTGTACAGGGACTCTTCTGGTGCTTCCAACACTTGTTTATTTCTCTGGTTCAAGTCCTTCATGCATACTGAGTAACATTCCTTCGCTGCTACCTGGTCTCCAGGAATATCTGTCACGTCCACTCCATTCGGGTCAAGACAACGCATGACCTGATGGAGTGTTGAAGGAACACCTTGCATCCGATGGATCCACCCGCGTCCCATCAGTAGATTGTACGATGGTTTGACGTCCACCACTACGAAAGTTTCTCTCAGGGTTCGGCGTGCTGCTGATACTGACAAATGGACTACGCCTATTGGCTCTACGCGTCGTCCATCAAAGCCGGCCAGAGGAATCCGAGCCGGTTGAAGCTGTGATACATCAATTCCGATTTTGTCGAAGGCCCATTTTGTCATGATATTGGTGCTGCTTCCTGGGTCAATCATTACGCGTTTGATCAGACAATTAGCTACCAGAAGAGTGATTACCAGAGGATCTTCGTGAGGCATCTGAATATTCTGTATGTCAGCCTTTGAGAACATGATCATTGATTCTCCCTGTAGGAGGGTTGTCTGGCAGACTTCGCCGACTCGCCTGAGTTTATGTGCTTTTCTTAGCTTTGACCTTCTGCTTCCTTCGGCCTCCAACGCCTCTTCACCCCCTTGGATCATGTGGATAACCCTCACCGGTTGTCCTGATGTAGTGCTGTTCGGCTGTGTCCTGTGCGGTTTGTCTGGTCTCGGCTGATCCTTCATTACGTAATCTGCAAGCTCTCCTTTGGCGATCATTGCCTCTACCTGCCTTTGGAGATTTCTGCAGTCATTTGTATGATGACCATACTCGCTGTGAAAGGCACAGTGCTTGGTCATGTCCCTCAGCTCCATCGGTTGTCTGATCGGTGGAGGTGGTCTGAAAATCCCTTTAGTTTTGTTTTCTTGGAAGAGCTTCCCTAGGCTGGTTTTGAGTGGAGTGGATCTTTCTTTCGTCCGTTGACGCTTGTCTGAATTTCTGGATGATGAGGTTTGCCGAGATGGATCTTGTCGTTGAGGCCTCTGATCCTTCATCCTTTCTTTGGATTTTGCCTCTACCGTTACCAGAGAGGCTCTTCTGTGTCTGACTGCTTCCTCCTCTTCTATTCTGAGATACCCTTGTGCTCTGGAGTTGAGCTCACCGATGTTGATAGGGGGTCGTTTTACTAGTGAAGAGTGGAATTTTGTGCCAGGGATGACCGCCATACGAAATGCCTCTACCGCTGACAGTTGATCGCAGTCATCGATAGAAGACATTTCGACGTTGAATCTGGATAAAAAGCTCTTGAGGCTCTCCCCTTTTTCCTGGGTCATGGTGAAGAGGCTTGATATCGTCGTCCTCTGCCTCCGATTGCTGAAGTATTGACCAATAAAGCGTCTGCAGAGATCATTCCAACTGTTGATGGATCCAGGAGTCTGCTTCCTGAACCACAGAAGTGGTGCCTCCGTCAAACTGGTTGAAAAGACTTTGCACAAGAGTGCTTGGTTCCTTCCATAAACAGTCATCTTGGTCTGCACTTGGTAGATGTGATCGAGTGGATCTTTTGTACCATCATATAGTGTAAAAGTTGGCAGCACAAACTTCTTCGGGAATTCTGCTGCTTCAATTTCTTCGGTGAATGGAGACTGAGTCATATCCGTTGTCGCATGGATGGCCAGATCATCAGGGGTCTGCAATTTCAAATCTTTCATCACTTCTCTTTGGATTTTGGCAGCCATTTCGTGCAGGTCATTCTGAGTCGGGACCTGCATCCTTGGCATTCCCCCTGTTATGGGGTGAGAGGACTCTTCTTCTTCCCTCGGGATTTTATCTCCTCGGGCGGCGGATGCGTCTTGCCCGTGATGAGAGTTGAAAGGCTCTGGCTCTACTGCGCACTCTGTTGGATTAGGACTTTGGAGAGGAAAAGAGCCCTGAGTAACTTGATGGAGCAATTCAGCATTCTGCCGCTCGAGGGCCGCATTTCTTTGCTCGACAGCCTCCAACCTCCTCATGACTTCTTCGAACCTGATCTCATTGTTTGTTGACCGTGTGGACACCATTTTAAATAAAACTTGTTGCAAGTGGAAAAAATATTATCTTTCCCACAGACGGCGCCAAATGTAAGTGTCAAATTTCACTCACATCAAAGATATCCCTTTATTCAGGCTCAAATGGCCATATTTATACATTTGTGTTTGTGGATCATGGCCTAAGTTCATGGGGTCATGACCCACTCTCTTAATAACTACCCACTTTCCTTGTGTAGTGGGTTGTTACTCCCTTTTTAAGGGAGTGGCTTAATGTTGATGGTCCCACTTATATCTGGTGGGCTCAAATACATGGGCTGCTCTCTATCTACATTTTACATGGGCTCAATACACCTTGGGCCTAATAAATGGGCCTGGGCCTATAATTTTCACTATTTACATTAATATTTATGAAAAATTAAATATTTCAAAAAATTAAATATATTAATATATTAAAAAATATTAATATTAATATTAATATTTTTTAATATTATAATATTAATATATTTTAATATATTTTAATATATTTTAATATATTAATATTTATTAATAAATAAAATGTGAAACCCATATATTAATATATATTAATATTTATTAATAAATAAAACTAATATATATTAATATTTATTAATAAATAAAATGTGAAACTCATATATTAATATATTTTAATATATTAATATTCAGAATTTCAACCCATACCAACTTTACCAAACATGGTTTGGTTTTTCAGCATCACTTTTTCTCACACCAAAACCATCTGCACCAAACATGGTTTGGAACCAAAATAAAACCACACCAACTCCAACCACTACAACTCCAACCCAACTCCAACCAAACCAAAACCAAAAACCAACTCCACACCCTCTACCAAACAAGCACTAAGTAGTATGTAGAGATTGGAACTACAACATGTGTTGCCTTGTGTTGCATTGCATACTATTTATTATCATATATTAAAATTGTTCAAAAAATCTCCTTTAGTTTGAAAAACTTCCATATGATTTTACATTTGATCAACTTGTCTCATTCCCTTTTATTTAAGACAAAACTGCCCCTGAAACTAGGGTAGTTTACTGAATTTTTTTTAAAAAAAATAAAAATGCCCCTCCTAAAATATGAAAAAAGAAAATTAGAAACAAAAAAAAAAACATTTTCCCTCCAATCATAAGAATTGTTTTATATATATATTTTACGATAAACAAAATTTTATTTATTTATGCTAAAATAAAAAATTAATGCAAATTTTTTTTTTCGAAGTACCAATTAGGGTCAAATATAAAAAAAGTAAGTCCAAAATATAAAAAATATTGCAAGGGCAATTACCATGTTATTAACCTGCTTTCTAGAAAGCTTATTTGGGTGGAGCTTTCTCATTTGCATGTTCAGAATAAGAGAGCGGAGCTTACAACAAAGATGTTAGCTTGTTCCTTTGCATCTTGATGCAGTCATTGATTCTCATGAGAGGCATAATTATTTTGAACTATCAATTAGATTTTATTTTTGTTTTTAATTTTTTATATATATTTTAATATAAACAAAAAAAAATTTGATGCTGATTTTTTTTAAACCACTAATTAAGGTAAAATATATATAAAAAAATTAAGTCTGAAAGATAAAAAAATATTTAGAACTACTAATTAGATTATTATTTTTGTTTTAAAATTTTGTATTTTATATTTTATTATAAATGAAAAAAATTGATTTATGCCGAAATAAAAAATTAATCCGAAATATTTTATTTTCAAACTACCAATTAGAATAAAATATAAAATACTTTAAGTCTAAAACATAAAAAATATTTCGAACTAAGAATTATAAAAAAATTTCAATAAATTCTTTGATTTCAGGAGCAATTTTTTTTCAAATTAGAAGAAAAAAAGATAAGTTGATCGAATGTGAAATAATAGGGAATTTCAAACTATAGTAATTTTTTGAACAATTTTGAAATGGTTGGCGGGTTTACTAATAATTGCCCTTTATTTTAAGTCCAATTTGTTCACATTTTAGGTACAAACTGGTCCCACTGTTTGGTTGTCAATTGCCTTCTCACCGGATCTCACGCATCAAACCCTACCTGCCATTGCCAATAACAACAATCTCTCTATATGTATACTCACTCCATATAAGAACAACACATCACCTAATAACACTTTATGGTTAATAAGTCCAATCCAATCATAATAAATTCCACGTTAATTAATTAAATACATATTATTTTAAATGTCGAGTCTTTTGTGTTTGAGTAAAAAAGAAAAGAAAACTGAACCCACAGCACCACCAAACTAGCAGTTACATTGAAGCATAAGAAAGACAGCCCAATCTGTCGGCAGCCCCAGCTGATCCACTGTGTTCTAGAGAGAGAAAGCTAGAGTGAGAAACAGAGTGCTGTGCAAGAACAGAGTCAAACTCTGTTTCATTGTGTGACAAACAGATTCACAAGTGTGGACTATAGATACAGGCTATGTGTGTGTGAGAGAGTGAGAAAGTTGGAGTCTTGAGATTCAATGTTGGTCCAAGACCGTCCGTCCCCAAAGACCCACAACACAACACTCCCAACTCTCCATCCAAATCGCTTCTCCGAGGCCAAAAGCCTCGATTTCTCCACATGGGTCTCTGACAATCTCTACAAAATCGTCTCTGTTCTCCTACTCGTCGCCACCGTCGCCGCCCTCTTCTTCCTCCGCAACGTCGGCGACACCGCAGCTCTCCTCTGTTTCGAATCGCAGTCCAAACAGCTAGAAAGGATCGAATTTCCCCAAATTAAGTGGAATTCGATCGAACCCATCATCGATAAATCAACCCCTTTCGCCAATTTCAAATCGGAGCGATGGATTGTGGTCTCTGTATCGAATTATCCGGCCGATTCGCTTCGCAATCTCGCGAAGATCAGAGGCTGGCAAGTGCTTGCAATTGGGAATTCCAAGACCCCCAAGGATTGGGAGCTCAAAGGTACTATATTTCTGTCACTGGAACAACAAGCTAAATTAGGGTTTAGGGTTGTTGATTACTTGCCTTATGATTCATATGTTAGAAAAACTGTTGGGTATTTGTTTGCAATCCAACATGGCGCGAAGAAGATCTTCGATGCCGATGATCGTGGTGATGTGATTGATAATGATATAGGAAAACACTTTGATGTGGAATTGATTGGTGAGGATGCTAGGCAAGAGGTTATATTGCAATACAGTCATGAAAACCCTAATAGGACTGTTGTGAATCCATATATACATTTTGGACAAAGGTCTGTTTGGCCTAGGGGGTTTCCATTGGAAAATGTGGGTGAAATAGAGCATGAAGAATTTTACACTGAAGTGTTTGGTGGGAAGCAATTCATCCAACAGGGTATTTCTAATGGCCTTCCTGATGTTGATTCAGTTTTTTATTTTACCCGAAAATCGGGTTTGGAAGGGTTTGATATTAGGTTTGATGAGCATGCTCCAAAAGTGGCATTCCCACAAGGTACAATGGTGCCTGTCAATTCTTTCAATACAATTTATCATTCATCGGCATTTTGGGGTTTGATGCTTCCTGTTTCGATTAGTACAATGGCTTCAGATGTGTTGAGAGGTTATTGGGGCCAGAGGCTCTTGTGGGAAATCGGTGGCTATGTCGTAGTCTATCCCCCTACTGTTCATCGTTATGATAGAATTGAAGCCTACCCATTTTCAGAAGAGAAAGATCTTCACGTGAATGTGGGTCGTTTGATTAAGTTTCTGATTTCATGGAGATCGGGTAAGCATAGATTGTTTGAAAAGATTTTGGAGTTGAGTTATGCGATGGCTGAGGAAGGGTTTTGGACTGAGAAGGATATGAAATTTACTGCTGCTTGGCTTCAAGACTTGCTTGCCGTTGGATATATGCAGCCAAGGTTAATGTCGCTTGAACTGGATCGACCCCGGGCAAATATTGGTCACGGTGATAGGAAGGAGTTTGTCCCTCTAAAATTGCCATCTGTTCATCTTGGTGTCGAGGAAATTGGTACTGTGAATTATGAAATTGGAAATTTGATTCGGTGGAGGAAGAATTTCGGGAATGTTGTGCTTGTAATGTTCTGCAATGGACCTGTGGAACGTACTGCTTTGGAATGGAGATTGCTCTATGGCAGGATATTTAGGACTGTTGTCATTTTTTCAGAGCAGAAAAATGTGGATCTTGCTGTTGAAGAAGGCCAGTTGGACCTAATATACAAGTAAGTCATCATATCTTTTTCCTTTTCAACATTATTTTGAATATTTATCATCAATAGATAGTGTGGAACTATGCATCTAATTTTGACTGTTAAATTTGTTGAGTTTTTATGTTCTTTTGGGTAGCCAGGGCAACATGAGTTTGATAATATAAGACATTGGACATTATACACTGTATGAGAAGTTATACCACATTAGAGTCTTGATTAATTTAGTAATCACAATATTGGGACCATTGCTTAACTAACTGCAAACTTTCCATGGGCTGATTTACAGAGTTTTTGCCGATATGACTTTTTTTAACCATCATCTTAACTATTGAAGAATGGGAATCGAATAGCTGATATATATGAGAGGAAATTATTTAAGAAACAATTAGTAACTAAATAACCAGAGTGTCTTAGCACATGGATGCAAGGTAGTTGGCATATATGGTTTGAGACAAAGAAGTCGGTCAGACCTCAGATGGAATGAAGTAATTAGAAATGATTGTAAAAAATTAAATATGATAGGATATGCGTCTTGTAAAAAAAATAATAGAGAAAGAAAACTCACGTGGCCGATCTCATCCATATGGAATAAAGATTAAAATGATGATGATAATGACGATGTAGCATAAATCAAAGTTTTTGGCTTATATGAAGCGCTAGCCACCCTCAATACTCCATTAGGATGTTCAGGGATGGTGGAAAAGGCGTTTACTGCCAGCAACAATTAATCCATCACCCCCTATAAACTTGACATGCGTGCTATTGGACACCCTTAAACAAATTAAACTCAATCATGGATCACTAGAAAGAGAAAAAAGAAAGCTCGATAGTAATAATTATGTGTCAAATAATATTCTGTCCGACTTTGGAGACGCGGGAGACGCCTTTAGTCCAAAATCATGTTTGTTGGTTATGATTCAACTGAGGTTGTTTTGGTGTTTGTGGAATATGTTTATTAGGTAAGGCTTGATTTATTTATTTATTTATTATTATTATTTTTGCTCTTTTTTTTTCCCTGTTTGGTAGGAGGGTAGTGATGTTATCCGATGAGATGTGTGATCTTCATATGCTAAGATATGAAACATTTGCTTGATATAAGATGAAGGAACTATGGGCAGCCTCCAGGAATTCAAGTGTCATTTTTGTAATAAGTAAAACTGCAATCAAACTAATTCACCAAGTTCATTAACATGCCTTTTGCATTAGTATTAGTAAAGAAACCTATCGCCTTTTGTAGGAGATCTGAAGCAAGCTTGCTTTCTAATGAAGTACTTGTTTTCTCGAGTTATATTATTTAAAAATTTATATCTGGTTTGGAGAAATGTCACTCTGATTTGCTGGTCGGTTGAGTTCCATAATTTTCTTAGAAGCAAGTTGGTTGTTGAAGTGATAATTTCTTCTCTTTTAAGCATTGATTTATTGGTGATACTTGAGAACTTGAGAGTGATTGAGAAACAGTAGGTCTACTGTAACATTCTAATCCCAGGGGAATAGCCTACTGGCAAAGACTCTCACCTCACATTGTGGAGGTCGGAAGGGGGCCACCCTGTGGGGAAGAGGCCTGCATGTGCCCATGGTCTTAAGAGGCCTGACACCGCTATAGTCAATGAAAAAACCTGTAACATTGTAGCGGTTCTTTAAGTTGTTTATGTCATGCAGCCTCCACACTTGGCTGGTATTTGTAGTAGCTCTTCAGTCATTTCCCCGCTTCTTAATTTCTGATAAATATTGTCAAATTTTGTTACAGGCATCTCCCAAAAATATTTAGCAGATTTTCCAGTGCAGATGGATTTTTGTTCCTGCTGGACAATACTATTCTTAATTACTGGAATGTTGTGAACGCGGACAAGAACAAGCTCTGGATCACTGACAAGGTAAATAGAAATTTTGAAATGTGATACCCTTACATTTTTCATACATACTGATTTTGTTCTTTTAAAGTTTCAATATTATTAGTTTCACTCATGCATGGAGATTGGAGATTGTATTCATGGTTTATAAAAGCCTGTAGTTTTTAACTGCTTTTTAAAATTTCAATAAGATTAACTCCCATTTAAAAAATGCATTGTCATATGATTAAAAATGAAAAAATTGAGGTTAATTACTGTAATAATGGCAAAGAATGACATATTCTATGCTATCCTAAGAATACTGAACTTCCCTTGCTTTGCTTCTTCATGAACTTGAGTTTATCGAATGTAGAAGCCAAACTGATTACCGTGGACAACCATTCTAACATCTCTATGGCACTTAGGTGTCTGAGTCTTGGACTTCTGTTCCCATCGATGGCAACTCAGAGTGGTTCACAAAACAAGCAGACATGGTTAAAAAAGTTGTGAGCTCGATGCCAGTTCACTTCCAAGTCAGTTATAAGGAATCTATGACAAGTGATCATAGCCTTACAATATGCAGTTCTGAGGTATTCTACATTCCTCGGCGTTCTGTAGCAGATTTTATCGATCTTGTAAATCTAGTGGGTGATCTAGATATCCATTACAAGATTGCAATACCTATGCTCTTTGCGGCAATGGACTCACCTCAGAATTTTGACTCGGTATTCAGTACAATGAGTTATAAGAAAGAGCAACCTTCTAATTCTTCGGCATTTTACTCTGCCGAAGTGCCTGCAATTCACCCGTGGAATGTTTCAACCGAGCAAGAGTTTATAAAGCTGATTAGAATAATGGCAGCAGGTGACCCTCTTCTCTTGGAGTTAGTTTGAAGGCAAAAACAAATTCAGGCACTCAAAAGGACTCGCAAGAGAGGGAAAACATGTACCACTTTGTTCAATGTTGAACACATTTTTTTCTTTTTTTTTTTCTTCTTGTTGTACAATTCTTTTAAAAGGGGGAGGGTTTCTTTTGTAGATTTTTTCATGTACGATTGTTTACTGGTAGGGGGATTATCACTCCCACAAAAACAGAAGGGGGAAGGACAAGAAGAAGATTTGTGTTCATCTTGTCTTTAGCACTTAGTTTCTGGAATGTAAGAAATTTTCAATGTCAGTTTGTACATTTAGTGACTCTGTTGGATACAAGTGAGAAATCAAGAACTTGTTTGGACATGTTTGATTACTAGTTGCTATTTGTTGAAGACCTGAAGCATTGTATATAAAATAAAAATAAAAAAGACCTGAAGCATTGTATTAGCTTTTGAAGTTTATGAATTATTACACTTTGATACTTGTGATAACATAAGAACAATGGCATTGAAGATGAGAGTAGTAAAATATGATATGAAGTGTCATAACAGTGACTGCAATTTTCTGCTTCTTCAACTTTTAGGATTTAGTACCTGGCAACTTACAGCTAAAAAAAGGAACAGTTCCAGTACAATGAGTACAATCCCCAAAAATTAACTAAATTACAGTGGGGAACTGGTAAATGAATTCACATTTCAAACCTCTCTTAGGAGAGGAGAGATCACTCAACTAAATCAAGAAAAGTTATTCGAAATCGAGCATTGTCACAATAATTGATTTACAGTCCTAACGATCAACCCCTTCAATCTTATCTTCAACTTCTGAATACAACTGCCTCAATTTCTCGATGTTATCCTCATTAGTTTCCCAGTATCCGCGTCCATTGGCCTCCAAGAATGTCTGCACCAGCTTCCTAAAAGAATTCGGGTTCGTGTTCATCAATTTTTTCAACATCTCCTCATCTTGAATGAAAGTTGTATTAGCCTCCTCATACACCCAATTGTCAACCTGCCCTGAAGTTGCACTCCACCCAACTGTATTAGTCAGTCTCTTCTCAATTTCGCGAACCCCTTCATACCCGGTAGACAACATTCCTTCGTACCACTTGGGATTCAACAACTTTGTTCGTGCATCAAGCCTCACGGTCTCAGAAAGTGTACGTACCTGAAATGTCAGCCGAAAAAAAGGGCATGTTTTAAGGGATCTTTCAGCAAGTTTGCAAAATTCTAGCTACAAAAACTTTAGCAGTTCAGAATGCTCACCTGAGCATTAGCTGTGGTGGTATCAGCAATGTATGCACTGGGTTTTTTCCCATCTTTCCGCAGGTTTTGCACGAGATTGGTTGGGTCTGAATCGAAGTAGTGACTCACATCTGTTAGTGAGATTTCTGACGAGTCAAGATTTTGAAATGTGGCATCTGCTGTGCTCAGTGCCATCTCGAAAACTTTTCGTTTCTCAGTCATGCCTGCACCAGGAGCATCACTGTCAAAGGCAAAGGACTTGCGGCTCAAATACATGTCTTGGAGTTGCTTCTCATCATTCCATGAGGAATTTTCAACTGCAAGGTTTACGTTAGAGGAGTAGGAGCCTGAGGCGTTGGAGAAGATCCTGGTTGCAGCTTCTCTAACCCCAACGCCAAGAGCTTCGGCTTGTTCTAGTGCGTGTTTCCTCACGAAGTTTTGCTCTTCTGGCTCATCCAGTTCCGCTACCATCTTCACAGCCCGATCAAGGAGATTCATCTGTGAAACAAGAGCAAAATCTTATCAGAAAGATGTGACAATAGATAAAGTACAGGGATAAGAACTCAAGAACACAGGGAAATGATAATGTTTCTGATGTCTTCTCATCAGGACAAAACTTCTAAAACTAGACTACTATATTAGGTATCACTGAAGCTGAAAATTATCAACTGGTATTTAGACATTAGTAACATTGAGAGGGAGCAAAAAAGGTGATACCTGATTGATAAAGAGGTCTCTGAACACTCCGGAACAGTTGACAACAACATCAACCCTAGGCCTTCCAAGTTCTTCTAAGCTGACTACCTCCACCCGGTTCACTCGTCCTAATGTATCAGCAACCGGCCTAACACCAACCATCCACATAACCTGTGCCAACGATTCCCCGTATGTCTTAATATTATCTGTTCCCCACAAGACAAGTGCAACTGTCTCGGGATATTTCCCACCATTATCAGCCTTCTGTCTTTCAAGCAGCCTATCCACCACAACCATCGCACTCTGCATTGCTGCTGTGGTGGGAATGGCTTGTGGGTCCAGTGCATGAATATTCTTCCCAGTTGGCAACACTTTCGGGTTTCTGATTGGATCCCCACCAGGACCTGGTTCTACATATTTCCCCTCTAAAGCTTGTTTCAGACTTCCCAACTCATTGTCAGCCACAACTAGCTTCAAGCACTCTGCTAAGAACTCGAACGAAGTTCTGAGCTTCTCCCTATTGGCCCTGTAGAATTTGGTGTTTGACAAGTATTGAACCCATGGTTCGTTCAAGCCAAAACCAAGGATAGAACTAAGCTTGTCAGCTACATCAACAACTTGACCCTTTTTGTTGGTAGTTCTCTCCACAAAAGCAAGAACCGCTCCACGTGAGGCCTCAGTTATTTGCCGAAGCAACTCAACATCTTTCAACACGCCCTTGTCGTTTCCTCTATAAATGTCCTCTATCTCTCTTCCAACAGACTGAGCTAGTATTCCAGGGAGTGAGGAGATCCCTTCTTCAGGACGGTCCAGTGCAGCGATGTTAACAAGTGTTGCCACTGCTTCCATGGCTGATGGAGGCTCACCAATGATATGAAGCCCACAGGGTAAAAGCCTGGATTCAATCTCCATGATTTTGGCATATACCTTTCCGACTACAAGGTCACGCTCTTTGGCCGAGATTTCCTGCCCTTCCTCAGGAAGATCCACATCCTTGTCAAGATTGCACTGTTTGGCAGTACTGATGATACTGCTTACTATTTGTTGGCCACGACCTGTATCTTTCAAAGATTGATACGATGAGATCAGCTCGCTTAGCTGCTTGAGTCCCTTGTAAAGTCCAGCATTTTCTGCTGGAGGAGTCAGGTAGCTAATAGTATTTGCATAGCTGCGGCGCTTGGCTATTGTTGCTTCAGACGGGTTGTTAGCTGCATAGTAATAGACATTGGGAATGTTCCCAATCAGACTATCGGGGAAACAAGCATCACTCATTCCCACCTGCTTTCCAGGCATGAATTCAAGTGAACCATGAGTGCCAAAATGAAGAACAGCGTCAGCTTTGAAAATCTTCTCCACAAAGGAGTAGTAAGCAGCAAACCCGTGATGAGGGCTAGCTGATTTGGAGAAAAGTAACCGCATTGGATCACCCTCGTAGCCAAATGTGGGCTGAACGCCAATGAAGATATTTCCATACTGCTTCCCATAGACCAAGAGGTTCTCGCCATCTGAATTCAAATTGCCAGGAGGCTTGCCCCAGTTTTCTTCAAGTGCGTTGGAGTAAGGAGTAAGCCTCTGGTACTCTCTAACACCCATTTTGTAAGCAATGTTGAGATTTGGGCTGCTGAATTGAGCCTCTTTATCATGAATTACCTCTTCAATTAAAGCTTCAGAGGTTTCTGGCAGGCCCTCTACATTGTAACCATCTCTCTGGAGTTCCTTTAGGACGGAATATATTGAGGAAAAGACATTCAGGTATGCTGCGGTTCCAACATTCCCTTTGTCGGGAGGAAAACTGAAAACAGTGATTGCCAACTTCTTTTCTGCCTGCAAATTTTATGTTACGAGGTTTAAGAACTGCTAAAATTTGTTCAAGCCTACAATCAATACTACACAAAACAGTATACAGAAGCTCGTAGACTCGAATTGAACATAACAGTGATACAAGTTTTTGATGATTTATTTCTACTTTTTAAGAGTTTTAGGCATAATGAAGAACTCAACAGAAAGGAAAAATAAATGCATCCACAGTCAACATTAGAACTATTCTTTAGTGTGAAACTAGGGGAAAAAAAACTATAAGAGCCTCACAATTCCTAGTATAATGTTACAAACATCACATCCAAACCTTCTCAGCTTAATGAAATCTTTGGTAGGATATTAATCTTACTTTAATTGAGATTAAAGTATCACGTCAACATTATATGATCTAGACAATGGAGTGAAGCATGGTACATATGGTCAAGATCAAATATACATCCATATGTAGTTCTCCACTTCTTTAAGAATCGGGTCCACTTAGTTTTAAATTGTGAAGACATTGACCATAGATAAGCTCACACTATTTAGATCAGTAAGCCATTGACAGTTTATAACTCTATTTACAATCTACCCAGTTTAACATCAAGAAAGGGACAATAAAATCGAAAAATGAAGATTCAAAGTTCAAATCGATGTTCATAAGTTCCAACAAGTTACTAACATAATTGGCCATGGGATGTTCTTGATTAATAAAATTAACAGAAGAGTAAAAACCAAGGACCACAATATTGCCAGGACTGGTTCCAAAATTACTGTAGTTGATAACCCAAGAGGAGATGATAGTTCAATTTTTTCTGATCATTGTCATTGTCTTTTGTCCGAGAATCTAAACATATTTGCTGCAAAAATATCCTAAAATTTTGGTAATGAGATAGCTTGCGGTGCCCTGGAGAGGAAAACTAGGACACTACTATATCTCACTTGGGTTCTTACTCTTTTAATTCAAATACCGGAAAAAAAAAAAAAAAAAAAAAAAAAGCACTACGACATCAAAAGACTCACTCTTACAAAGCATATAACAGCGAGCCACATACCTTTGATTTCTTTTTCAGTTCTCCCCATCTGATAGCCCTAGTGCACAGCTGCTCCACCCTCTTGTGAAGAGCATGAGATTTCCCTGCAATGGTGTCACATTGAACCCATCCAAAAATCAGAACACATTGTCACTAAAAAGCAAGTAAATAAACTAGCAAGTGATAAAAACACAATCATGGAAAATAATGTATTGAGAAAGAACAATAGAAGGAGAGCATGAAAATATATATAGCTATTTTCATATCTGATATACATAATGCTAACTCAAAGAAGAAATAGCTAAGTTGAATGAGTTACTTGCCTGTTTTAGGATCTCGGCCAGCAAACACGATGGGCTCCATGCCGCCGTCAAGCTCAGGAAGAGCAACCTGCAAAGCAACCTGAATAGGATGCAACCCCAAAGTACTGTTCAACCACTCCTCAGTAGTCTGAAATACCAAAGGTAATGCAACAATGTAAGGCACGTCAAGCTTCATCAATGCCTCAACCGCCCTCGGATGATCCTGCCTTGCAGGTCCTCCAACAAGAGCAAACCCCGTCAACGACACCACTGAATTCACAAACGGCTTCTTGGTTATGGGATCAATGAAGTACCTCTCCACCGGGCCCGAAAAATCAAGGCCACCAGCAAAAATGGGGATCACCTTAGCCCCTCTTGCCTCCAATTCCATAATCACAGCCACATAGTGACTCTCATCCCCGGTAACAATATGACTTCTCTGCAAAACCAGCCCAATGACCGGAGCATTCGGGCTCTTGAGCTGCTCATTAGTGTCCCTTCTAGTACCATACCAATTCAGATACTCCTTGACATCATCATACATACAAGGGGCCAAAGGGTGCCAAATTCCGTTATCCAAGAACAGAACTGGATCCGAATACGGGATTTTCGTCCCTTTGAGAGCCGGAACATAAGACCCCGAAATCATTTTCAAGAAATTCACCAAATTATCCGGCGACCCGCCAAGCCAGAACTGCAAACTGAGTATATAAAGCCTAGCGTCTTGCGCCTTATCGCTCGGCAAGTACTTCAAAACCTTGGGCAATGTCCTCACAAGCTTCAGCATACTATCAGCAAACCCTGCAGATTGCTTCTTCTTCTTGAAGAGCTGAAAAAATGGGCTCTTGGATTGCCCCAATTGTGACATACTAAAAGTGCCCAATTTGTTGAGCCTCATTACTTCAGGCATTGAAGGGAACACCAGAACTGCATCAAGTCTGTCCCTTTCCTTCTCCACAGCATCTTTAATTTTCAAAGCAAGCTCTTCCACAAAAATCAATGACCCAATAAATATATTGGCATCTTCAAGATCTTTACAGAAAGATTTGTATGTATTTTCATCTCTAAGCTCTTCAACCAAGTAACCCACAACTTCAAATGAGGCATACCTGTCGTTGCTGTTCAGAGTCCTGACGGCGGCCGAGAGGGACGACTGGTACTGAGCTTCTAGCACTACGTAGACGACCTTGACTCTTGGGTGGCCTGAGTTTCGATCGGGGACGATGCGGCGAACCTCCTGTGTGGTCTGGGTGAAGAGGCCATTGCCAATTGCAGAGCATTTGAGTCTAATGGGTGATTTCTGGTTGGCCTTTTTGGGGAGAAAAGAGTGAAGAAAATAGTGCTTTTGAGAGATTGATGAGAGTTGGTCTACTTTGGTAGTGGGTAGAGTAAATGGCGATGAAATCAAAGAAGCCATTGTTAAGCTCTATAATTCAACAACACTTCCCTGTTTCTTGATTATAAGGGAAGGTACATAATAGATGGGAAGTATATGTGTGTATATGTATAATATATATATATATATATATATATATAGGGAAAAAGGGTGTACTTCTGAGTGTGTTGAGCTTGTGTTTCAGTGGGGTTTTGTTCTTCTTTGGAGAAATGGAAGGGTTGGAGTATATATGTGAGAGCTGACACAGTTGTTATTTTCAGTTAGTGGTGGAAGAAAAGGACACGTGGCAACAAGGGTATGCAAGAGGCCAAGGTGTTTATGAGGTTGAGTTTTGTTTCGAGGATTTTAGAGAGAGAGGGAAATGAGGGTGTACTTGTCTATCTGTTGGGAGTTATTATGATGAAGCTTCATGGCTTCTGATTGGTTGGTTTGGATTTCCCATAGAGAGACATGAGGAGAGGAAGTGAAGTGAAGGGGGATTGTGGATGATGAGAGAGAAGAGAATAGAGAGAATGTGAAAATATTTTATATCTATATACATATATATATATATATATATATTTATCACTTTGTTATATAGGTCTTTTGGTTTGTAAAGATTCCGAATTTTGAGTTTGTGTCCCTCAGTGAAAAGGGAATGATAATTTTTCTGAGACCTCTATGGGTCCAGGTATCTTAATTCTACACCATGTTTTATACCCTCCATGATGAAATGTGTGTGCTATCTCTGGAAATACACGAGCTTGGACCTTTCTAATGAATTTTGTTAAAAAATGTATAGCACTTTGCTTGGAAATGGTTTTCCTTAGTGATCATTGAAACTTCTTCTCATAACTCACTACCACTTCCATTGGACCTTGCACTATAATATTTAACATGTCTCATGAAATACAGGAATCATGAATTAACGAAAATAATTGGCACAAAAAAGGCAATTTGGAGTGTGTAATAATGTATATAACCCCAACTCCACATGCCTAGAGAGTTCAAATACTGTAACATTTAGAGGCTTTGCCCAAAATAAAAAATAAAAAGTAAAAGTAACAAACCCTTTAGAGGTGCAAGGTTTCCACATCACTTCTCCAGAGGTGAGATGAGGCACAAAGTAAGATCGAGGAGGTTAAACTGGTTAACCTCATGATAACTCAATTTCAATCATCTCAATTCATCACTCACTTATTCTTAAGGCGGTAAAAAGGAAAGATTGTGTGCCGGCCTATGTGGGCGGGTGCAAGTGGCACTGGCAAGCTACCACACTGGACGAGCTACAGTTACAAGTGCACAATCCCACATTGTCTGGGTAAAGAGAGATTACATATTATATGTGAGTTTCATACCCTTCTATGACACGATACGTTTTAAAACCGTAATAATTGAAAAGCCACTAGAACTCCACAGTTAATCATGTTTGACTTGGAGTAATCCCAAGATGGGTGACCCCCTAGGAAGTCTCTGGTACGGGTGAGCAAAAAAAAAAACAATATTGTGTCAGAATAGGGAGGGGGCCATTACAAATGGTATCAGAGCCTGACCCAGTCGGAAGTGTGCCGACGGGGACATCAAGCCTCCTAGGGGGGTGGATTGTGGCGACCTATGTGGGCGGGTGCAAGTAGCACTAGCAGACTACCACACTGAGCAAGCTACAGGTGCACAATCTCACATTGCCTGGGTAAGAAAAGGTTACGTGTTATATGTGAGTTTCATACCCCGAGGAAAGTCTTTGTTACGGGTGAGCCAAAAAGGGGACAGTATTATGTCAAGATAGAGAGGGGCTGTTACAGATTGGATCCCAGGCACTATTTCTAATACAATTTCTTCCATATTAGCAGATGGCAGAGAATAAATTTCTTCCAAAACAGTGTTCCAGTTCATAATTAATCCTTAAGCTCTATAACACTTGCTTTCAAGACACCCATTTTCCGCCAAACAATATTTACAACATTGAGATATCATCTTCATTCTACAAAAAACGTCGTTCAATAAGATCTCATTTGCTTAGAGGATTACATCATGTAAGAAATGAATGTGATTTGTGGTGGTTATGCTCGAATCACAATCACAAATTCCAGCTCGCAAAACTTTCACAATCCTCAGGGTAACGTGGAAAAAAATTCCTCCAACTGGCTTTCACCAACCAGCACACCAAATTTCTGCGTAAAAACTGCATCAGCTGAATCGATTCCTACATTTTTTACATCTGCAGTAGAGATCTCATTGTACTGATTCAGATTATGCACGGTCCCATCTGCACAAGCATGTACGGGATAATTAGCAGGAAAAGATAAATATCCTTTCTTCATTGATTCGGAACATGGCTTAACCAATGTCTCTATTTAAATACCACAATAAAAGGTGTAGTGACAAATAGCACATAAAATGGAATTACTAAATCCTCTCTGCTTGAGTGTATTGACCAAGAAAGAGGTTCAGATCAGTCTTCTGTAAGTTAAACTGATGGCACCACCAATTATGCTTTAACTTTGCTTTCTACAAGATAATACATCTATTTTTTCTACATTTTATTTTCTTAGTTGGTCGGTCATTTTTCTTTTTATATTTTCAGATTGAATGTGGAATAAATTGGCAACCGTTCTGTTGGGTCCTCGAGCTGTAAGTTTGAGTTGGCACTTTGGTATCTGCAGCAGCCAATAACAAGTGACGCATAGCCAGCTCAAGTGTGAGATCTTACTGTTCCATAAAAACTTACAATAGTTCACAGCATTGTATATAAAATGATACCTTAAAACACAAGGTGGCAGCACAATGAAGAGTGATCAGGTATGATAAAGAGGATTTCAATAGTTAAAATCTTGAAGAACCCATGCCAAGACGAGCAATAAAATAAACAGCAAAAAGAATGAGATAACTAGATATTTTATGTGACAAACACTAAATAAGAAAACACCTGGTGCCTAATCTGAGCAATCAATGCACCACGCACATGAAGAAGCTACAACATGAACACTAATTCAAATCTATTATCAACCACTTCCCAAGAAGCAGTTTCTATCCACCTGACAAATATGTCCGGTTTCACACAAGCCTAGTTGGTACCATGGCCTCAGACCTATGCCTAAACCTTCCAAGTCCGATCACTGAATGACTGACAAACTTAGAATCTATCTATTTAGATTTTTCCTAGATGCAATTCATTAAAACAACAAGAGAAATACAACCAAACGGAAGACCACCTCCAGCAATGTCCATACAGAAATTGACACGGTCCATGATAGTGTCCACACGGAGGTGTAGATCAACATTGACAATTATTCAAACCATAATCTCTTTCGAGTAATCTTCCATTTCAAAGAATTTGTATACAATTAATATTAATAGACAGAATTTGTAAACTTATTGTAATATGTGTTTACCTTCAGCAACTATGGCTGCATGTGCAGGTGGTTGTGAAACCCAGTTTCCCGCAGAATCTTTCATGTGTCTTCTATCAGTCGCAAAGGAACGGAGGAAAACTGGAGCATGCACAATCCGGAAAAACCTGAGATAGCAAAAAGCAGGTTCTTTCAAAGAAATCATAAAGCACCATGGATTTGAGATATATCCCATCCGCACGCATGGGGACGAGTGGACTTGCAGCAAATGTAAAGCAAAATACAGGAAAGATAGAGAATTTTCCCCAAGTATTGAATTAGGCTTAGGCGAGTAATATATCAGCTTAAGGAAAATACGAACTAAAAATCCGTAAACCATAAGGTTCATTACCTCTGGAAATCAGAAAATAGCTCAAAAGATGGCCGGATAGTTTCGGATACATAGGTGGCTAGAGGAGATGGAAACAGAAGACTTGAATCTAAATCCCACACCAGATGAGAAAAGCTGCTGTCCTTTTTTCTCTGTAACAGATTGTAGGTTCAAAATCTATTAACTTACATATGGTCGCTTCCTATATCCAGTAAAGAAAAATAACATGTACTGACTAAAAAAACGCCATTTACTAGACAGTTCCAAAAATTATTACAGCAAAAGGATTTTGTACTTACCTGAATGCAGATGACATGATAGTCCCAGAGAATAACCCCATCAGCTCTATGACTAGCCTTTTGATGCCAAAGTGGAACCTGCATATTGTCATAAAATTAAGCAGGTCTCAATCTTGGGTGAAACTATTAATCTAACTATGCCTAAAAATTTCCCGAAAGGGTATCAAGTGTTAAACATTACGCGACAGAATTCTTTCCTTTTCTATCACAATGAACAATTGGTGTCCTGAAGGCTTCCCATGATGCAGGCGGGAGCTTCAAAACCCTACATCTTTTGTTGTTTTTAAAATGACTAGATTATATTCTTCGTGATAAACCAACATACCCGTCCCGCACACACTCCAAAAGATAGTAAAAAGAAAATCAAATCAGATTACTCTGAAATTCGCAAACGATAATGACATAAGTTAGGAGTTGCTACGTTATGTTCAACATGGGTAATCACAAATGAAGCAGAAGCAAAGACTTTGATACATATATGCATAAGCAATTGACCAGAAAATGTTGTTTGCAATAAAATCTTAATGCAGACAGGTGAGTCATGCTCTGAGATGAGGATATGAAGCCTGAAATTTGAACTTCCAAATAGATACATGAAAGTGGCCATATGTCTGCAGAAATGCACTAATTTCATAAATGCATTCATTTTAACCCCTACATCTTTCTTTTTGCCTTTTTGGTAAGTAATTGGTGCCCAGACATTTGTGCATTCATTCAGGCAGATATAATGTGCTCTCTTCGATACCTAACTGATAAGGAAGTGGCTCCAATAATGTCAGAAACCAAATTAAAAAAATAATAATGACATAAAGTAGGTCTCAATTACAAAAAGGAGTAACAAGACAATCAACCCAACTGTGTCACGGACAGGTAAAGGCACCAAGTAAATCAGTAGTCAGTTCTACATGTATAATGCCATTAGAAAATGAATGTAATCCATCTTCATAAACGGTCTTGATTGTATGTAAATAATCTTTAATGTGAATCATGCAACTTTGGGAACCAAAAATACACCTTTAGGTTTGTGTATATTTATTGAAAACATTTCCTCTATTTTAGGTCATGAGATAGATCTTCAAAATTATAGATCCGCAAATAACAGAAGATAGAAATTGAGTGAATAGAGTCAGGAGTAGACAGGTAATTCCCCAAAGCTACCTGATCCAACAGCCAATCAGGGAATACAAAATCGAATTGTAACTAATAAAATAATTTAGAGGGGAATCACAATTATATTACATTTCTCAGCTCCTCCATAACCTACTGATATGTTTCCATATGCATTACAAGAGAAATTCAAAGTACATGCCTGCTTCTTCTCATTGGAAATGAAAACAACAAATAAATCAGATCCCTCTGCATCTGCGACTCCATTTTCCACTAGTTTTTTGCAAAGCAAGTATACATTTTCTTCACTACAAAAAATAAAAAATGGAAAAACAAATGAACTAACAAATAATTCATGGGAAAGCAAGTAAGACAAATTACAAGTGAAGGATATTTGTACAGATAAGCAACAGTATTGGACCAAATGGGAGGAGGTGCAATTTCTGTAGTTCTTGCGGTCTCCAGTAATAGTTATACATCATTCAACAAAATGAGGAACTTCAGGCTTACCTTTAGTGTGGCATATCTATTCAGGCTACAAAGATTTTTGTCTATAAATAGAAGATTTCTAACCATTTCAAAAACACCTTTGCGAGAAAAATAAAACGATTGACTAAAAAATATTGAATGAGTAATGGTGAAAAAAAAAACCCAAAAATGAACTCAAATGAAAATCCTCTACGAGGAATTGGGCCATTTCACAAGACATTAATATGCTCTTGAGAGGAGACAATAGCAAAGACTAAAGGATAATCATTCCAAAAAATTTAATCTCTCTGTATATTGTTGTTAGGGTTGTGAACGAACAGAGCACTCGATGAGCTACTCGAGGCTCGGCTCGCGAAGAGCTCGGCTCGTTTGTTTGTAAACAAGTTCACGAACTTCTTCACGAATATACTCGCGAACAGGCTCGTAATTATTAATTTATTAGATAAAAAAATATTAAAAATAATAATATTAGCTTCCAAACAAAACTTCACAGTATTCCAAAAAGGCAAAAACTACTTTTCCTCCTTTTAAGATATTGGTTTAGCACACTATTTTTTTACACCAAAAGTTGTTCTCTCTCTATTCCCTCTCTACAAATATATATATGTATATATATATCTATTAGCTTTATATATGTATCTATTAGCTTTTTTTTTCTCTCTACCACTTTCCTAGATTACTACCAGTCTACCACTAAACAAATATTATATCTATATATATATTATAACTAAATAAAAAAGCTTTCTCTAGAAAAGTTACAAGAAGGTTAGAAGAGTAATTACCCTTTCCTAATATAAAACCTGACGGCTAAAAAAACCCTATCTCAAAAACACCCAAATCAAAAATACCCAATTCATTACAAAAATCAACTCTTGACCGAAACCCTATCTACCTCTTCATCATCTTCCATCTTCATTTCGAATCAATGGTCATATAGCCTTGCATGACTTCACTAAGTGGGTTTTATTCTAAGTCACAAACGACATCCAAACGGCCACTCATGGCACCTCAACAACATCGTATCATATCATATCCAAGGCAGTGATTATGGCTATGGTGGTTGGGGTCTAGGAAGAGGTGGAGGAGGCACACAGTTAAGGTGCGTCGAAGGAATTGGGTTCACCAACTACGAAGTCGCCGTGTTCACGGAGGAGCTGAGGTCTGCACCAGATGATTGGGAGCAAAAGACACAGTCCCCTAGTTTAACAGGAAGGAATAAAAAGGGTTTTTGTTGCTCTCTCTCCTCTCTTTCTCTATCTCGAGACAGAACCCTCGACCGATCCAAGCGAGAGAGCGCCACGCCGCAACCACCAATAGCTTGTTTAACCGGCTCGAGCTCGATCGAGCCGTCAACAAAACAAACGGCATGTCGAGCTGTGAGCGAGCTGAGTTCAAACTTGGCTTCTCACGGCTCTATCGAGCTCGAACCGAGCTTGAGCTCACCTATGAAGGAGCCGGGCTGAGCCCGAACACTCCAATACTCGGCTCGTTTACTGCCCTAATTGTTGTACAGGAAGCAGATCTTATGAAATCTACCTTCTAAAGCTATGTTCTAGACATGGGTACTTGTATCAATACACCAAATGTTCGACCTCCCTAAATCCCAAATATCGGGACAGATGGTCTCGGATTGCAATGCGTCCAAAATCTGGATACAAGTACGGACACGTAGTACACCTCTAAAAGATATAAGATGTCGCATAAAAGTATATACTACAAATTAAAATGTACTCAATAATGGATAAGAGATGGTGAAGAAGATAAAAGAAAGAAAGATTCCATATATATCAATAATAAGTGACCGTTCTTTGCTATCACATTGAGGTATCTTGTTCTTCCATCATCGAAAAATTAGATGATTCAGGTGTATCTCATACCCATAACCATGTAAAGTCATGTCGATATGGGTAGTTACGAAGAATAGGAAAGTCCAGGTAACATAGTTCTAAGGTGCTACTAAGAACTCTACCGATATGAATAATCCAATCACCTTCTCAAAAGTTAGATAAATCTCTCTCTCTACTTCTCACGAGTCCATCGTCATAAATGAATGCCAAAGATCAACATGGGGTATAAAAAAGTAATAGATTCTTGCATTTCCGTAACAAATAGGCGGTCACTTACTTATATATATATATGCAATTTGAAACTGTGGACAGAGGACACAGGTGTTAAATTGATTAGCTAAACCATCTTTAGAGAAGATTGTCCATACCAAGTATCTAGAGTAATTGCAAGGAACCATCCCATAACCTCTGGGAAACATTTGCACCCGCATTCGCATGTATACAATATACACACAAAACAAAAATATATCAAGTCCATAACAAATTAAGAAATATTTACTCATCATTAGCACTTAGGGCACACAATCACAGATGAAATTTAGAAATAACCCAGCACGTGTGTTCATTCACACAGAAGTATCAAAGGCACAAAAACCCAATTACGCATTACCCTAGTTTAAAAGCAAAAATAAATCAAATAAATAATAAAAAATTGCAAGAGTCAGAAATAACTAGTAGTCAGATCAAGGACGATCCTTCCAATAACATAGTCATGGCAAGAATTGGCAATTGAACATAGGTATCAACACGTTATCTATAACATAGTGTGTGTGTGTGTGTGTGTGTGTGTGTGTAAGAGTTTGAGAGACAGAGAGTGTACCAGTAATAAGGGGTGTGATGAAACTGAGAAATGCCCAAAGAAGGAGGGGTTGATGACCTTAAATCCAAATTCGAAGTAGTCATCTCATTCCTTCCTCAATTTGCTCACACCAGAGTTTTTGCCGATGGCGATGAAATGGTCTTTTACACTCACACACGTGTAATTAATTATATACAACTATATATCTATATCTATATTTATCTATATACTAGAATAGTGAGGGCATATGAATATTTTTATATATTATTTAATTATTTTAAAACAAAAAATATATATTGAATTATTTATTTTTTAACATTTACTGTTATATTAATCATTACACAACTCTTTTGATCTTCCACTTAAATTTATATATTTATGCTATACTTACTACTAATTTAATACTTATTATCAAATAAAAACTAATAATTGATGCTAAACTCATAATTATTTTTGGTTTTTACCTATCTTTTAACAGTACATATTAATATATTTATCTATACCTATACTATTTTAAAAGTGTACGGCCTATCCAATATTCCTATACATTTAATTTCTTAAAAAAAATTAAAACTAAAATTAAAATAATTAAGTGTAAACCTCCTATTCAATGAACTATTAATAAAGTGTAATAAAAATATATTAACGAAAAGCTTTAAATGCATTTAATTTTTTGATAAGAAAAGAAATATAATTGAAATATTATAATCAAAATATTTTCAAACAATTTAAGGAAGATGGAGGGATAGCCAAATTTTTTGAGAATGAAATTCAGAACATCTTGTGAAAGGTGAGAAACTAAAATAATAAAATTTTATCTATCCTATATCTCTTATATATATATACTAGTCATAATACATGTGCGATCCATGTGGGCCACAAAACTGAGCTTATATACTCCGTATTTGAATTGTTGTAAAAATAATATTTAACAATAAAATAATTTATTAAGAAATATTGATATGTCAAATTTAAATTTGTACCTGTATGTAATAATAATATTTAGCGGTAGAATAACTAAGATTAAATACAAATTAAAATTAAAATTATATACAAAAAGAAGCAATAACTTATAAAAAAAATAACATTAAAAGTTTACAAAAGAAGTAATAACTTATAAAAAATAACATTAAAAGTATCTCAACATAATTTATATACGACATATGTTAGTAATTATTTCGTGCAACATTTCTCAAAAAAATAATAATAATTTAATCTTGGCACAGGCATTGTTCAAAAAAATATATATATTTCCCGAAAGGGTTAAGTACAGAAAACACCCATGTAGTATAAATACGGTGCGAATAACACCTTGTACTTTAAAAATGTGTGTATTAACACCAGCACTTTTGGAAAACATGCGAACACCCCCTGCAAGTTTTAAAAAAGTGCGAATATCCCCCTGCAAGTTTCGAAAACGTGCGAATACCCCCCTACTTTGACTTTTATACTCTCTTAAATACCCATTTTACCATTTCTCTTAAAATTCAAATTCGAAATTTATATTTATAAATTTTGAAAACATATATAAATTTTGAAAAATATATATAAAATTCGGGGAAAATATTAAATTCGAAAAAAATGTATTAAATTTCGAAAATAAAATATAGAATTCGAAAACATATATAAAATTCGGAAAAAAATATATAAAATTCGGGGAAAATATTAAATTAGAAAAAAATATATTAAAATTCAAAAATAAAATATAGAATTCGAAAACATATATAAATTTCGGAAAAAAAATATATAAAATTCGGGAAAAATATACTTCTATTTTCTATTTTCTATATATATAAAATTCGAAAAATATATATATAATTCATAAAAAAATAATTAAATTTCAAAAAATATATATAAATTTTGAAAATAAATATTAAATTTTGAAATATATATATATAATTTGAAAAAACATATAAAATTCGAAAAATATATATAAAATTTAAAAAAACAATATAAAATTCAAATAGTTATACAAATAGAAGTATAAAAAACACAGGTGACAAAAGTACAATACACCAAAACAAAATTTAAAATCAAAGAAAGTAAAAAATAGAAGTATATTTTCCCCGAATTTTATATTTTTTTCTGAATTTCATATATGTTTTCGAATTCTATATTTTATTTTCAAATTTAATATATTTTTTCGTATTTAATATTTTCCCCGAATTTTATTTATTTCTTTCCGAATTTTATATATGTTTTCGAATTCTATATTTTATTTTCGAAATTTAATATATTTTTTTCGAATTTAATATTTTTCCCAAATTTATATTTGTTTTTCAAAATTTATATATGTTTTCGAAATTTATAAAAAAAATTGAATTTATATATGTTTTTTCCAATTTTATATAATTTTTTGAATTTTATATTTTTCTTTTCAAAATTTATATTTTTTCGAATTTTATATTTTTTTGAAATTTAATATATATATTTTTGAATTATATATATATTGTTTCAAATTTTATATTTTTTTGTATTATATATATATATATATATATATTATAATTTTATATATATTTTTGAAATTTATATATTTTTTCGAATTTTATATATATTTTTGAATTTTATATATTTTTTCGAATTTTATATATTTGTTTCGAATTTTTTATATTTTGTTGAATTTTATATGTTTTTTTAGAAATATATATATTTTTTCCATTTTTTAAAAATTTATATACTAAGGGCATATATGTCATTTTACACGAAATGTGGTCAATTCGCACATATTTGAAAGGTTTGGGGTCAATTCAAACCATAGGGGGTTATACGCACTATATTTATACTATTGGGGTGTTAAAGGCTCACGGCCCTTTCCGAAATGAGGAGACATACCAAGGTAGATTTACATGAAAATTAAAAACAACATTACACTGAATTTGAATCTTCTACACGAAAGTAGTTTCACTATGTTTTCATCTAGAAACATATGAACGGACTTTATTTAAAGAAAAAAATGGGCAAACAAAAATGAGTAACTTCAACAGAGTCGAATATGTTACTGATGAATCAGTTCCAAGACTTTTTCAAGAACAAAAATCTTTATCAAAAAGTTTTCATCTCTTCTTCTTTGTTGAAAACTCTCATAATCTAATGTTTAAATCATCATAGGACTCAAATACATCGAGATAAATCAAACAAGAAAGTAGAACATGAGATCCTAAATATGAATTGCTAGAGAGTGATTGGTTATTTTTTTTTGTGGGGGTGGAAGTTGAAGCATATTGATTTGAATGGTGTGGAAGAAGCTTTATACGAATGTGACCATGACACTCCAATGTTAAAGTAGTGTAACCTATGGTTAAAGAGGGAAGAAGTGGAACATATGCATGCAACCGATGGAGTTCAAAAAAGTCAAGAATAAGAATAGACTGTTGGTTCTTCGGGGGTTCAATATAATAATTAAGTTCATGCATGTTTATTGTATTTAATATTTTTAATAAATGCATAGATGCACTGATATTAAGTATTTTCTTGAATTTCAAAAGTTAAGATAAATGATTAGACAATCAAAATTTCTTATACTTTCATATTTAATATCAATTGACATAAGACATTTAAATAATAAAACAAAATATTCTTAGTCCTAGGAGTATACGTATGAAAAAAAGAATAAAAAAACCCGTGTAAACTACTAATAGTAAAAGTAACATAATGTGTGAAATTGTAATACTAAATTAAAATAATTGTTTATGAAAGTAAACTATTTAAATTTAAAGTGTATCCTAAAATAAGAATAAATGTATAGAAAATAAAAAAAACCTGTATTTTTACAAGTAGTTTATGAGAGAGAATAATTATAGTTTGTGGGAATTCCAAAAGAGTATAAGTAGTATAGTTAGAGATAATAATTACATTTTTGTGGGAAGTCAAAAGAGTTTTGTAATATTTAAGTAAATTAAGAGTAAATGTGAAAATAAATAATTATAATTTTTTTAGTTAAAAGTATTAAAAAAATATGATATTAAAATGAAGAGAAATAATTCAAAAAGCATACACTTTTAGAATAATATAGATATATACAAACACATACACTACTTAAAAGTGTTGTTAATTATTTTATTTTTATTCTTGTACACACACTTTTATTATTATCAAGAACTTCTAGTTACTGTTTTAAATAGGTGCACAGGAAGTTGTATGCTGATTAGGTATCATTAATTCCAATCATTACACTTTAGACAATAAACCATCAATTAAATCTACAACAAATTAATTTCTATAAAAATTTAGTATGTGAAAAGGTTTTTTTTTAATGGTAAAAAATGCACACACCCACACACTTTTATTTTTTATTTCTTTTAAAGTTTTATATGGGGAAAAAGTTTCAAATCTTTAAATTTATAATGGACTTTCATTATGTATAGCCAAATTCTTTGAAGGATTTGTAAGTTTTCAAACTATATATTAATCCTCTTAAATTTTTTATATAATTTATTTGCTTAACCTTATACATGTTCTTACAATAAAACACTATTATTCATTTTTTAGGCTTAAAAAGGAGTTTGTGAATCTCATATGGTAATTTGATATTTCTCTATATGTATTTAAAATTATGCTATTGTTTCTTTTACCGAAGATTATAAATGTGAGTGTCCATTATAATATCTATTTGTTATGCCCAAGACAAATAAACTAAATTAATCCACACATTTGTCTATATATGAAAATCCAATTAAACCACATTTCTCTTTACTTTTACAATTCTAAAATAAATTAATAAGGTTATTTTGCAAACTATATATACATGTATGAAGATATATAATTAACACATGAAGGCTTTGTAGAATATGCATATATAGTCTTTTAAATATTATATTGGTGCTATTCTAAATGTAAGAGTTATTTTTTTTATGCAGGTTTCATCAAAAGCTTATCTTTCAGGTATATTTTATTACTTAATTCTAATATATTACTTAAATTTCTATACAAATAAAATATATATTGATAACTATTTGAACTTTATTTAATTTAATTTTTATTGTTATTTTAGTAATAAGTATAATTGACTTACATTATTCATATATAAAAAAAAAAAAGAGTATTCAAAGAATGTTATTGCTTGAAAATTTTATTCATACATTTCAAATGTTTACTTTTTTTATTGGACATGTAATTACAATCCATCACTCTTTAGCTATTTGAGAATCATTCTTCTTCGTTAGAAAATTAAATTGAAAGCACTACACCCTTCGATAACACATAATAACTTTCATTTATAATACTAAAATTCTGAATTTCACAAATAAACAAAACCCAAATAAAAATTCGAGGAACGAAATTCTATATATGAAAAAAAAAAAAATTGCGTAACCATTTTTTTTCGCCACGTGCATCTGCACATGTTCTTAACTAATATATATATATATATATATATATATATATATATATATGTTTATATACGTTCATACAAAAAACTGCATATACGTTCCTATAAAATGATGATTCTAATTTATTTTCAACTATTAAGAAAATATAATAATATTTAGGTTGTGCCCCGTGATGACCAATTTTGTCCTCTCCACTGATATGGTCCAATACATTTTGGACACGTGCCTAAATTTTTTTTATAAAAAGAAATTGAATATAAAATTCATAAAAACAGGAATAAGTGTTAATTCCTTTTTCAGAAAGATTTTGACCATGTGTTCAAAATATATTGGACCACATCAGTGGGGAGGACAAAATTGATCCTCATGTGGCAGGGCCTAAATATTGTTCGAGAAAAAATAAGTTATAATTTGAAGTAAAGTTGTTAATGAAAATTTATTCGATAGTTCAGGTAAATAAGAACAATACTTTTCGCAAGCTACAAAATATTTAAAAATTTAATCAATGTGTACGACACTTAGATTAGTCTCTAATTAGTCGGATATGAATTAATAAAAAATTATAATAATTCAATCATAATCTGAATTCGAGAATTCATTTTTATTAACAAATTAGATATGAATTTAAATGTTCCGATCCGATAATAATCCGATGTGATTTTATATAATTACATATACACATAATTACAATGTTAGTAGTTGCATATATTAAGAAACATATCCAATTATATCTCATATTTTCCTTTGTTATTTAACTTTATTTTTGTTATGGAAGTGTATTTGAAGTATGATAAGTAAACATATAATTGAATGTTTAATATTCTTATAACAAAAACAAAAATAAAATTATTTGTTACTTTTTATTTTTCAATAATTGCTTAATTGAATCGGATTATCGAATAAAAGATTTAATTATTAAAATAATGGAATATTAATTAACTAATTAAAAATTTATTGATTTATCAAATCAAATCAAATCAGATTGGATCTATCACTAAATTTATCAGGTTCAGAGTGGCCTAGTAATTCCATCCGAATTTGATCCATTAACCGTTAAGAGCATATAAGAGTATTCAAAATATTCAATATTTTCTTCGTGTTTGGAATTTGGAGGGCTTTTGTTCTTTATGTTTTTTTTTTCCGTAAAAGTCAGTAGTGGTAAGGCCCATTTTCACAAACCTTTGATATGTACACAATGTTATGGACCTGTGTAGCCCGCAGTTGTCAGGCCCATTCAATTCTCTGACGGGTTGGTATTACAAATGAGTTTTGGCCTTTTTAAATGTGGGAAAAGTTTTACAATCAAAATTAGCTTGTCTGTGTGATTGGCTAAGTTGTGATTTTTCTACTAGTAAATGGATGGCTAAGGATTCAACACAATTGGATATTACTTTATGATTAGTCTATTCCGTCTATAACAATATAAACACACACACACACACATATATATATATATATATATTAATAGTAGTATTATAAATAGGATAACTTTAAAATACTTTTAAGACATGGATAGTGATACTTATTTGCTTTTTCATATTTTAGACCACCTAATAAATAAAGTGAATGTGGGTGTTGTGACATCCTCAAATTTTCTAAATTTTCATGTATAGGTTGATCAGACCCATACACAAAAAATTAGGAGCGTCTGTAATTGATAACATAAGCACAGAAGAGAAGATATAAAATCGAAATATCATAATAACAACAATAACAAAAACAATGATAAAACTTATACATGAAGAAGATCAAACTCAATACATCCTCAAAAAGAATAAGTCCCACAAGGTACAACTTGAAAATCCTATAAACATGAACCCCTAGAAATATACTTAAAAGAAATACAACATATATCATTTATCGGATCCTACCCTGGAGTGGAAGGAAAAGATGATAGGACAAAACGGATAGATATGATGTCCTCAACCTTGTTGGTGAAACTGCCGAGGACCTGAAACAACAAAAATATGGGTTAAACTCACGAGCAAATACAACTCTACATGATCCCAAACAGAGTACCAAAATCTATCATCTTTCCTAGTGACACCTATCCCAAAAATTATATTTATAAAATAATAATATATTTAATTATAATCATAGTCACTAATATACCACCATTTAATATAGTTATCTCCATAAATTCCTTCTATTAATCCAATATTTTCATATAACATCCATGCCCCATCATAACCACGTACCCCGATAACTCACCCATGTCCCGTGAAACTATTGAGACTGCATTATTAGTCAGTCTCCTTGTGGTTCCTTCTAAATCTCCAAATCATAGTCCTTTAATTAAATTTTATGATTTTACGAATTTATTAATTCACTTGTATTCTTTATTCGGGAAAGTATAACAATTTAAGAGATCGAGTGTGGGGGGTCCACACCCCCCCCCCCCCCCCCCCCCCCCCCCTTGACGGGGTCTGGGGCAGCGCCCTAGCGCCAAATAATATGGTATACGCATACGGTCGAAATTATTCATTGATACGGTTGAAAATACAAGTTCAAGTATAATACATGAAACATATAATAATAATATAAATCAATGTCCAAAGTCTGATGACAAAGGAAATAGAGAAAAACAATTATATAATATAATCAGTGTTTTTCTATTAACAATATTTATAATCATTGTCAACATTGAAAACTAAAATATTTCTATAATTTCTAAATGTAGTTCAAATTATATACACCTCAACAGAAATCATAATAACAAGACATGTACATACGCTCACATATTTATACATATAGATATAAATTCATACATGTATTCACGTACATGAACATGGTAAACCAGATTTGTACATATAACCACAAATAAATATGTATACGTATAAACATAATATATATACTATCATATGTAGTCATAAATCAAATCTACGATAATCGATCTATACATGCGTGTCTATATATATTACCAAATCTCTGCATACATATACCCATGGATCTATACATATATGTATAACATAACATATATCATCATATATATACATGAAGATAGATTTACTATAACAGATTTATACATATATGCATATATAAAATCACGAATCTTTACATATATACAAGATCGGTACATATACTTACGAATCTATACATATATGTATAACAGATTATATATCATCATATATATACATGAAGATAAACATACTCTAGCAAATCTATACATATATGTATAACAGATTATATATCATCATATATATACATGAAAATAAACATACTCTAGCAAATCTATGCATATATAAAATAATGAATCTCTACATATATACAAGATCGGTACATTATACATATATGTATAACAAATTATATATCATCATATATATACACGAAGTTTATCATATATATATAACAGGAATTATGTGCACATAAGTAAAAAATACGAATTAGGTACGAAGAAGAAGAGTAGAACATAGGTCTTGCCTGAATTGAAGAGCTTAATACCCACGAATCCCGATCCGAACCAAGTACTTGTTTATCTCCCTATCTCTCTATATATATATATCTACATATACATATATAACTATATGAATAAGAGGGAGAAGTAGAAGTAGAAAAGAAGTCTGTAAATCGAATTAAGAGATGCTGAATATGCTTAAGTATATATAGGGAAACATAGGGTTTGCCTATTGACCCATATGCCCTCCGATTTTGCAGAATAACCAAACTGCCATGAGTAAAAATGTCCACCTTATCCTTTAATACAACCCCATTAACAAACATGTCATCCTATATATATATATAAATAAATATTCTTTAAATACGGGGTATTACATGTGTGGTTTATCCCATTTATCTTTTTATTAGGTTAAGAAATACAACTCAACTACTGTGCAATTAAATTACATTTAAATAAAAACAAGTTATAGATTTTATGTGGCAATTACACCCTAGGGGTACAAATCTTAATTAAGGCATGAAGTAAAGTTAAAAGTTAGATTAATACAATGAGATTATGGTTAATATCATAATTTTACATTAATTAAATTCAAACATTACCTTAAGGCATTACGTTATACAAATGACATGAATTAGTCGAAACAGAGTGTAGAAAAAATAAATAAATGATAATTGTAAATTTCATACTCTAATAGTATAATATTGTGATATACTGTATAACGGATTATATTTTTTGCAGCTCGAGTCGCACCTTAAGTTGTTAGATGCGCCAAATACTCATTTCATATATATTATCTTTATTTCCCATCTATTTTTGACATGATACATTCTTAAAAAAATTTCCTACTAGAATCTACTACCCTATCGAGCAATCAATATTGACTAGGCATTTTGTGATGACAAAAAAAGTTAAATGACTGAATTTAATTCTAATAGCCTCAAACAAGTTTATATACACAACAAAGTAAAAACAAAAATAACAAAAAGGAAAGAAAATGAAAACACGAAGGGACATTTTAATAGAACATTACCGAAAGGGTTAATTTCAAGAAACCCCCTTATACTATTCAGTTCAATCAATTAATTTTCACTGTGTCCACTTTGCCCTTTATACTATTCAATTTCATTATTATGCCCCATCACCTCACATTTTGAGTCAAAATGCCTAAACTACACTCAATAGTATAAGGGGGTTTAGTGAAATCAATAATTTAAAAAAATTATATTTTTCGCAAAAATTATAAATTCAAAAAAATATATATATTTTTCGAAAAAAAATTATTTTTCGGAGGGAGTTTATTATTTTCCAAAATATGAATTATTTCGGAAAAAATAATATATATTTTTTGCAAAAAAATATTTTTCGGAAAAAATTATATTTTGGAATATAATAGTATATATTTTTCGCAAAAAAATTATTTTTCGAAAAAGATCATATTTTGGAACATAATATATATTTTTCTAAAATATATAAAAATATATATTTTAGAAAAAAATTATATTATTTTCGAAAAAATAATATATATTTTTGGCAAAAAAAATATTTTTCGAAAAAACTTTATACTTTTTTAAAATATTTTGGAAAATATATATTTTTGACTAATTATATATATATTTCAGAATATACATATATTCTGAAATCAATATATGTATTTTTGAATTTTTAATTTTTGCGAAAAATGTAATTGATTTCCGAAAAATATATATTTTTTAAAGGGTTGATTTCACTAAACCCCCTATACTATTGATGGTAGTTTAGGTATTTTGATTCAAAATGTGAGGAGATGGAGTATAATGATAAAATTGAATAATATAAGGGACAAAATAAACACAGTGAAGATTAGTTAATTAAATTAAATAGTATAGAGAAGTTTTGTGAAATTAACCCGTACCAAAAACACTTGCTTGGATAAAAAAAAAGGGTTAACTTCATTTACACCCTCTGAGGTTTGTCCTATCATCACTTTGACCCCTCAGGTTTGCATATCTTCATTTACACCCCTCATGGTGTGAAATGTCTAAAATATCCTTATACCAAACACCCCTTAAATCAATTTAACCCCTAAACCAAACATCCCATTATAATCAATCTAACCCTCAAACCAAACACCCCAACCCCAACTCTCTCTCACACACACACATACACACACACCCCACTGCACACACTACACAGACGCACACACCCCACTGCACACACTACACAGACGCACACACACATATATATACATACATATATATATAGATCTATACATATATATACACACACACATACATATATATATATATATGACGACGCAGGACGAGCGTCTCTGGGAGATGATCTCGGCCAACACCGGCTGCGGCGGTGGTCAGCAGCTCCGCTCCGTCGTCCTTGCTCTAAGTGGATTCTGCCGCCTCCACTCTCTCTACCTCTGGCCTCTCTCGAAGCCGCCTTCCTCCGCCACCTCCTCATCATCAGCATCGTCGTTGGCATGGCCTTGTCTGCCTCTGCCGCCGCGTGCGACGGTTCCGGCGAAGCCAGCTGCCGCCAAAACTCGTTGGGGAAATGATGAGGTTCATCTTTCGCTGCCGCTGTTGTCGATTCGGTACTATGAGAAAATGAATTTCAGCAATCGAAGCAAATGACTCGAATTAAACTTTGATTTGTGTTTGTTCTGTGTTGAATTTGCTTTGTTTGTGTTTAATTTGTACGATTAGATGTATTTATATGATCAAATCTGTATCGTAACTACGTTTTCGTTGTTTGATTTATGAGATCCTAGTAAATTTAGATATGAATGATGAATTATGTTATAATTTTGCGTGATGTGTGTGTTTAGATTGGAGGAAAGTGAGGGAAAATAGGGGTCAGTCTTAGGGGGATTGGATGCGGTGTGTGATTGGATACAAACAGAAGGAAAAATTCAAAATTTATATATATATTTTTTATTTTTTATTTATTTTCGATTTTATAATTTTTTTCAAAATTTAATATATATTTTTGAATTTTATATGTTTTTTTTTTAATTTTATATATTTGTTTCAAATTTTTTTATATTTTTTGTGATTTTTATATTTATTTTCGAAATTTAATAGTTTTTTTTGAAAAAAAAATAATTTCGAAATTTATATAATTTTTAATTTTATATTTATTTTCGAATTTATAATATATTTCAAATTTTAATATATATATTTTTGAATTTTATATATATTTTGAAAATTTAATACAAATTAAATTATTAAATGATGAGAGAGGTCTAATTGATAAAAACATTATCCTTGTTTCCAAACAGAACAAGGATAATACATTGAGGGTAATTTAGGAATTTTAAAAAGAATTCAGGCTGATGTCATCATTCAGGGGGTCTAAGTGATGAAAATATTAAATAGTAGGGTGTAAATGAAAATATGCAAACCTAAGAATATCAAAATAAAAATAAAACAAACTTCAAGGGGTGTAAATGAAGTTAAAAAAAAAAAAAAAAAAAGGGTCATAGGATCTTTGCAATTCTAACGATCTCTCTCTTTCGCCAACTCATCACACCCCTCCAAAATCACCCATTCCCATCATCACACCCAACCCCTCTCTTTCTCTCTCTAAACAACTCTCTCTCTCTCAAATTATCCTTCTTCCCCCCTCATTTCTCTGTATCCCCAGAATTACAAAAAATTCACTCATCATTTCTCAAAAGCCTAAAAAGTAAGAGAGAGAAACTTACACACCAATTATATTCACTTTATACAATAGTCCATCTCTCTCTCTCTCTATATATATATATATAGATTATATACATATCTATATTGACAGCTCTGCTCACTGTATTCTCCATATCATTCTCTATCTAGTCTACACCTCATCACCATCATCATCTTCAGGATAGAAAAACAGAGATCTCCGAAGGTACGGGTTTCTCCGGTCAACAACTTTTTCGATTACTTTGGAAAATAAGTTTGAATTGTAGGATCTAATTTATTTGATGATGTACCAATCTATTGTTTTCAAATTGACTGTAATTTCAATTTTGTTACGTTGATCTGAGTTTATACGGTGAATTTATTACTCTTACATGCTTAAATCGATTGCTGATAGTTTTTATTTTTATTTTTTTTATTTCTCTAATTCGACAAATTATCAGTTGTTGATTTTCGAAACTAGTTGATTAGTGATGGCGAATCTTTGGATCTCTCGTTTATGTATATGTTTCGATCATGCTAGTTTTGAAGCTTTTGAAATGATTTGATCTCGTTGTGAACTCAGTAATATCTTGTTTTAAGCTTTTTATTTTTAGAATCTTGTATATCAATAATTACTTGCGATACGCAATTTCTGGATTGCTCTTGAATGAAATTAGCACCGTGAATTGTTAAACTGTATAGGAATTTTGATGCAGTTGACAGGGTTCTAGTCGGTTACTTATTTTGATGAATTAATTTATAGTCATGATTTAGATTTCTGGTTATTTTTGGAGGTACTAAAATCGTGGAATGTGTTGAGTTGGCTAAAATTCATAGGTAAAAATGAGTTGTGTGTTAGTGGATGGTGTATCATGTATGCATCGAAATCAGGTCAGCTAAATGAATGAGCCTTTGTCTACAAGGATGGGCAACATCGCATGAATGGAAAAAAAAATACTCCCTCCGTCCTACAATAGTTGTCCAATTTGGACTTTTTAACATTTTAATTGATTTGGGTTGACTAGTGTGCAATTTTCAATTTTGCCCTTAATGATATAGTATTATGGTGGAATTGGACAAGTATTTTGGGACAAGTAAAGTTGCAATAGTGGACAACTAATATGGGACAAAGGTAGTAGAAGAGAAGAGAAGAGAAATAAACTCGAAAGAGTGAGTGAGAAAAAGAAAGAGAGAAGAGAGTTGGTGAAGAGGCACCAAGAGTAGAGAGATGTAGTTTTATATAAATCAATGAGTGTGTGGGGGCAGAGATACTAGAGATATTGAGTGACTACAACATTGATGATGATCAGGGTCTCTGGAGCAGTAGATTATGAAAACCTCGGGTATTCAGCACCATGTCTGTACATTGAGTGTGTGTGCACGATCTGGAGTTCAAGGTCTCTACTTTTGTAATTTCTTGTGAAATAGTGAGTGTGTATCCCTACAGTTGTAATACCTCTTCTACTTTTATTATAGTGGTATACTGAATATCCGAGTAAGATTATCACAGGTACATCTAGTCTTGAAAGTTGAGCAACTGCTAACTAGATATTTACTTGAGGTTCTGGTATACAGATAATGCGCTAGGAAGAGTTGAAAGTGGATAGTTGGCATGATTTTGCAGACGCCAAACATCATAGATATAGATTTCAATGCTATCCTAAGGTTGTGGCTCTTTTATGCATTATACACAAAGTTTGTGGCTCTTATACACATTATGTGGTGTATTTGGCGAAGGAGCACGGCGATCCTCTAAATTGGTTGAGCATACTGGTTGGTAGTTTTGTAGAACTGGGGCTCTTTTATGCATTATGTGATGTATTTGGGGACGGAGCACGGCGATCCTCTGATTGGGCTGAGCAACCAACTGGTAATTGGGATAGTTCTTTTGCTTTATAATTGGGGAATGGTGAGGGTGAATCTCTTTATACCTTTTCTTTTTCGCAAATATTGATTCTCATGCTTCAAAGTCTTGATAGCTTTTGATATGTGATGTGTACATGGTTTGTGCACCCTGCTCCGCCCCCCCTCTCTGACACTCTTTTAGTGGATCTTTTACTTAAAAATATATATGCAGCAAAAACATTGTCTAGCAGCGTCACAATCATTTTCCAAGATAATTCATGGGTCATATTGACTTCCACTTAAGACTAGAGAATGCCAAGGAAGAAAGACTTTTTTAGGTGTTCATTAATTTAATGATGCACATGAACCATGCATTTTGAGGATCCTTAGAAGATGATAGTCTGTGATGGTGTTTTGTTATTTACAATCTTACATATTGCATTCAGATGGTAGGCCATTGAGGGGGCACAAAGAATCAATTGGAGGAAATGGAAAATGACTATTAATTCTTCCACCTACGGAAATATTGTTGTCTTGGAGGAGTGAAGAATAGAAAGTTGATGTTAAGGTATTGGCTTACTCCTGGTTAAAGCAATGGTTGTCGAGCCTGAGAATGTTTTTTGAATTTGAGGGTAGCCTTCTTCTGTTAAAACGGTTTTACAATGGTGGTTGGTGAGGTTTGCTATAAGTGGTTCATTTTTCTCAACACTTTCTAGGACCAAGGCTGGTAATGCCATTTACTTCATTTTCTTTTGTAATTGGTGGAAAAATTAAGAGAAGGAAGATTATTTTATTTCATTTATACCTACTATTTGCATAGGAAAAGGCGTTCAAAAGAGGTTTGAACGCTTCCCTCATAAGCTATAGAAGGCCAAATTGGTTCTCTAAACCCGCAAAGAGTCCAAAAAAATCGATACTCTCCTCCGTGTATTTATAATCTCTCCCCAACATCCAATGAATAAGAGTGGTAATTATGGAGAATTTCAAAGTCCCAATAGAACTTTTTCCCTCAAAGAATCTCCTATTTATTTTAAGTTATAAAGACCACCAGACACACAATGGTGCGACCCTCCAAAAGTCACGGGCTTGGGCCCCAACAATAAGAGGAAGGGGGCGATCACCTCACCAAATAAATGATTTTTCATACCATCCTTAACTAGAAATCTTATTTTCTTAGAGAACTCGCGAAGTTTTTGAGTTGTGCCAAACTTCCATTTGTTGACAAATATGAATAAAACGTCTTAACCAGATTCTGAAGAGTGTCCTCATAATTTGTTCCTTATCGTCGACATATCCAGCATAGCAGACATGATTTTACCATGAATGATGGTTTCCAAGATATGTAAGTAAGTAGAGTACCTTGAACAAATTTATCCAGATTAAGTTGTGTATTATTCTTCTGCTACTATTTTTTTTTTTATTCTATTTTTGATTTTGTTACTATTTTTTTGGGAAAACTGTAGATTACAAAATTAAAAAAGGAGAGATTTCATAAAGTTGGCTCTTAACAATTTTCTCTTCAGAAACACCTGACCTTCCTGCTTCAGCACCACGTTGACAACTCACCGAGATGTATCATAGACAAATGGATTGACATTATTCTTACTGATTTTAGAACCTTTATGTTGTGCTTTGTGCTTTCTTATAACATCATATTGTTGCTTTTTCTTGTTTGGTCGATGGGGAATAAAAAAGATTTGATTTCATTCAATACAAGAGATAATGCCTTTTGTTGCATCTGGAAATATATTTAGTGGCTTCTATTTCTTGATGGTTGTGGTGTGGAGGACCTTTTTATCTTTGCAAAAATTGATATTTCATCATAACTCCATGCCTTCTCCATTTTCCCTATGCTGCAGCTACATAAAGTAGGAATTTGAAAGGTTTTGTCGTCTTCATTGAAAGAAGCAGCAATAAGAAAGGATCCAATACGATGTCTAACTCCGTGAAAGCTTTGGAACCAGCATTCCAAGGAGCTGGTCAGAGAATGTATCCTTAGTTCAGATCTGACCTTGATAAATTAAATTAATTTGGCAGATACTGTAGGTTTAAATCACATCCTTCATAGAAGGAAATAGTTATCATAAATATTTGTGTGCCTGCTTTGTTTATTGAATACTGAAAATATTTTAATTGCACTATTCGCTTTTGAGTTTGAACTTAACACCTTCCAGAGGAACTGAAATTTGGAGAATTGAAAACTTTCAGCCAGTTCCCTTGCCAAAAACTGAATATGGTAAATTCTATTCGGGCGATTCATACATAGTGTTGCAGGTGCATATGCTCTTCAGTTCTGCCTTTTACTTTGAGTTTATGGTTAAATCTTGAACTTTTTGTTATCAAAATATTTTTGAATGAAATCAGTTTTTTCTTCAAGAGATATATTCTTTGTATTTATGCTTCTTCTCATATCTGTTATGTCTCTACAGACAACTCCTGGTAAGGGAGGTGCTTATTTGTTTGACATTCACTTCTGGCTTGGGAAAGATACAAGCCAGGTATGTTCTTATGCTTCTTTTGCTTCCTTACTCAGAAATTGTACTTGCCTTGAACTTACATTTCACCTGATATGGTGAGCTTATTATAAGGATGAAGGCGGAACCGCAGCTATCAAAACTGTTGAACTTGATGCAATCCTCGGTGGGCGTGCAGTACAGCACAGAGAACTCCAAGGTCATGAGTCTGACAAATTTTTGTCATATTTTAAACCATGTATTATTCCATTGGAGGGAGGTGTGGCATCCGGCTTTAAGAAACTCGAGGAGGAAGAGTTTGAGACACGGTTGTACATTTGTAAAGGGAAACGGGTTGTAAATTTGAAGCTGGTATGAGTGCCTGCAAACATGTTGTTGATAAGCCCATTCTGAAATTATTTTAATACAAGTGTTTCTCTAGTTCAAGCAAATATAAAATGTTCTGCGTTGTTTGCCAGGTCACTTTTTCTCGGTCCTCGCTGAATCATGATGATGTGTTTATCCTGGACACTAAAGATAAAATTTTTCAATTCAATGGTGCAAACTCCAATATCCAGGAAAGGGCCAAGGCCTTGGAAGTTATTCAGTTTTTAAAGGAAAAGTATCATGAGGGGAAGTGTGATGTTGCAATTGTTGGTAAGGGCACAAGTGTTTACAACTTCTGCTGATGTTATCTTCTATACTTTAGTACTTCTGAAAACAGTTACTTGGACACATCGAACTGGATTTGTTCATGCATATTTACTTTATCATTCACTAGTAAGTTTTCCATTTTGTTTGTGTTCCCTGAGACAGATGATGGGAAGCTACAAGCAGAGGGAGATTCTGGTGAATTCTGGGTCCTATTTGGTGGGTTTGCTCCAATTGGCAAAAAAGTTGCTAGTGAAGATGATATTATTGCAGAAAAGACTCCTGCTAAACTTTACAGGTATTTCTCTTTTCTCCATTTTAGTTACGGTGCGCAAGTAAGTAGCTATATATTTAAGAACCTTTCTTATGTTTATCCCTTTCTGATGTTATGGTCACTAAGTGGGTTAAAAGGAGAATTACTTTTTGATAACTTTGTTCTGTTGCTTTCTTCACACATGCCACTATCTTCATTCTTGCCTCAATCCATATAAATTAGGCCACATGAATTTTCTCTCTATGCTTTGTTCACACGGGCATATTGACGATATTAAACTTAACCCTTATGTTAAATTGAGGATAGTGGAATTGATCACTCATGCACATACCTCTAGAATGTGATTGAAGTATGTACACAATTGTACTTATTTAGGTGTAAGCATAGCATATTTCTAGTCGAACCCGCCCAACCCAACTAAGAAGAACCGAACCTGACAGACACATCATTTAACCTGTTTAGGATCTGAATACAGTCTTGACCTGGAGGAATAAATACTGATTTTGCATACTTGATAATGAGCATGCTGCTATTTTGTAAGGTTAAAGCATTGTATAAAAGCCTTTGTAAATAAGAATGCTTAATTGTAGCAACCTTTTGTAAATTTCTAAGCATACTTGTTCCTAATACTCTCAGTAGGTCTTTTCTTTTGTGTAGAGTTTGCTTCTGTTATACTTTTTTCACACTTAATGATGTATGCAAGGAATTTTGTCTTTGGAAGAAACTTTGTGAACCAATACTGATGACTGATGCTGAGCTTGTGTGCGCATTTAGTAACATTCACTAATTTTTATTGCCACTTTTCTGCAGCATCATTGATGGTCAGGTTAATATTGTAGATGGTGAACTCTCCAAATCTATGTTGGAAAACAATAAATGCTATTTATTGGACTGTGGTGCTGAGATATTTGTTTGGGTTGGTCGGGTAACACAAGTGGAGGACCGGAAAGCTGCCATCCTATCAGCTGAGGTAGAACCTTAGGCATTTAAAACTTCATTTTCCTTATGCCAACTTTATCCTCATTCTGATATATTATCCTCAGGACTTTGTCGCTAGCCAAAATAGGCCGAAGTCAACACGTATAACCCGACTTATTCAAGGTTACGAAACCCGTTCATTCAAGTCCAATTTTGATTCTTGGCCATCAGGGGCAGCACCGTCTGCTACTGAGGAAGGAAGAGGAAAAGTAGCAGGTAGATTCCTTCCTTCAAATGTGAAAAATATTGAAGTACTTTGCTGAGTTCATCTATTAATTATAGATGTGTTTCTGTACTCATAGCTTTGTTAAAGCAACAAGGTGTTGGTGTCAAGGGAATGACCAAAGGTGCTCCTGTAAACGAAGAAATTCCACCTTTGCTTGAAGGGGGTGGTAAAGTTGAGGTCTCTCACTGATTTTCTTTGCATGGTTATTAACTTGAATTATTTGTTTTATAGGAGTTGGTTACCTAACACATTTATATGTTTGAGGAAATTGATTATTGTCAGTTTTCCAGGTATGGTGCATTAATGGTAATGCCAAGACCCCAGTGCCCAAAGAAGACATAGGTAAATTTTACAGTGGAGATTGCTATGTGGTTCTTTACACTTACCACTCTGGTGATAAGAAAGAAGATTACTACTTGTGCTGTTGGATTGGAAAAGATAGCGTTGAGGTAATATACATTGTCGCTGGCTGAGTTTGAAAAATGAAATTAAAGGATGAAATGATGCATGATTGTATGCAGAAATACTGTAATACAAGCACGCGTGTCTTCAACCTGTGCCTTCTTATATCAATTTCTTATTGTTCTCTTTTTAATTTTAAAAGTATAATTTTCCAAATTCCTGAATAAAGAAAGCGTTATTGACAAGATGACATCAACTGTGTAAGATAGATAGCGTAATAGTTTTGAGAGTACCCTGGTCTCAGTACTTATGCATTTTGTTTATCATTTGGTATTCTGAAAATGAGCTCAAAATCTCTGTTTGTCGTTTCTCTTCTTATAAATTGTTTATTACTTTAAATGTAAATTTTAGGTGTGATTTTCAATGATTTAATCCATTGTCCTTGAGAAAATAAATAAATAAAATAATAACTGATAAATAAAAATTGTCCATGGAGAACCTGATTGGGGATCGTATATCATTTTTCTGTTAACTTCTTGATGGCTTGTAAGAAGGTGTAATTTAGTCAAGCAAGCCTTATGTTGTATTATTTGGAGTCAGCAATGTCAATCTTGTCTTTATGCAGGGCTATCTTTTGTAAAATTATACACCTTTTTGATCCTTCACAGTCTCAATTATGACCTATCTCAATACTTGAGTTCTCCTGTGCTTGAAGCACCCAACACCTGAAGTGTCACGATCCATCCTATACCGTTTTAGATACTGTTAGCTAGGCACATTCTCCACTCGGTGTTCGTGTTTTTTGCTTAACATGCGTTTACATGGTTTGGGGGTTTCCTAATTTTTTTACTATTATATGTATATTTAGACATAAACAAATAATTATTATATAATTGGGCCCTCCAAAATGAATTACAAGGCAAAATAAAATTTGTCCCCCAAAATATATACGAAATGTAAAATTAAGAAAACCCTCCTTTTTAGCACTAATTAAATAAAATAAAAATCTTAAAATTATATCACAAATCAAGAAATGATAAGATTTTGATATTAATTATTTTCATTTCCAACCTCATTGATTAATTAGATTCTAATTTTAAACCACTTCAATTTTTTCTTACCAAAAGAAGTTATATTTTATTATTTAATTTTAAATACACGTCGGGTCATATATTTCTCTATATCATTCATAATTATATCACTAAATTATTTTTAAAATGTTTAATTTCTTTTAACTAAAGAATATAAATTATGATGAATTACAATCTATTCAAATTATTGAAATTGTCCATTGATAGCTCTTGATGAACTTGAGGCGGGTAGATGAGCTAATCAAATTAATACCTAGAATTTTTGAAAATGAAAGTTTTTTAGGATGAAACTTGTCACAACACAATTTGTTACAAGATGAAAGACAAGTTCTTGAGATTATTGGAGTATCAGTATTGAAAAAGAATTTGTCCAGACATCTTCTATAATAGATTATTTTTATTCTTTGAAATTTTTTTGAGCTCAAATTTGAAAGTAGATTTTAGCTTGCGTGTGATAAAGGCCAATTATTTTTTTAAAAAATAGAACTTGAAATCCTGGCTCCGCCCCTGCTCTTCCCCATGCAATATGTAATGTCACAATTATCCCAATTGCGACTCAGCGGCCTCTTTGGCGTGACCCATATGGGCTTTTGCAAACCCCATGTAGACATGCTTTGAACAAAATAGTGAGCACCAGAGGAGAGTGTGTAAAGGGTACAATATCTACAGAAAGTTAGAGCATGACTGTCCAACATTAATTTCTTTATACTTTCTCTAGATTTTCTTTACAATCATCACCATTAGTTGACTTTCTTTTCAATCATAACAAGCTGAGGTTATAGAGATATGAAAGGGGGTTCCTAATATCCTTCCCCTGAATCACTTAAATCAATATCAAACATAGGCTTAGATCACTCATATGATATGAGAAACTTGTCATGCTGACATTAGTATCGGAGGATTTTCCTCCACTGATTCCTCTGAAATTGATTAGTGGTTAAAACTTAAAAGTATGAGGGTGGAATAATATCTGCATCATTTTTCAGCTTGCTCTCCTTTTACATGTATATATACTTGGATTTGATGAGTTCATCAGGTCCTGATGCTTATGCGAAAGATGAAATTTCAAGTATTCTGCTTCTTTTTGGGCTTTCTTTCTTTTTCTTATTCTTTTTCTTTTTCCCCTCCAGACAATTAGTATAACCTGGTTGTTTTTTCAACTTTAGGAGGACCAAAAGGTGGCTGCTCAGTTGGCTACTTCAATGTGCAACTCGCTGAAGGGCAGACCTGTGCAGGTGTCATAATGTTTTATAATATTTACATACAAGAGCAACCTTAAGACTGGTATATAATGCATGCTTCATGTAGGGTCGCATATCCGAAGGAAAAGAGCCACCACAATTTGTTGCCATATTTCAGCCCATGGTTGTGCTGAAGGTACTCTGTTAACATATTATTATTACAATATGTGCTTCAAAGATACTTGTTTCAAGAATCTTTAAGAGTCTCTTCTTTCCTATAACAAACTGATCTTTTATTAGGGTGGAATGAGTGCTGGTTACAAAAACTATGTCGCTGACAAAGGTTTGAATGATGAAACTTATACTGCTGATTCTGTTGCACTCATTCGGGTATCTGGAACTTCCGTGCATAACAATAAAGCTGTGCAAGTAGATGCGGTATGGGTAAACTTTATAATATTTGAGTTGATTCAGTTTCACTTTTTGATTGTTTTTCTCTGCCCATTTCTGTAGAAACGTATGATCTTTCGTCTTTCCTTTAAAGAAATAAGTTGGTTGTGTTCTTGTTGACAATGGTCATTGGATGTAGTCTCTTAACAACTCTGTACTTTCTAAATAGACAAAGGGCTCTTTTTTCTTTTCTTTTCTGGGCAGTATGATTTGTGAAATATTTTAATTTTTCTTTAGTTTTCAACTTAAGTGGTTGGATTGAGCCATTGAGACGATAATGTAAGCCACTTAAAAAATTCTCTCCTTCAGAATTTAAGCTTTATTTTTTCTTATCATTCCTTTGGCACTCCTGACACCATTTATTAACTTTTGGTTTTTGGAAATATTTTGTTCAGGTGGCAACGTCATTGAATTCCAACGAGTGTTTTCTTCTGCAATCTGGCTCTTCATCATTCACTTGGCACGGCAATCAGAGCACTTTTGAGCAGCAGCAATTAACTGCAAAAGTTGCAGAATTTTTGAAGGTATGATCTTTGCAGAAGATTTTCTTCATGTTAAGGGTTTTGGTATAGTATTGATATCTAAAAAGTGTGACATCTTAACTCATTTTTATTTTTTTTCTCAACTCTGTTCTAAGTAAAGTCCACTTAGTTCACTTGAATTTTAATCAAAGTTATGTTTGTACCTTTTTATTAGAAAACTTATGATGTACCTTATTATAACTACTTGAGCATGTCTATTTTGTTTATTGAGGGTTGCCAATATAATTTTAGTTCTAGATCTCCAATTTCGGAATGTGACTGGAGATTATAAATGCTTTGCTTATTATTAGCAGGCCCTTTTTTATTATTCTATACTAGATAATGATCGTGTTGTGGCATAAAATCAGTACTAATTGAAGTACTAGATTCTTAACTGATTAACAAGGCACGTGGTAGTCATGTTTAATGTGGTACTTGCGAAGTTTGAGACCTGAATTTGAAATATCTCCCAGCACCACATTCATTTCAACACCATTACAGGTTTTAATTGTTGTTATTTCAGCCAGGAGTAGCCATAAAACATGCTAAAGAAGGAACTGAAAGTTCAGCCTTCTGGTTTGCACTTGGAGGGAAAGAAAGTTACACCAGCAAAAAAGTAGCTCAGGAAACTGTTAGAGATCCCCATTTGTTCACTTACTCAGTTACTAAAGGTGCATTTTGAAATTCGATCTACACATTTACAGTTAGTTATGCATTGTTTACATTCACTATATTAGAATTGGAATTTTCTTTCACTTTTAAAATTTGTAGATAGATATCTAACTTTCATGTTCTGAGTATAAATGGTTCTCCCTTCTAACTATTATTTTAATGATCATCTCTGCTTCCATGTGGATCCCCAGGAAAGTTTGAGGTGCGTTCTAGAATTCAAAAGTAAATTAAATTCTTCATATCTATCCATGGTATTTATCAGCTTCCTTATTCATTTGTATTTCTTATTGTCAGGTTGAAGAAGTTTACAACTTTAATCAGGATGACCTCTTGACTGAGGACATCTTGATACTTGACACGCATGCTGAAGTCTTTGTTTGGGTTGGTCAGTCTGTAGAACCAAATGAGAAGCAAAATGCTTTTGAAATTGGCCAGGTACTTTTCTGGGTTTTTCCCCTGAAGTACTCTTTCAGTTGTGCACACACATATATATATATATTTATAGAACTTCATTTCAGAAATACATAGAGGTGGCGGCAGCTCTGGAGGGGTTGTCTTTATCTGTGCCTCTGTACAAAGTCACAGAAGGAAATGAGCCATGCTTCTTTACAACTTATTTTTCGTGGGATCCTGCAAAAGCTACTGTATGTGTTGCAATGATATTTTTTTTTTTTGCTTCGTCTCATGTTAATGTTCTGAATACTTTCACATTATGATCTAATCTAATCTATGATCTTTTCCATTCAACAAATATACATACATATAGATTAGGCTTCCCAAGATTCTGATAGAATTTACTCTTCCATGGGCGTACAAAGTTGGAAATGAGCATGACGGATAACACAGATTGAAATTTATAATAAAATTACTCGGAATTTTTTCGGTGTAAATATATATCCGTAACTTTTGTTTTTACATTCTACACAGGCTCCTGGAAATTCATTTCAGAAGAAGGTTATGCTACTCTTTGGGGGTGGTCATGCTGTGGAGGTAAAAACACTTCGAACTACCAAAAAGCTTCAGAACAGCTCCTTTTAAACTTGTTGCATGGAAACTTTTCCTTTCATTTTTCTCATTGTTATTTTCCTTTTTTCTTTTTGTTAAGGGATATGGTGCTAATGACTTTTTCTTTGTTCAGTGTGTAATAACACCTAATATCTGTTGATATTATGATAACTTCCCAAGTACTGATACATCAAACATCTTTTATTCTCCCTCTCGGTTTGCATTTTCAGTTGTCCCAATTTAACTCCTCTTGTTGTTCCCATAACGAGTCTGCATTTTTGTGTTTTGTTTTGGACAAGGATAGCGAGTCTGCATTTAATTTTCTCTGTTTTTAAATTTAACCCCATATCAAAACATATGTTTTCAGATCTACTTACCTCCAAGTTCCAATTGCATCTTTTTGAAATAACCTCATCTTCTGTTTGTTTGTTTGTATATATATATATATATATGTTATTTATTTTTATTTTTTTACCATTTTGGTGCATAAGCAACAAATGAACACACCACACTGCTTCATCTCATTTCCCCTTTGTGAACCACCAGAATTCATTACGTTTTTTATCTGCGACCTTTTATCACAAACGTTCATAGATGCCATAATGAGATCTGAAGACAAATTCTCCCAAAATAGAAGTTGCAAAGCTTATGTAACTATTTTCTGCAGCAGATTTTTATACATAAAATACCCAATCTAATTATGTTATTTGCATCCTAAAACATAAATTGGATAAAACCCTAAAGCAGTGTTTTGCCTGAAGGGCATTGGGAATGATTTCATTTTTTGTTCATTCATATGGGAAGTCTTAGGATCGGCGTACATATTGCTTAATCATTTAGATAAATATGACTTGTTAAATTCATGTAACATTGAATGAGACATTGACACCAAAAGAAAAAGAGAAATCATGAGCCAAAAAATAGTAAGGAATTTACTTGGAAAATAAGAAAATCCCCCGAGCATATAGTAAACCATCTTAGCAATTGAAAAGATTTGCTGCATTTATGTCCTGTGTTTGTGTTGGGTGCATTAGAAGTTACAGGAGAACCAAATGAGAAGGGATAAAAGAACTTACAGATAGTGGTAATAAGCAAAACATAGATACAAGGTTACAGGAGATACTATTTAAAAGGGAGAGATGGGATAGGGTTCATGTAAGTGGTTATGCTCCATCTTCCATGTGAACATCTCTCTCTCTTTGATGGCTCAATTGGATCTCTGGAAATTTGATTTGTGATTTTAAAAATGGGCAATTATCTGTGGAGGAAGAATGTTATTTTCACTTCTAAACTACTATAGCGAGTTCTTTACTGTTTTTTGGGCTGGTTGCAACAAATTGTGAACCTCAAGCACTGGATTAGTAGTTTATGTATCAGCTTGTCAGCTTCTCAGAGTATCCAGACTGACTGATAATCTAGTAAATGCCACCATTCTGCCTCTGTTTTGTGTCATTGTCACTTCTATTTTTTGGGCTTGTTGCAACAAATTTTGTTCCTCAAGCACTGGATTAGTAGTTTTTGTATCAGTTTGTCAGCTGCTCAGAGTACCCAGACCGACTGATATTCTAGTAAATGCCCCCATTCTGCCTCTGTTTTGTGTCATAACCACTTCTGTTTCAGGAGTCCCAAATAAATTTGTATAAAGTACTCGGATAATATTTGTCACTTGTTTTTTTTTCCTTATTCTTCTTTTTATTATATGTTACTTATTTGATGTGTTTCCTTATCCTTCTCTTTTTTTTCTATCAATGTGATGGGACTGCTCTGAAGACGGAGTGGGGTCTGATTGTGCTGTTTCTGTTTGTAGCAAACACATAATGATATTTATGTGATTTGTTCTGCAAATGGTACTATAAAATCTTTGTGTATTAAGCTCTTACTTTTACGGTACATTTCACATATATGGTTTTTCATTCGTCAAATGCTACCTCTGAGAGTTTCAGTCATACCTAATGAAGTCCAACATAATAAATCACAAAAAGAGGAGGCGGTCATGCACTAGAAGCCTCTTTTGTCTGTTGTCTTTGTCTTTAACCTTCTCGTTTCGATTGTGCTGGAGGCACAAATGGTTTTCATTTTTGGCTAATTAGGTTGTTCTTTGGTATTCTATGCGATTGCAGAACCAGGATAGGTCCAATGGGGGAGGACCAACGCAAAGAGCTTCTGCTTTAGCTGCCTTATCCTCTGCATTTAATTCATCTTCTGGGACCAAAAATGCTGGTTCTCCAAGGGCATCAGGCAGGGGTCAGGGATCACAGAGAGCAGCTGCAGTTGCTGCTTTATCATCAGTTCTTACTGCTGAAAAGAAGCGGTCGCCTGAAACCTCTCCTGTCCGTCCGACTAGAAGTTCACCAGCAGACGTCAACTCTCCTGGTATGAAACCAAAACTATTCTGTTTACATGCATTTGATGACATTAATTATTCAGGATACTCTGGCCTCCCTGAGGTTAAGTGAAGCTACACGAGTTTCCCCTCTTAATTTAAAATTACACCAATCTCCCTCTCAGATTTTTCCGTGGGACAGCATTAAGGTGCAGTGATTTCACTACTTGGCCCATTGATTATTATATCAATTGATGTAAAATGATGAGATTGCCTATTGCTGAATATAGGGGAATATCATCCCCTTCTTACTCTTCTTAGCCAAGTAAAATTGGTTTGGTAATTGTAGTCACGGTCTTGAAATTCGGATAATCTTACATTTTGGATACTTTCTTTGTCTGTAAGTAAGAATGTGAATGCCATTTCAGAGGTAGAGGACTCTAAAGAAGCACCCGAAGCTAAGGAGACACAGGTAGTTGTGCCTGCATCCGAAACCAATGGTGAGGATTCAGAAGTGAAGCCAGAGGCAAAGCAGGATGCGTATGGTAGTGAGACGAATCAAAGTACTTTTAGTTATGAACAGCTGAAGGCTCACTCGGACAATCCAGTCAATGGAATTGATTTTAAACGAAGAGAGGTTGGTCTTTTTGTGATTGGTGCTCCATTCAAATACTTATGTCATGGGTCTTTTTTTTTGAGATTGGTTCTGTTTTCGAATTGCAGGCTTATCTATCTGATGAGGAATTCCAGACTGTACTGGGGATGACAAAGGAAGCATTCTATAAATTGCCAAAATGGAAGCAAGACATGCAGAAGAAAAATGCCGATCTCTTCTAAAAACCATATTCCCCAAATTTGAGTAATTTCTCTTCTTATCATCATAAGTTATGATTCTTCATCTGTGTTGACCTCTGCACACCAAAACAACACCATTTTATAGATACACCACGCCTGGATTGCGATTTCTCGAATTTTGCTATCTGCTCCGTGAAGAACAGAGCTGTTATTAGTGTCGCTATTGATTATCTGATTGCTGCCTAAAGAGTGATTTTTTTCTCCCTTCATTTTCCGCTGATGTATTTGTTTGATTGCAGAGTGCATACTGTAATTTAGAAGACAGAAGGTGAGTCAATTCTTTGATTTGGTTAGTATTTTTCTCAATTTGTTTGGTGTCCGTCTTCTTTTCCTTTTATCATTTATTTGTATAAAAAGGTGGGTAGTACATGTATTATATTTGTAAGTCGAATATCAAGGATTGTAGACTGTCTTTTGCCATTGATTGCATTCTTAATATGGAGCAATGTAAATTTGTTTTTTTTATATATATATATATATATATGTATGGTTCAGAATGATTTTTCCTCACTCAAACATTTCAGAGGGGATTTGCTCTCCATCTGTTTAAATTTTTTCTTTTCCATTTTCTTATCTTTTCTTTCTTCTTTCTTAAGTCAAACATATTTGGGTAAGAAACAAATTATATCAGGGTCAGCTGCAACAGAAGTTTCTCCAGAAATGGAGGAACTGCTAAAAGTTACTAATTTATAATTCTATTTGTATATCAGATTAATTAGAATCAACTCACCCATGCTTTAGTAATATCCTCCTCTTACTTTTTTAAAAAAGTATTAAAAACCCTCACATGATTCAAGGAACCTAGCACATGGGAAGTAGATACATATAGTATATTCATGCATATATATATTAACTATGTCCTCTAATTTAAAGTTGGTAGGCTCATAAGCCGCCCGTGTTGGATTAATGTTTCTTCATTAATACCATATAACCCCTGAACCTAACAAACAAAATAGCAAAGTCAATCACCGAATGCCACGTACAGAGAAGACTCTTATTTGTGGTAAAGAACCATTCGTCAAAAAATTATTTAGAAACTTAAGTAAGCAAACCATGGGCATTGAGTGTCTCATACTTTGTTATAAATTAAATGAAATTTAAGATTACAAGTTTGTTATGTAAGCATTTTTTCCATTAATAGAGTACAAGTTGATAATGAAGTTACAATTGTATAACCCAAAAGACAACTCCCAATAATACACGCCAAGGAATCACAAAAATAGCTTCTTAAATTGATTCACAAGTTCCATGGGTCAATCCCTCTCTCTCTATATATATTATGTATATATATGCAGTTTTTTCTTCTGAGACAGAAAATTGACTTCTCATACATTAAAAAATGTATAAATATAAAATCTGTAAGACTATTCCATGAATAATGTGTACTCTTTTATAGTTGATTATTATTTTGGGTAAAGTGCATAAAATCCCCCTCAATTATCGCCTAGGAGCAAAAATCTCCCCTCAACTACAAAACCCCCTCCTCAACTATCAATTGGGTGCAATGTGCCCCCTCAATTCGTAAATGACACATTTACCCCTAAATTAAAATTTGAAAAAGTATATGAAATTAAAAATATATATATTAATTATGAAAAAATATATAAAATTCAAAACAAATATATAAAATTCAAAAAATATATATAAAATTTGAAAAAATATATAAAATTTGAAAAAAATATATAAAATTAAAAAAATATATATAAATTTCAAAATATATATATATTTTGAAAAATAAAATTTGAAAAAATATATATATTGGTAGAATGTCATATATTTTCTAATGAAGTGAATCAAAATACTTACCATCAACATCAATTAGTGGTCTTCTTTTATATATATTTTTCCAAAGTATTTATATTTGTTTCAAAATATATATATATTTTAATTTTATACATTGTTTTTGAATTTTATATATTGTTTTTGGATTTTATATATTGTTTTCAAAATTTATATATATTTTTGAAATTTATATTTTTCATTCGAAATTTAATATATATTTTTTCGAATTTTCTATATTATTTTGAATTTTATATATATATTGTTTTCGAATTTTATATATTTGTTTCGAATTTTAATTTTTTTTCAAAATTTAATATATTGTTTTTGAATTTTATATATATTTTTTTCAAATTTTATATATTTGTTTTGAATTTTATATTTTTTTTGAAATTTAATATATTGTTTTTGAATTTTATATATATATTTTTTGAATTTTCTATATTTGTTTAGAATTTTAATTTTTTTTTGAAATTTAATATATTGTTTTTTGAAATTATATATATATTAATTAACCCTTAAAATAATTTATTTTATTTTTGCAAGGGTAAAATTGTAATTTTGCAATGGGAATGGGGTAAATTGCACCCAATTAAGATAGTTGAAGTTTTTTTTGCCCCTTTCATAGTTGCTCATGGGACAATAGTTGAGGGGCTTTTATGCACTTTACCCTATTATTTTTTGAAATCTAAATATTTTATTTTTGCTATTGAAATCTAAAGGATAATGTTAGACCCGAATTGCATCACATGCTTGTTTAGTACAATATTAAAGGGAGAATCTGTATGCACGATTGCACGTACGCATGCTCAAAGTCTTCGGTCTTCATCTGAAGGAATGTGGAGCCTTCCTTGGTACTTTTGTTTAGTTCTCCCAACAACACTTATTTACTGCACCTCCATCTCTATGTATAAAATACAAATATATATATATATACATATATAGACGTGTATATATATTATATATTCCACATTCTCCATGTTGCACTGCAATCTGAAACCACTTTTTGTTCACATATAGTTGGGGACCTTGTGCTGATCTTCCTGTTCCAAAAAGTCAGTCCACTCAACATTGTTATTGGACGATCTCTCTAGTAAATTTGTACATACTTACACCAATCACACAAATGCAATGGTCCACCAATATGGTACATGCAACACTTCAAATCGAAATGGATTGTATTTTTTGTTGTATGACTTATGTGATGACACCTGGCTCCCATTATTGGTGTCGGTCGATTGACTTTTTGTCATGGTTGGATATGAATATCACCACCACCACTCGCTTAAATTATATGGCCCAGCATCCAAGATCAATTCTTTCAAAAACGAATATAATATATATATATATATATATATATTGTACTTAATTTAGTGATAGATATAAAACGGTGGTGTGACATTGTTCTTAATCGTAGCTTCCAATTTGAAGGAAATACGTAAAATAAACAAAAAAAACATTTTCCAAAGGAAATACTCCTCTGTAGCAATTTATATAAGGTTTTTTTTGGGAATTCAGTTTTGTAAGATGTTGTATTGTTAATGAATGAAATATCAACTTCATCTTTGGTCTCACTATAATGATGTGATGATTTATTATGTAGATAATTTATAATTTTAATATATGAAGGATAAATTAATAAAATAATATAATAAAATGTTTTAACTTTTCAAATATGATTTTGGAACGAAAAATAAAAATAAAAATAAATACTTATTTTGGAACTGATACAACCACTAGAAATAGAATCATCTTGAGTCTTGTAAACGATTAAAATCTTAACAAGCTATTATTATTATATTCCTGTAATAGTGAAAATGTCCAGCCCAATTGAGCCCATCTGTCATCAGGCCCATCAAGTTTATGGGCCAGCAAGATATTTATGAACCCAATAATAAAGCCCATTCAGAGGAGGTATGTAATAAAGGACCCTGATTAAATGTACAGGATGAAGTCCATTTAGGATATGTATATAAAGAAATTCCAAAAATTAATAGAAGGATTCGAAGAAGTGTTGAACATTTTAAGGTGTTTACACATTGGCGCCGTCTGTGGGAACGAGGGAGGTTCCTGATTTTTCAAATGCCCTTCGGTACCTGTAAAATCGCCTCCTTCTTCCCATCTCGAAAAGCTAAGTCTGTTTGACAGGCAAAAGACCCTCCACTTCCAAAAAACCTCCACTCACCGCCTCCCCGGACGAGAATGCCAGTCACCCGTTCACAGGCAGGCATTCTGCCCACTGAGGACAATCGTGCAGAGGACTCCCAGACCATGGAGCAAATTCTTCAACGCTTGGCGGCTGCAGAGGAACGTAGCATGGCCTTGGAGAAACAGAATGCAGAGCTCAGGGAGAGGTTGGCTCCACCAGCAGCTGCCTCACCGGCAGTTACACCTAACCCTCCGGTGGCGGCGATCGACCATTCTCTGAACCAACCTGAAGAGCACGCCGAATCTTCTCAGCGCTCGCGAAAGGCTCCAGCAGTCGACGAGTCTATAACCCCCCAGAAACTTCAAGCAATGATGGACGAGTTCCAAAGGAAAGTTCTCGGAGATTTGAGGTCTCGATCTACGGACGACATGGCCATCCAGGCGTCCACTGAATTGATACAGTCGCCTTTCGTTCAGGAAATAACCCAAGAGCCTTTCCCAAAGAAGTTCGTTATGCCACAGTTCACCCCTTATGATGGCACGCGGGATCCCGAAGAGCACATATACCAAATTCATCAGAAAATGACCATGTACGCCGAGAACGAGTCCCTGCTATGTAAGGTGTTCTCCACAAGCCTTGCTGAGGCCGCCCTATTATGGTTTAGGAAGCAGCCACCCCGATCCATTGGCAGCTGGCAACAGTTGACCAGGCTCTTCATCGCCCAGTATTATGGAAACAAGAGACAGAAGAAGACCATATCCTGCCTCTTCACCATGATCCAGGAGAAAGGAGAGTCACTGAAAAGCTTTCTATCCCGATTCAACATCGAGTCCTCTTCTGTGGATAATTGTGACCAGCACTCTGCGGTCGAGGCATTCAGGATGGCCCTCATTCCTGGAACAAAATTCCATCAATCCTTGGTGAAGCGCCCTCCATCGGGAATTGGGGAACTAAACTCTAGGGCCCAGGGGTACTTGAGAATTGAAGAGGAAGAAACTATCAGGCAGAGAAGATCAGCCTTTGTCGGCCTTGAAATTCAGTCCAAGGATCGATTGACCGATCAGAAGCGATCAACTCCACCGGGATCGTCTGCCCCAGCGGGATTATCAATCCCAAAGCCATCCAAACGACCCAGGTTAGAAGAAAGGATAACACCCCTGAAGGTGAGCCTTGCAAAGCTTTACCAGGAGAACAAGGCCAAAGGGATTTTCCAGCAACCCCCTACCATGCGACAACCACTTGACCAGAGAGACAAGACAAAACACTGCGCTTTCCATGGTGATTTCGGGCACATCACTAACGAATGCCGCAATCTAAGGCAACAGGTGGAGACGTTACTACTTCGCGGAGTACTCCGGGATTACGTACAACGAGACAGGCCAAGAACCGATCAACGCGCCCCCGGCGTCCCTCGAAACCCCTCGGATGCACAACCGGTTAAAATCATCAATATGATTCATGGTGGCCCCCCACCCAAAGAAACCGAAGGATCGCGCCGAAGCTATCTACGGAAAGCCCACAAAATGAGAAAAGTCAACGAAATTAGTGAAGCCCGGTACAAGGCTGAAGAAACTCACATCACTTTCTCGGTGTCGGACCTTCGAGGCGTCCAAACCCCGCATGAAGACCCTCTGGTTGTGACCCTAATGGTGGCCATCTGCCTTGTGAAAAGAGTCGTGATCGATCCTGGGAGCAGTGCCAACATAATCACCAAATGGGCTTTCGAAAAGCTCGAAATCAACCCTTCTGAAATTATGACATCCCGGTGCCCCATCGCGGGTTTTGACGGCAGGCAGATCGAGCCGATCGGTGAAGTTCAGTTACCTGTGTCTGCCGCCCATAGGACCCTGAACGAGACGTTCGTTGTGGTGGACGCCAAACCCTCCTACAATCTGCTTATGGGAAGGGGATGGATTCACCGAATGCAAGGTGTGCCTTCAACTCTTCACCAGGTCATGAGATGCTTAAGCCCTGACGGTACAGGCACCATTGATGTCAAGGGTGACCAGGTGGCCGCCAAGGAATGTTATTCGGTCACTCTGAAGGAGATCCGGAAGGCTCAGGCCCCAGGGGTACCTCGATCGAAGGAGCAAAGTTCGTGCTCCAAATAGCAATTAAAGAATGGGGAGCCGGGCACCCCGACTGTGGTTGAACCATTACAACCGATCTGTGTTGTGCCCAACAGCCCGGAAAAAGTTACTTTTGCAGGTACAACCCTCACCGATTCTGAATTTGAAGAACTAACACAATTGCTGCAGGACAACTCCGACGTCTTCGCATGGGAGCATACAGACATGCCGGGGATAGATCCCGATGTTTCACAGCACTCATTGCATGTTGACCCAAACGTCAAACCAATCAGGCAAAAGCAAAGGCGAATGGGTGCACATCGGAACCAAATTATAGCAGATGAGGTATCCAGACTGCTCCAGGCCGGCTTCATCCGGGAAGTCAGGTATCCCGAATGGCTTGCCAACGTCGTGGTTGTCCAAAAGAAAAATGGCAAGTGGAGAGTTTGCGTTGATTTCACCGACTTGAACAAGGCATGCCCGAAGGATAGTTTTCCACTCCCAAAGATCGACCAGATGGTTGACGCTACCTCGGGCTATGACCGTCTAACTTTCCTGGATGCCTATTCAGGTTACAACCAAATAAAAATGAACCCTAAGGATGAGGAAAAGACTTCCTTCATTACTGAAACAGGTACATACTGCTTTAAAGTTATGCCTTTCGGACTGAAAAATGCAGGTGCTACTTTCCAGAGATTGGTCAACAAGATCTTTAAAGGCATGATGGGCACAGTAATCGAAGCCTACATTGATGATACTGTAGTCAAGAGCAGAAAGAAGGAGGACCACATCACTCACCTGCGCCAAGTGTTCGCTACCCTCAGGTCCCATGGCATGAAGCTTAATCCAGCAAAGTGTTCTTTTTGTGTATCATCTGGGCAGTTCCTGGGGCACATCGTGGACCGGACTGGTATCCAAGCCAGCCCGACACAAGTCAAAGCCCTGCTAGAGATGAAGGAGCCCCGAACACATAAAGACGTTCAAGTCTTGACGGGAAGAGTGGTAGCACTTAGCAGATTCATCTCACGACTCACTGATCGCTGCCGACCATTCTTTCAGGCAATAAAGGTAAAGAAGGGAGAGATCTGGGGTCACAAACAATCGGAGGCCCTGGCGGGGCTAAAAGAATATTTGACCATGCCCCCCGTCTTGTCTACACCAACCCCCGATGAAGTCTTATACCTTTATTTGGCAGTATCCTCCGCTTCAACCAGCGCCGCCCTCATCAGAGAGGACGGGAATCTTCAAATGCCAATATTCTACACCAGTAAATCCTTGGCTGAGGCAGAAACTAGATACAGCAGGCAAGAAAAACTGATTCTGTCACTGGTGAACGCCAAGAGAAGGCTAAGGCATTATTTTGAAGCCCACCCGATCGTTGTCCCAACAGCTACACCCCTACGGGTTATTATGTCGAAGCCTGACCTTTCAGGGCGAATCTCTAAGTGGGCCATCGAGTTGGGCATATATGATTTGACATACATACCCAGGGTCTCCATCAAAGGACAGGCTGTAGCGGACTTTTTGCTCGAAAGTGAGACTGAGGAGCCAGACCCGGGCAGTGAACTGGATACATGGAAGATTTTTGTGGATGGATCAGCCAGCTCTTCCGGATCAGGAATTGGCCTAGAATTTTTAACACCTGATGGGACACGCCTTCATATGTCGGTGCAGTTGCAGTTCCCAGCCACAAACAATGAGGCAGAGTACGAGGCCGTCGTATCCGGTTTGAGGGTAGCCAGAAGCCTCAAAATTCAGTCCTTAGCAGTACACAGTGATTCTCAACTAATTGTCCGTCAGATCAACGGGGAATACGAAACAAAGGACCCGACAATGAAGTTGTATCGAGCGCTAGTTTTGAAGGAGACAGAAAGTTTTCACAAAGTTACCTTTACCCAAATCCCCAGGAATGAAAACTCTGAGGCTGACCACCTGGCTAATCAAGCTTCCTCAGCGGGAGAGGATCTAACTCGGGTTGCACTGTTGGATTTTATTCAGAGGCCCAGCATTCAAGAGCCCGAACGAGTAATGCTCATCCCATGGGAGCCCAGTTGGATGGATCCCCTGGTAAATTACTTACGTAATGGAACTCTTCCTGAAAGTAAAGCTGAAGCTCACAAGGTCAGGAGGAATTCGGCTCGGTACTCAATAATAAACGGGCAACTCTACCGAAAATCCTTTTCTGGTCCCTACCTGAGATGTATCACGCCGTCAGAATCTAGAGCAGTGATGCACGAGATTCACAGTGGAGCCTGTGGAAATCACTCCGGCAGCAGGTCCCTCGCCCATAAGGTGCTGTCTCAAGGGTACTTCTGGCCCTACCTTTCTCGGGATACCGAAGAATACGTCCGAAGGTGCAAGCCCTGTCAAATGCACGGGGATGCAATCCATCGCCCAGCTGAGTTCATGCATCCCACTATAGTACCGCACCCATTCGCCCGGTGGGGAATGGATATAGTGGGACCCTTACCGAAAGCAATCCGGTCGAATGCGTACGTCCTTCTGGCAACCGACTATTTCACCAAATGGGTTGAAGCAGAAGCCTATCCCACCGTCAAAGGGAGTCACGTCGTCAAGTTCGTATGGACCAACATTATATGCAGATTCGGGCTACCAAGAACGATCATGATGGACAACGGAACAAACCTGGACAACAAGGAGGTTAGAGCATTCTTTGCCGAACATGGTATCAACCAGAACACGTCTTCCGTCGGCTACCCGCAAGGGAACGGGCAGGCGGAAAGGACAAATCGAACTATATTCAACACTCTGGCCAAAAAACTTGAAGAAGCCAAAGGGGCCTGGTTAGAGAAACTGCCCGAAGTTCTCTGGTCATACAGAACGACCCCCAGACAACCCACGGGAGAGACCCCTTTTGCCATGGCGTACGGTGCCGAAGCTGTTATTCCGACTGAGGTCCGAGTTCCAACTCTCCGGAGTGAGGCCTGGGTCGAGGGACCAAGTAACCAGCATTTGGCTCAGAATCTTGATCTTCTGGATGAAAGATGGGAGGCTGCCGGGATCAGGCTGGCTGCTTACCAACAGCAAGTTCGGAACCACTTCAATCAAAGAGTCAAAAGAAGAGAGTTCCAGATCGGGGACATGGTCCTTAGGCGCAAAATCGGGCTTGTAGGCAAGCTCAGGGAGCCCTGGGAGGGCCCGTACACCATCACTGAAGTCATCGGTCGCGGAGCATACCGAGTCTGAAGGAATATTGATGGCGGAATGGAACCAAACTCCCAGAACGCCTCTCGCCTCAAGAGGTACTACCCTTGATGGTCCAAGTCCTATTTTTACTTGGATCTTTTTGTAAAAAGGCTACAGCAACTGGTCATTAAAAATCATTATTATGGCCAATTAAGTAAATCATAAAATCTGCTGGTGTGCCCGAAGATCCTGAAGTGATCCTTGTTCCAAAAATAAACCAAGTGTTGCATTGACTTTCGCATGGCCTGAAGAGCCCGAAGTCACAACACAGATCCTGAAGTGATCATTGTTCCAAAAATAAACCAAGTGTTGCATTGATTTTCGCATGGCCTGAAGAGCCCGAAGTCACAACACAGATCCTGAAGTGATCATTGTTCCAAAAATAAACCAAGTGTTGCATTGATTTTCGCATGGCCTGAAGAGCCCGAAGTCACAACACAGATCCTGAAGTGATCCTTGTTCCAAAAATAAACCAAGTGTTGCATTGACTTTCGCATGGCCTGAAGAGCCCGAAGTCACAACACAGATCCTGAAGAGATCCTTGTTCCAAAAATAAACCAAGTGTTGCATTGACTTTCGCATGGCCTGAAGAGCCCGAAGTCACAACACAGATCCTGAAGAGATCCTTGTTCCAAAAATAAACTAAGTGTTGCATTGACTTTCGCATGGCCTGAAAAGCCCGAAGTCACAACACAGATCCTGAAGTGATCATTGTTCCAAAAATAAACCAAGTGTTGCATTGATTTTCGCATGGCCTGAAGAGCCCGAAGTCACAACACAGATCCTGAAGAGATCCTTGTTCCAAAAATAAACCAAGTGTTGCATTGACTTTCGCATGGCCTGAATAGCCCAAAGTCACAACACAGATCCTGAAGTGATCCTTGTTCCAAAAATAAACCAAGTGTTGCATTGACTTTCGCATGGCCTGAATAGCCCGAAGTCACAACACAGATCCTGAAGAGATCCTTGTTCCAAAAATAAACTAAGTGTTGCATTGACTTTCGCATGGCCTGAAGAGCCCGAAGTCACAACACAGATCCTGAAGTGATCCTTGTTCCAAAAATAAACCAAGTGTTGCATTGACTTTCGCATGGCCTAAGGAGCCCGAAGTCACAACACGGATCCCGGTTAAGTGATGCATTAACTGTAAAACTTTGCAAAAATAAACAAAATAACCAATATTCGTTATAACTGTAAAAGTCAAAAGTCGACTGGACAAAACCAATTATGTTTCATTAAAAATGGGCCCCTGTGGCCAAGGCTTACAATGCATTTCATAAACAGTAAATGCTAAGGGACGACGCCGGTGCCTGATACATCTGGGTTCACTGAAACGATGGCCCCATCGGGAGCCGGAGGATCAGGAGGGGCGGTTATGCTCATTCCTGGGAGAGGCTTGGTCAGGAACTCGCAAAAACGAACGTCGTCTGGACCACCAACCGGATCGTCGTACGGTGGGGAAATGCCCAAACTCTCATCCAGTTCTTCCACCGAGGCAAAAGTCCTTTCTTCGACGGGTTTCTGCATGTCACTAAAGCATGACCTCCATCCAAACCCGATCCGGTATTGGGAGGTTTCGCAGAAACGCTTATACATTTCGTTCCCACCCCGGTGGCACATCTCCACCACCGACCTCTCCGTAGCGAGGAGATTCTCAATCTCAGCCCTCTCCTCCAGGAGCTTCGAATTGGAAGCCGTCAAGTTCTCAATATTAGCTTTCAGGCTCCCATTCTCTGCCTTCAGGGCCTCCGTCTCAGCAAAGAGAGCCCGCCGAACTGTTTCCATTTCCTTAATTTTGTCTTCAGCCGCCCGAAGCTGTTGCTCTGCAGCGATTGCCCTTCGGGACTGGACATCCAACTTTTCGTTGGATATGGACAGTTTGGTGGCGACCTTCATTCGAGATTCCTCTTTCAGTCTCAGGAGCTTGTTGGACTTCTTGAGCAAGTTGGAGTCCTCCTCCAGTTTCGCATTATAAGCTTGCGTCAGGTAGAGCATCTGCCAAAAGATCAAGTGTTAGCCTGATAAGGAAATAAATAAAATATTAAAAGCAATGGAGGAGTCTGTAGATTCAAGCACTACCTTCATAGCAACCTCTGGACTTGTCAGTGCCAACTCCTCCCGATCGATGTTTCTCAATCTCTTTCGGTCTATGGGTGTCCAGATCTGAGATCCCATAGCCCGAAGGGCAGTGTCGTTGTCAATTGTTGCGTGCCCTGCAACCAGAAAGTCGCCGCCCTGGAGTCTAATCTTTGGCGCCCAGGGCACGGGCAGCTCCTTTTCAGTTGCGGCCCCACTGTCATCTAGAACGATAGGAGACTCCTGCGTAGACGTTCGGGCCCTGACGGACCGTTCGGGTGGATTCTCCTCCGATCGGGGATGTCACGCCCCCGTTAGGCTCGTTTCCCCTTCAACCAATCGGAATTCAGGGATGGGAACATCCACTGAGGATTGAACAACCTCCTCTGATCCTTGAGTAGGAGCCTGGCCGGTTTGCACATTTCCCATCGGTGGAGATGGAACTACCGGGATATTCTCTACTGGGGGCGGGATAACGGGAACAGCCGGAGGGGTTGGAACACTTTGTGATCCCTGCCCGGTCTGGATCTCACCAAGGGCTGAATTTGAGGCTTGAGGCCCGACTGCCCGCTTATTCTTCTTCTTCAACACCGCCTGCGGGATCCTCAGCATCTCTGTGGATAGGGCCTGCAAATTAGAACCTGTCAAGAAACTGGTACACATCCTCAAAGGCTGTCCCCAAATTTTTGATTTAAGCAATTCAAAACGGGTTCTGATATAGTTTGAGGTTTTATATTCATCGGGTGCTCCCAAAAACTCAAGCACATGGAGGCCCAACTTATCATTGCACTGATCACAGTTGCATACCCCCCTATGGAATGGCTTGAAAGAGGGGAAAAGGTGTTGGTTAAACTCATTGGGTACTTTGAATCTAGATGAGCTCGGGAGTCTCCAACTCCCGCTCACAAGGACCATCCTCTCTTTCCACCCTTTATTGGATTTTTCCGTACCATCACAAATTTTCCTCCCACTAATGGGAAAAAGGTTGTACCGGCCCCTGCACTCCTTCTGGGCCTGTATCTTGTAACAGAACAGAAGTTCCGCCAGACCAAGGTCAAGTCCCAGATCCCGATTGATCATCAAGATCATGGCCAGGACCCGGAAGAAGTTAGGTCCCACCTGAAGTGGGGCCAAGCCTAAAGTGGCTAAGGCATAAAGGAAGAAGGGCTGGATCGGGAATCTAATAACCTGAAGGTGAAAAGCCGACAACAAAATCTGATGGTCCAAAATTCCCTCGCCCTTCCTAAAATCATACTTTTTAGGGTAATTTTTGATAATCACCCCATCGGGTACCCCGCATTTAACCCTTAACCTTTTTAATATTGTCTCTACCCTGTTCATAGGGGGAATGGGATCAGCATAGAACTGATCCCCCGAAACCCCTGCAACCGGATTTCCGGCTGCTGCTACATTCTGGTTAACTTCAGGTGGGCTAGACACAATTGTCCTAACCACCTCCACTGAGGGTGAACTAAGGGATGCGTCCGGGTTTACAGAGGAGGGTAGACGGTCGCTACCCGACCGGGTATCATCACTATCAGACATTTCGAAAAGAAAGACGCTAAGATGAAAAGAAATAACTTACTCTAAGATGAACCCCGAAGGATTTCTGACGCTTTCCTGAGAGTGGAGGTAGACTCTGGCAATGATAAGTCAAGGTCTCAAGTGCAGGGAGCTCTCTAAAAATTTTTAAAACTGTGAAACGGAATGAATCCATAGCACTGTAGGCATTATTTATAGAAGCCTCAGGGGCGCTTGAAAAGCTGTGCGCTCGGGAACCGAAACGTCACCTCGCTTCACGTGCGCCTCCCTTCTCGCCAACCAAGGCCACCCGGACCACGAATTTCAAATGTTACAATGATTGTACAACCGTCGTATTAATTGTGTCAGCCACGTCATCCCGATCAGGGGTGATGTATCTTGTCCCCACTCTGTATCCTTTATAATGGGCCGGGAAGATCGACAACCCATCACAAAGGATAGGGCCTGTGTAATAGTGAAAATGTCCAGCCCAATTGAGCCCATCTGTCATCAGGCCCATCAAGTTTATGGGCCAGCAAGATATTTATGAACCCAATAATAAAGCCCATTCAGAGGAGGTATGTAATAAAGGACCCTGATTAAATGTACAGGATGAAGTCCATTTAGGATATGTATATAAAGAAATTCCAAAAATTAATAGAAGGATTCGAAAAAGTGTTGAACATTTTAAGGTGTTTACAATTCCCCATTAGAAGTCTCTAGTATAATTTTTGCTTTGAACAAGTATAGATATTTAAATATGCCCCAATCTCCATGTCAATTATTTAGGAATAACCAATATAAAAATCTAATGAAGATATCAAGAACTAACTTTAACATGCCGTCACATCTTCATTAAAATATTTATTTATATATTTAATTTGCCAGCTAATACCCAATCAATTTCAATCAGATGAGTATGATATGGGTACTATTAATATAATACATCTAATGTTGCAAATCTAGGATAACTTAACGTGGCCTCACATTCCATTCAATCATTAATGTGATGACTATTCTTCTATTATTTCAATCAATCAAATGAAGATCATATTCATACGTATGTATTTTTTATCATATAGTATTACTAATATAGTATCGGTATCATTGGTTGTCATGTATAACCCCCATTGTCCTATTAATCGACAAAAATATTATTGAAAGCTCACTTCAGAAGCAAACTCATTAAACACATGGAACTAAAAACTGTTAGATCTCATTTTTGATCAAAAATATTTTGAATCTTCTAAATTTGAGAGGATGAAAACAAAAAAAGTATTTAACGGGCTAACAAATTCTGCATCCCACCGTATATACACTTGCAAAACCCTTGTTCAATATATTTACTTTTTATATTGGATAATTTAAATTTTTTTGTCGAATGACCCACCTGAAATATCACGGTCTCTACGGTGTATTTTTATTTGTATTACCTACCCAACCTTTTTGTTGTTGCATTACTTTATAATAATATTTATCTCCTTTATTATTTTACAGCATTATTGTTAATGAGGAGGGTTTGGGTGGCGAAAGCTGACAAAGTTAAAAGCAAAAGCATGTAGTTATCTCTCTTCCTTTCTCTCCTTCCCACCCACATGCACATGCCTTCTCCATCAATGCAATGTTCACCCTTCTCCTCCCCTCCTCCGCGTAGTTGCCTCACATTCCTCCCATGACAAATCTTCTCTCTCTATATATACACACACGTATATATAATTTACATATACATATATACCCGTGTACATTAAGTATGATGCGCGTATATCTCTCTGTATAACTGAATATATATATATATATATGTATATATCAAATATGATGTGAATATTTCTCCTCTCTTCTTGAAAGAAGCACCAAATCACCTCCCCAGCCTTAACTTCTCACTCAACTCCCATCTAAGTACATATAATTAGAGTTGTTGACATCAAAGAATTTAGTGCATGTTTGGCACATTGGAATATAATGCTCATTCATTAGTTTGATACAATATAATGAATGAGAATCACTATTCCTAATGAATGAAATTTCATTTCCTTGGGAATGGATTTTCATTCCATTCCTTTAGCAATGCTTTTAAAATATAAAATTACTTAAATAACTCTCTCACATTTCAAAAAAATAAGTCACCGCCACCACCACCGCCCCTACATTTATTGTCGGTCATTACTATTCCCGTTAAGTTTTACTATTTTTTTTAAAAAAATTAAAAAATAGTATTATTTTATTTAATACTAAAAAGGATATTTTTGAAATAAAAAAACTTCATTCCATTCCTAATATATTTCATATTTACAACCAAACAATAGAATGAGAAACAATAGAATGAGAATCGTTATTCCATTTTACTTTCATTTCATTCCATACAACCGTACCAAACTTACATTAGAACACTCATATGGACTACTATTATACCATTCTATACCATCATAATGTCCAATATCTAGTGGGGCCTCTCCCATTATTTAATTTAATTTCATCCAAGCCCTCCATATCCGGAATTAAAAATAAACTAACTTCAGAAAAATAAAGACCATGGATTTAACCAACCCAGATCATGTTACTTCAAAAATGCAAATTCTCTTTATTATGAATTAATGGTATTTCATGTACAAAATCTAGCATAGTTTTAAAAAGATAAATTGTTAGCAATTATATACACACCGACACAAATATCTTTTCATTTTAAAAAAGTACAAAAAAGAAAAAGAAAAAAGATGAAGACTTGCAACACGATTTCAAATAGTGAGTGTCACATTCTTATAAGTAACAAATAGTGGTCTAACATTAATAATGTTACATGTGGCATGGAAAGTATTGAAGAGAATTCTATACCTGATTTGACACCACTGCTATGAATATGAAAAAAAAACAAACAAACTATAAATCATTAAGGGCCCGTTTGGGAACCATTGTTTTTGTTTTGAGAACCAAAAAACAAGAATAATTCTTGTTCTTGTTCTTATTTTCTCATCCAAAAGAACAAAAACAAAAAACATGTTTGGGGCAAAAAAACACACATATTCTCACATAATTTTTCCTCTCTACCACAATTCTTTTTTTTGAAAAATTCCAAAAAGAATAAAAAAACAAGTTTTTGTTGTTCCCTTGGTTTTTCTACTATTCACGAAAACAGTTTCCAAATTGAGAACAGAACAAACAGTAAAAATGGTTGCCAAACATGTTCTGTTCTCTTGAACAGTGCCAAAAAACAAAAAACAGAACAAAAACAGAGTATCCAAACACACCCTAAGTTTTTTATTTATTTGTGTTAGAATAAAAAAAAAAATGTGTTTTTTATTTTTTTTATTTATTCATCCAAAAACATAAGTATGTTTGGTAGGGATGTTTTTTGGGTCAAAATTAAAAATTAATAATATAAATAATAAATAAAATATAATAATAATAAAAAATAAATACAATAATAATAAATATAATAACAAAAAAATGGATAAAATAATAAATAATAACAATAAATTAATAAATTAAATAATAAATTACATAAAACATATTTAAAAATATAATAAAAATAATAAATAATAAACAAAATAAAATAAATAATAATAATAAATAAATATAATAATAAATAATAAGTAAATATAATAACAAATAAATACTTCATAATAATAATAAAAAATGAGTATAATAATAATAAATTAATATTAAATTAATAAAATATATTTTTAAATAATTAAAAATGAATAAATAATTTATAAATTAAATGAATTAAATGATGAAATAATAATAAATAAATAAATATAATATATTTATAAATTAATCAATAATAATTTAATAATATAAATAATAAAATATATTATAAAGAAAGAAAAATAATAATACATAAATAAATGTTATAATAAATAATAAATAAATACTGTTGTTCCAGGAGTTAAAAAATAACAAATTTCGATTTAGGGCCTGTTTAATAACAGGAAATATTTCCTATTTCCGTTTTCTGAAGAAGTAGAATTATATTTTTGATTCCTCAATAAAAACAGAAAGTAAAATCTTGTTTACTAAATTTTGATTTTTTTCAGAAACAAAAATAAAAAACAGAAATTATGTTTACTAAAAAAATTTTGTTCTTAATTTTTATTTATTTATTATATGTATTTCTTATTATTTTTTATTTTTATTTATTATTTATTATAAGTTTTATTTATTTATTATTAATTTTGTATATTATTTATTTATTTATTATATTTTTATTTAATTTATAAAAATATTTTGTTTATTTATTATTTGTATTTCTTATTATTTTTTATTTTTATTTATTATTTATCATAAGTTTTATTTATTAATTATTAATTTTGTATATTATTTAATTTATTAATTATTATTTAATTTATTATTTTTATTATTATTAATTCATTATTTTTATTTAATTTATAAATATATTTTGTTTAATTTATTATTTATTATATTTTTGTTTAATTTATAAAAATATTTAATTTATTTATTATTTGTATTTCTTATTATTTTTATTTTTTATTTATCATAATTATTATTTATTTATTATTATTATGTATTATTTAATCTATTTTATTATTGTTTATTTTGTTTATTATTATTTATTCATTTACTTTTATTTTATTTGTAAATATTATTTATTTATTATATATTTTTTAATTTATAAAAATATTAATTTATTTATTATTATTTATTATTTATATATAATATTTAAATTTATTAGTACAAAAGACATGAAGGTCCCAATTTTACAACTTTAAAATTTGGTCATTTTGAAGGCGAGAGGAAACAAAGAGAGGAAGTACCATTTTTCTTGTTTCCTCTTTTCTTTACAATTAGAGAAAACGTTTCCTGAAGGGCAAAAGTAAAAATAAATTGGTAAAAACAGAAAACAGGAAATGTTTCCTGTTAGTAAACACCACCTTTTTCATTTTGTATTAAAAGGGACATATGTTTATTTAATATAGTTTGAAAACATAAACATATAAATTCAACCAAACATGTATTTTAAACCAAAACCCACAAACAAAAACAAAAACAATATCAGGGAAACCAAACATACCCTAATAGAAACAGTCAGTTGTCGACTACGCCACAATTTGCTTATTTGATCAAAATCATACACCATACAACTTCCAACACTATAAGGAATTTATTTAAACAAATTCAATTTTACAAATGTATAATACATTATGAACAGCAATTATAGAATAAAAAAAATATGGTAACTTTCTAATTGTAATATTCTTTTACTTTATCTTCTAACAATCACTAAACTGAATAATTCAGCTCTAATGAACATATTTTCTTGATATTAATTACTAGTAGTATATAATGATTTGTATAGTAAATTTTAAGTGTCAAAAGAAAAACCTGAGCTTGAAGTCCAACCCAGTGAGTGAGTCAGCTTGACCTGAGCAAGTTTACATTCTTCAATATGAACTCATTGCCGACGAGTTTATTAAACACCCCGGACTCGGTCACCGAGCTCTTATGCTTGTGCTGAGTCGTGACTCGGACGATCTCGGTCAGCATTGTGTTCGACAACCGCCGGACCCCCCGAGTTCCGCCCACTATGATTGCCGGGTCAACCGGTTCTTGCTTGCGGTTCGACTGAGTCTTCCCCGAGTTCTTCTTTCCATGCTTATTATTACCAATCTCGGACACTGCTGTCAAATAAACAGACTCGGGGCTCCGATTCCTGACTCGGCCGAATGGGTCGCCGAGTCCGAACATTTCTCTCACCTCCACCAACATTACATGCTTAAAATTTTTACGAACTCGGCCGAGTAGCATCGGATAACAAGCCCATCTTCTCAAACTCAGTGGGACATGGTCTAGAAACCCGGAAAGCGAGTTCTCCGGGTCGAGCTCGTCGAACTCGAAACCCACCACCGAGCCGTAACTCAACCGAGTCGACTCAGTCTCTCCTACGTTACTCAAATTGCTCCGAAGTTTCCGACCCCAGATTGACTCTCCCATTTCCTTCTCCTTCGTGCTCGATTTCACGAACTGGGTCACATCAAAATCAGCCATGGAGTCCACAACAGTGAAATTCGAGTCCTTATACCGAGTCACGACGTTCACGAACGACCGGTTCTCTTCACGAATGGTTTGTGTTAGAGTGGAATTGGGGTATATGAAAACGAGGTCTGCTCTAGAAGTGAGTCCAGATCTGTGTACTGCTCTGAAGAAGGAGCGAAGGTGTTTTAGCGCGAGTGATGAGTTTGTGATGTGGGCGACAATGAGGTCGTTCATGGGCTTTGTGCCTCTTCGATAGAGAGTGCCCAATCGTTGCAAGGCATGGGAAGTTTGAAATTGGGGTTGGGGATTGGGAATTGGGATTGAGGAAGAGAGGTGGCGGCGAGAGGCGGAGATGGTGGTGGAGATGGCGGTGGAGGGTTCGAAGGTGGAGAGAGTGAAGATGAGGAGAGAGAGGAAGATGAGGAGCGCACAGACGGAGATGGTGGATTGGGCTCTGGAGGAGAGGAGGGTTGATTTTGCGCGTCTCAGAGTGGTAAAATTGGGAAATGTTGAAGAAGATGAAGATGAAGAAGAAGAAGAGAAATGGTTGGGTTTGTGGTTGAGAATGGTGGTGGGTTCGTCGTCAGGGAAGAAAATGAAGAGGAAACCCATGCCCCAACCTTCACTGGCCTTTGCTCTCAGCCCCATCACTCCTCTCTCTCTCTCTTTATATTTCTATAAATACATATATGTGTATATATAGGTGTCTATAGTATTTTAAATTCCCACGTCGAAAAAGAAGTTGTATTGAAAAAGGCGAAGTAAAAAGGTGTACTAATAATAAAATGTTAATTAAAATTACTTGGATTAACAATCCAAAGTTTTAATTCCAGTAACTAAGATTTACTTAGTGCAGTGAATGCTGACAGTTTTATTATATAGTTATCTATTAAATCAAGTCATGTAGTTATCAAAGTTGATGACTTAGTTTGATAATGGCAAGTGTAAAAATAATGTGGGTGAGGAGATATTTTCATTTTCATAATCATATTTCCCCTTATTGAAAATAACTCGTTTCACACTACCGAATGCAAAAATAGTCTTTATTATATGTTTGCTGACGCGTAATATAAAGTGTTTTTTACATTAAAATGTCTTTACTTTTAGAACTAATTTTATAATAAATTTATTAATACTAACGTTATTATATTTTATCATATAATTCTTCTAATGAAAAATTTGTTTTATTTTGAAAAGAAAAAAAATGTTATTATAAACTACAAAGAACAAAATTGTCAGAGAGTAAAAAAAGAAGAAAAAAAGACAGTTATCTAAAGTTGTACTACCTCTTCGCATGCAGTTTTTAAAGCTCCAAATTCTAGTTTTATCCAAAAACTCTATGGAGCTAAAATTGGCAACTCTTTAATAATGATGAATAGCGCTGCACACGATTCGGTTCGGTACGATTCTTGAAAATTTTGAAATCAAACTATTATCAACGGTTTCTTAAAAATAAAAATTAGAACCGTAATTATTGATTAAGGAACCATAAAATAACGGTTCGGTTCCGAACCACAGTTCCATAAGCATGTTCTTTCAAAATATACATAATGTACATCAATATAAATTATGAAAAATAATCTTGCAAATTTCAAAATTAAGAACAAGACTCTTAAACAAAAAATATACATAATATATATCAACATGAATTTCCATGGATCAGATTTGTTTTTATAATTATGTATTCAGTGGTCAAATTAGGTATTGTATAAGTAATCTGTTTGGTTCCTAGAAAAAGGATGAGACAAAATAGAAGCTAAATTGGTTAAATCAATTTGTTGTTGTAATTTAAAACTGTCAATTGGGGGGTTTAATTTGAATTTGTATGGAAGTAGAACATCCACTGGACAAGTCAATAGACTCAATACTAACCAAAAACTTATTTGATTCATGACCAGATTTCTTTTATTGATTTAGGGAACATATTTGGTCTGAATCCAGTTATTGAAATGATGAATTTGAATAATTTTGGGCCGAATTGGAGCCCACGCAAAAATATCTTTCTCTAGACAACCTCCAATTCAACAAGAAAGTTCATAAGATTAGAAAAAAAATTGCAGATTTTTTTTTCTCCCTTAATTTTGAAAAAAACAAAACATAAAACCCACATTTGCCTAACCAATTTTAAGACAATGTTGGGTCAGAGAATAAGCAATTGTACTACATGTGACATACGGTTGGAAAGAAAAAAAAAAAAAAAAAAAATCTTCAATCTTATACCACAAAACAAAAATATCTGTAATTTGATTTATTTGGTTGTTGGAAGTTGAAACAGTGAGGTTGGAGGTGTATCTCTCTCACTTTAATGAACAGCTACTAGGTAGTAGTAGCCCTAATTATATTAACAGGCTGTGGATTGTGATAGTAGACTTGTAGGACCCTATTTGTCTCCCAAATTTTCTCATTCCACATAGAAACCACCGGCTTTAGGATCCACGTTCATCAATTCTGCGTCCACATTAAATAATGTATCAAATATAGGTAATCTAATTAAAGATTAAAAATATCTTAATGCAATACATAGAAATTTGAATTTATTGAGACATCTCCTGCTTATACATGCCTTTACAAGAAAATATTAGGAGAATTTGTATCCTCATAACTGTAATTATTTATTTTTTCACCATTACAACAGAAAATAACGCATTTCAAACACCCCTCAAACGGTAATTAAATTATACAAGACACAGGGCTACTTAAGTGCCAAGTATATAGTTGAAGGAAATGAGGCGAATACAGTCTTATAATTTCGATTAAATATGGTATTTTTAGAATCTAAACAATCAAAATTTGGATGATGACATGTACAAATATTAGCCGACTGACCTCTTGATAAAATCATCTTGGCGCACCAGACTGGTGTTCACATCTCTGAAATTTATTTCCCCGCACAATCTGGATTCGGTGATTATTGCAGCTCCAGCTGCAGCTTCTTAAGTACATTTTGATAATCTACTGATCACATGCAGAGAGGGAAAATGAGCGGTAAAGCTTACCGAGTCAAGGATTTTCAGAGATTCTACAGAATGTCATGACGCATATGGACACTGCCGAGACAGAAAGTGGGACTTACAGATCGCCATTTCATGCTTCTGTTGTATCAATTGATGCAGGGGAAAGAAGGCGAGAATCGTCCAACTTGCTAGTTGAAATCTGATACCTGGATTCTCTTTTAAATGATTCTGCCAAATTATCAGAACCCATAACTTAAAGGTTTCAGAAATTTCGCCAAAGAAAGCTTCTGACAGAGATATCATCTAAGTGAGAACATCTACGAAAAATAAAAATTTGAATAATGACCCGAGACTAGGAAACATACTGCTGCAACGATTTTATTATATAAATATTTTAATGCTACTTTGACAATTATAACAGATATTAACCAAACTTTCAGTTTTTTTTCCTTCTTAAACTGAAAAAGGATTTTTGTGCTGAGATGAACTATCTGCTTACCTATTCTTGCTTGTATGACAGCAGCGTAGTCAGCTCCACCACTTTTTTGAGCAAAGGAATTTATGCTGCGGTACATTCCAGTTGAAGGTTGAATTCCTGCATCCTCCATCCACTGGAGTACCTGCATGACATAATGGATCAATTATTTAATATATTGAATGCACGTGTCAGGCATGAAAATAGCTTTCTCGCATCCAAGAACTATCGAGTAGTGTCCATACCAAGAAACCAACAGTAGGCAACATATAACAATTTGTGCTAGCCCTCTAAAAATATTCATATGTCCTGTTATATCCATTTAAATAGAAAAACAATCTTGTGTGATATATATTTGACACATAGCTCGTCCCTTTACATCAAGCAACATGATATATACCCTCATGATAAAAACTATGATCCTCGTCTTTCTACAATATTAAGAAATGGTTTTCTTCCAATGGAACAGCAGGCGCAGAGGTGGAAAAATATACCAATTATAGATGGAAAACATTTGGTCACTGATACTATACAAAGAGGAAGTACAAAATTAAGAAACTGGTAATGTATAAATTCACAAGATACAACATACAACAGGTGCCAAAAGATTGATGCAGTTACCTCAATATATTTCCTCCAATTTCCAGCCACCAAAAGATTTTTCAACAAAATTGAATAAGTAGATAAGCTGATTTCTGCACCAGTAGCCATAATCTTATAAAACAACTGCATCGGAGTTAAAGGTTGAATAAATGTATTAGAACAATTAAACTAAAAACTTAACTTATAACAATTGGAATCCTAAGAGGCTAAGACATGCCAATAAAAAATAACCGAAGAACTTGTTCAGTATGACAAACCCTGCCTTATTTTTTTTTTACAAAATTGGAAAAAAACCCATAAATTACCTTCATCATACTATCAATCTTCCCAGATTTTCCAATAGAATGCAGAAGCTGATTCAAAAGTCCAACTGAAATAACATGCAGTGAAGGTTCCATCATCTTGATCAGATTGACTGTTGTCCTCCAGTCTCCCAGTCTTCAACCAACATTAAAAAATTTAGCTTTCGGGAATAACAATGCATAGAGAATTCAGGACCAAGAGAAAATTATCCCCGAAAACCAATATATAACAGATCTACTTTAGAGAAAGGAGACTTATCTACTATCCAGAAAGATGGTGCATGTAAACAGAAAAGAAGAGAGAAAAATGATGTAGCAGTCATGACCAACAATAAATATTTATTGCTTCAAAAATTACACCACACACGCACACAAAAGATGAATTGTCAATATCCATCCCCCCAAAAAGGAAATACTGTGTGTTTTTTCGGTTTATTACGATGTCTAGTCTCCTTACTGTTTCAAGGCTTACATACATACATACAGAAAAATATATGGGATATGTTGAGAGAGAGGATTAACTAGAGTGTCCTCTACATCCAGGAAAACTGCTAAGTGTGCGGACATATCTTGGAATTAACAGATCTGGTGCCAGAACATTAATATTATTCCATCTTTTAAGCGCTAGATTACAAACAACATTTGTCCTTTGATAGGAAGACCCTCAGATTACAATACAAAGAGAACTACCCAAGCAGTTCATCACTATTGTTTCACATCTTTTAAGCGCTAGATTACAAACAACATTTGTCCTTTAATAGGAAGACCCTCAGATTACAATACAAAGAGAACTACCCAAGCAGTTCATCACTATTGTTTCACAGAGTTTCAACCAGAATACACATTGAAATATGGCACATAAAGAACAGAAACCCAAATTTTGAATCAGAATTATCCCGAGTGTGTGTGTGTGTGTGTGTGTGAGAGAGAGAGAGAGAGAGAGAGAGTCATATGTGGTAATGAATCTTAATTCCTTATGTAAAATTCAAAGCAAAGCAAACTTACATGCTACAGGCTGATACCATTTCAAAGAAAATAGCATCACTATAGGGGATCTTCTTGCCTCTCATAAACTCTGCCAGTGTTAAAACTTTGGCTGGTTGGCATCCTTTATTGAAAGCTCTCATCAGAGCTGAACAAGCAATAATATCTGGCTGGATATTGTTTATCTCCATTTCTTGAAATAGTGCAGATGCTTTTTCCCAGTTATCTGCAATAAGGAAACCCCTCCAAAAGTTCAAGCTCAATAAGAATTGATTTTTGAGTTTGATCAATCAGCATATTGAAATCCAATCTTACCCGCAGCACTATATGCATGTATCATTGTTGTGTACGTAATAACGTCAGGAAAACAGCCAGCCATTTTCATAGTAGTGAACATGGATTCTGCTTCTGTGAGCTGACCCTGAAAATTGGTGGGAAGAGAGAGAAAAAGAGATGAGAATCCTTCAAGTTATAAAGATATTGATCAAAGACAATGTTTGCCAAAGCACTTGCCTGTTTACTGTAGGAGCAGATCACAGATGAGTACACCTCCTTGGACAAAGGAACTTTTAACTCCATCATTTCATCAAGAAATTCAATAGCCTCATTGTACTTCGACATCTTACAACAACCACTTATTAACACATTATAAGTAACAGAATCAGGTTTAACTTTCTTTTTCCTCATAGATCTGTACAAGTCTAAGGCTTTCTCATACTCTCCCACAGTCATATAACTACCTATAGCAGAATTATAAGCGACTGTATTCAATTCGATGCCTCGCAACTTAGCTGCTGAAAGTATGGATTCAATTTTCACCTTTTTAGTACAGCGCCCACAGGCAGCCAAGAGACTACAAATTGAGACTATGTTTGGCTGCACCCCATTTTGTTCCATTTCACGCAGCACTTCAACAGCTTCAGCAAGAAAGCCATTAGATCCATAGGCATCAATAAGTGCATTAAAGCTAACAACATTTGGCTTCCAATTGTTTTGTTCCATCAGGTTAAATATTTCCCTGGCCTTCTCAGGTTTCTGAGCTCTTCCATAAGCATTAAGTAAAGATGTATAAGATACAACATCCGGGCGAAAACCATTCAATTTTATGTCATTAAAAACTGACAGGGCCTCTTCACTCATCCCATGTGAAGCATATGCGCCTATTAAAGCATTATATGAAACAATATTAGGCCTTAGACCTTCTGCAAGCATGGTGTTAAAGACGGCTTTGCAGTCTTCTACCTGCCCACAAACAGAATATAAGTGAATGATGCTAGTATATGTCACAATATCTGGATGACATTCTGATCTTTTCTCCCTCATTGAAGTGAAAATATCAATGGCATTCCCATATTGTCCAAGCTTTACCAGGCAATATATCACAATATTAAGGGTGATGGTATCAGGGCGGATTTTTGTTCCTTTCATTAATTCGAAATAGGATAAGGCCTTAGAATACTGAGCTCCAGTTTTGTAAGCAGATAGCACAATATTGTGAGTCACCAGATCAGGCCCAACTCCATTTTCTGTCATTTTCTTGCATACTTTCATAGCCTCTCTCCAATTTCCACTGGATCCACATGCATTAATCAGGTTGTTATATGTTGACCGACTTGGAGGAATCTGCAACATATATTAAGGTCACAAAAGTATCTCATAGAGCGATGTCAGACTCATATAGCTAGATTTTAGGTAATGACGGCAAATAAAATGACAATATACTGAAAAAATACTACTAGGTCTACAGTAAAGTAACACAATGGAAAACGTTCAATTTGATGTAATGAAATTCAAGTTCAAAGTGACATGGTCAAGTGATAGATAAAATGACTAATTTTTCCCAAACACCATTTTAATTAGTAACTAAAGAGAAAATTAGAAAGGCATAAACCATTTTTTTTCTTTTTTTGAAAATATAAAATTAGAAGAATTTGGATGAGACAATAGGAAAAATTAGTTCTCTCCTTGACCTTCCCCCAAGAGCTTTTACTACTCATGGGGTTCTATAAAAATTATATTCGGCATCTAGATCCTATTGGTATCAATGATCTCGACAATCATGAACATACAATCATTGCAAAGATGAGAGTTTCTAGAAAGTATTCTTGCATATTAAATTGAGTCCTTAGAGTGATTAATCAAACCCAGGGTATTGGACATCCAAAGGCAAGGAGGGAGGTGCCAAGGGAAGTTCTCCAACTTATCCCGAGAAAAACTCACACAAGTTATTTTCATTGGTGAGTTTTAAATAACAAGGCAATATTGCAAATTACTAGCCATATTGTGTTTATTTTCGAAAAAAAAAAAGAAAAAGAAAAGAACTCCCTCTCTTGTTTCTCAAAAGCTCTTACAAATCGTAGAAATAGAAACGAACTCAAAATCTCAGAGGTGGCACGCCACAATCATTTTCTCCATTATATACGATTTGAACATGAAAAGGAAAAGAAGGAAGCTCACATCAAAACCACAAAGTTTCATTATGCAAGAAGAATAAAAATACACACAGCTGCGCACAGCATGTCTTCCATAATATTCATTGCCCACCGCCATTGACCAGCTCGACCATGTACATTGATGAGAGCGTTGTAAGTTTCAGCATTAGGCTTGCACCTACCAGAAATGAAGAAATGTTGAAAGTAATGTCTACGGGGATAGAGGGATACATAGAAAATAAAAATAAAGAAAGGAAGTTAAAGCAAAAAAATAATTTGAGCAAAGTAACGTATCTTTACAATCACTCATTAGATATACTATGGTATCAAAAATTGAATTTATGGAAATTATAATACATTCAATCTACTTAAGTTCCAAAGAGGATAGATAACATTCAATTTCATCAAAATATGTAATTCAGCAAATTAATACTCTACACTGAGATTAACGTGAAATACAAGACAACATTAGAAGTTGCAATACATAAAATTTTCCAGTGTACATTTACATTATCTACCAAAATGTGTAGTTTGAAACCTTCTATGATTTTTTTTTTTTTGAATATTGGCAAAACATATACAAGATATATATATATATATGTTTATGTGGAGAAATAATAAGCATACCTCCACTCTTTCATCTCAAAAAACAAGCCCCGTGCCTGGTCAGTTTGATTATGCCTAGCATGTAATCTGATCATCATATTGTATATATCAACTCGAGCACAATAGTTCTTCTGGTGCTTCATCCAACGGAAAACATGAACACCATGTTCAAGTGAACCCGTTTGAGTTATTTCCTACACCAATCAAATCCCAATCAGACACTTCAAAATTTCCCCCAAAAACAAAATTAAATACATATGTATAGACATATACGCATATATATATATATATGTATGTATGTGTGTATGCAAATGTATAATCTGAATTGAATTACCCTGATAAGAATGGGGAAATTCTTTCTGGCAAATCTTCCGACCCAGTGATTGAGCAAGCCTTCAATGTCATTCCAGTGATTGAGCTTCAAAACCCTCTGAACCACCTCAGAAATGGTCCAATCCTTCTGAAACCGGTCCGACTGGACTCGCAATCTGTAGTGTTTGGGTATATCGGCCTTTCGGAGGCCGGTGACGTGAACGGAGACTTGGTGGGTGCCTTTGTCGTAGTCCACAAACCCTAGCTTCTTCTCCGTCCAAGCCTCTTCGTTCTTGGGTTTATTCGAGCAAACTACAAAGTGGGTTTTTCTGGGGTTGGGGTTGGTGGTGTTTGAAGATGGGAGTGAGTGAAATTGGGGTTCAATTTCAAATGGGTGTTTTGGGTGATTGAGGTTGAGGTTGAGGTTGAGGTTGAGGTTGAAGGAGTGTGTGTGATATAGTGTCGCCATAGATATATAAAAAGAGAGAGAGAGAGAGAGAGAGAGACCCCTGACGATTTATATGTTATGTTGTAAGGTGTTGGTTTATACTTACATACACACTGCAATGTGTGAAATGCTATGAAACACCGACCCTTTGTATAGGTAACCGTATCGGACGGACAAGCCAAAAATACATTTCCGATATACCAAAAATATGTCATGACGACAGTCCGAGGACACACGGTTTATCGGTTAATTTAATAAAAGATACAAATTTTATGGAGCAGATAATTTAATGGGACGCGAGCGAAAAACGTCATGTGGTTTAGTAATAGGTGCGAAAAATTTTCTGTTATTAAAAAATATGCGTTTTACCCCCAAAATAATATAAAATTTCTAAAATACCCTTCTAATAAAATAAAAATAATAAATATTGAATTAATAATAATATATAATAAAAATAAAATAAATAATAAATAAATTGTTTAAATTATAAAATTCGAAAAAAATATAAATTTTTAAAAAAACAAATAAAATTCGTAATAAAATATAAAATATATATATATTTTGAAAAAATAAATATTAAATTTTGAATAAAATATATAAAATTCGAAACAAGTATATAAAATTTGGAAAAATATATATATAATTCAAAACAAAACATATAAAACTAGTAAATTTTGAAACAAGTATATTAAATTTGAAAAAATATATATAAAATTCAAAACAAAACATATAAAACTAGAAACTAATATATAAAACTCATAAAAAAAATATAAAATTCAAAAAATATATATAAAATTTAAATAGTTGTGCAAATAGAAATATAAAAAACACAAGCAACCAAAGTACAATACACCTTCTTTTAAAAAAAGAAGAAGGTACAATACACCAAAACAACATTTAAAGTCGGGTATTAAAGAAAGTAGACAACAATGCAAGTATACATTAATTAAAACTTCAAAGAGCCAAAATACAACTTTTCTTTCGAATTTAAATTTTTTTTCAGAATTTTATATATATATTTTGAAATTTATATATGCTTTTCGAAAAACAAATATGTTATAGGTTGAACTTGTTCAAAATTTATATTTCCCCCCGAATTATATATATATATATTCAAATTTTATATATGTTTTGAATTTTATATTTTTTTTGAAATTTAATATATATTTTTGAAATTTTATATTTTTCCCCGAATATTATATATTTTTTTCGAAATTTATATATGTTTTTGAAATTATATATGTTTTCCCAATTTTATATAATTTTCTGAATTTTATATTTTTCTTTTCGAATTTTATATATTTTTTTGAATTTTATATATATTTTTATGAATTTTATATAATTTTTCAATATTTATATATGTTTTTCGAATTATTCAAGGGTATTTTAGATAATTCATGTCAAAATGGGGGCTTTTCGCACCCATTACCAAACCACAGGGGGTTTTTAGAACGACAGGGGTTTTTTCGCACCTATTGGCAAACCCCGGGGGTTTTTCACTCCTGACCCTAATTTAATTGATCACTTATAAAATTTCAACAACCTAATTTAATATTTAATTTTAAAAATACTTGAATATCTTTGTTTCTCCTTAACTTATGAGATAAATTATATCACATATTCATTTATTCAGTATTTAAAGAGGAATAAAATAACATCACAAAGAACCGAAGATTTGGTATTTATATCTTCTAATTTTTGTCTTCAATCAATAAATTTTTCACAATATAATGAGAGAGAGACTAAGATGACCGATGTTGGGGGAAGATGCATTTGATTCCTTGGATAGTAGTATAATGAAATTTTTTGAACATGTCATACATTTCATTTTACTTATTTATTTATTTTTGTTTATAAGTTTATTTGATTCTCATTATTTAAGTGATAAATGAAGTATTTATGTAATATAATATGCATATATAAAAAAAATTATAATTTTTATAGACATGTTGGGGCCGTGTTGTGTCTTAATTTTTTGGAATTTGTCGTGTCGCCGTGTCCGTGTCGTGTCGTGTCCGTATCAGTACTTCATAGGTGAAATAAAGTCGGGAAATTAACGTATTTATAAATATATGGGTAATTTACACACAAACCTCTGAAGTTTCAGGATTTAATCACCAAATTTCTTATCGTTCGTCAAACCCCCTAACATTTCAGATTTTAATCAAGTACCCTCCTCCAGCCAATTTTCATGTCAAAATGACTTAAATGTCCCTCACATAAATTATAGTTTCACCTCTATTATTTGGATATATTACACTTTCCCCCCTTGTTTGGATAATTACACTTTCCCCCATCTATAAAAATATATAGGGTTATTCCCACCGACACCCCTCAAAGAGACCCTAATTCCACACGGACCCCCTCGATATTGAGTATTCCCACACGGACCCCTCTAAATTGAATTTTTTTCCCACACGGACCCCTTCTATGTTCACTCCGTTAGATTGGTCCGTTAATTAGTGACGTTAACCACTATTCACCCCATAAATAGTCTATTTTGCCCTCAAATGATATAAAATGACTTATATACCCTTGAACATACCACATGTTTTCTCCTAATTAATTAAGTTTAATCATGCCTTCAATCTCAACCCCTCTTCAAACTCAGATTTTTTTTTTTTTGAAAAATCATATCAGAGGAAAGAAAGAAGGAAATGTTTTTCTCGACCCAAATCTTCAAACCCTAGATCTCTCTCAACTCTTCAAACCCTTCAACTCCTCCATGAGCGCGCCAATCGCGGTCCATTTTCGGTCGGCGAGCTTCTTGGGTCGGAGGTCCTCGAGGGGAACGTCGTCGTAGTTGGCGGCGAGAGGGTCGGACGTGACGGAAGAGGCAGCGGCCACGTATTGTTCGTGGCGACACTGCTTCTCAAGCTTGGTCGCTCTCTCTTGGCTTCTTTTTTGCTTCGAATTCAATATCCATACATATATATGTGTGTGTGTGTGTGTATCCATACATATATATGTGTGTGTGTATATATATATATATATATATATATATATATATGGAGAGAGAGATGATGTTAAATGAGAAAGGAAGTTGCATGAGGAATGACTCAAAAATGGAGAATTGAAAATCCTAGTATTGTGGAGATGAAGCAAAGAGAGAGAGAGGGTTTGATGAAATTACGATTTAGGGTTTAAACATGGGGTTGTGAGTCTGATTATGGGAATAAAGATGACCAAAGAGGATTTGATGAAATTTGGCCTTCATTTTCAAATTAACACGTCTAATTTTATTCATATCCTTATTTTATGATTAATGCCCTAATTTAAAATACAATACCCAAAATTAATGCCCTAATGTTATAATTACAATAAAATTCACAAATAAAAATGCAAAACTCTCAAATTAATACCTTAATTTTGTAATTATTCTTGAACTTTAAAAAGTGACATAATTAAGGGGGTGACATTGTTGCAAATGATTAATGAGGAGATGGGTCAAATTGATAAAATATATATCATTCTTTCCAAACTCAATTTTTTTGAATTTTAAATATTTCTTTCAAATTTTATATATTATTTTAGAATTTTAGAATTTTATATGTTTTCTGAAATTAATTTTTTTTTAATCTATATATTTTCCCCATTTTATATATATTGTTCTAAATTTTTATATATTTTCAGATTTTAATATAATTTTTTGAAATTTTATATATTTTTTGAATTATATATTTATTTTTGAATTTTAATATTTTTTTCGAATTTTATATAATTTTTTTGAATTTTAAATATTTCTTTCAAATTTTATATATTATTTTTGAACTTTATAATTTGGGTATTTTTTTTGAAATTTAAATTTGTTTTGAATCTATATATTTTTCCCCTTTTTATATATATTTTTATAAATCTTTATATATTTTCAGATTTTAATATAATTTTTCAAAAAATTTATAAGCAGGGTTTCGACTTAATATTTTAAATTCATATTTTAAATTCGAAAAGAATGATGCACAACCCTGTTGCGACTTGTAATACGCAGAATGATGCACAACCCAGTTGTGACTTCATAACCCGACAATGGATGCACAACCCAGTTGTGACTTCATAACCCGACAATGGATGCACAACCCGGTTGCAACTTCATAATCCGACAATGGATGCACAACCCGGTTGCAACTTCATAATCCCACAATGGATGCACAACCCGATTGTGACTTCATAATCCGATAATGGATGCACAACCCGATTGCGACTTCGTAATTGGCCATTATTTAATGTACCGATTCACACAACCAAGACAGTGCAATGGTTGGGAGGTGTGTGGTCATTAATTAAACTAATCACCATTTACGGTTCCAGTATTCAAACCCCTCATTTTTTCTATTTAACAATAAGGAGAACATAACTTTACCCTACTCTTATCATCTAGTAGAAGACAATTCAGAATCATGTCAACATCCTCTACGTCTACTGTACATGGTACACCCTTAAAGCAAAGGCTCGCCGAAATAGGGGAGAACAATGGTCGGCTTCAGAGGAAGATAGAGCAAGTGAGAGAAACAGATAACAATTTTATATCAGACATTACGCAAAGGGTTAACGAAGCAGAGGAAAATTTCAAACGTTTTAAGAACTGACTGAAATCAGAACGGAAAGATTTTGCAACCCATAAGGAAAAAAGTTTTTCCAGCACCAGAGAATTCCCAAAATGGGTCGGGTTCATTATCTCCGAGGTCGGATAATGCTGATAGCGACCGATCGTGGGACAATAATTTTGGGAGATAAATTTTAACAAAATATGGAAATTTTCTCAATATGTTCAAGGTCGGATTCTGTAATCGTTATGGTCTTTGTGAAGATAATTTTATAATATATGGAATGAATGTTAGTTTTTCGACATTATTCTATACATTTTAAATTTTTCCTACAATTTTTGTTAATACTTTTGTAATTACGCATAATCTTGTAATTACGCATTTGTGTCTCTTATAATTATTCATTACTGGTTATTTATTTAAAGTGATTGTGTGAACTTTCCAGTCTCTGAATCATTCATTAACTACGTAAAGTAGGAAAATATCATCAGGAAAAACTCTTAGCATATGTCATATGACCATTATCACTTTATTACAGGCCACTCAAGGGAAGGAAGAGATGGGAGATGAAAATGAGTTAACAGGCCACTCAAAGGCATATTGGCTCACTAGTCATATATTATATTACAATACAATGTAATAAATAAGTGAGGTATTTTTTTAGACTTTTCATACTAACTTTACGGCCTTATTTTTTACATTCTGGATTGTCTTTAAATCAACTCTCATTGTCCTAAAATTCCAAACCTTGAATTTTAGTTGTCCATAAGTAAGTGTGTGTTGGTGCGTAAATCAGAGTCAGAGAGAAAGAATATGAGAAGGTTGTGAGAATGAGAAACTCTAGAATACCCCGCCATCCATGGATTAAAAAAGCCCTCTGTAAATGCAGAAAAGTTACACAATAGAAATTGGGATAAAAACTGGATCCTTTCTCATTAATCAAAGTCCTATATTTATACACAATTATGATAAATGGGCCAAGCCCATGTACCCAGGTTTATCAATCCCCTAAATCAAGGGATTTGATAAACTCTAACCCTTTTTAGACTCTTTATTCCATAACTGGACTACTCCTTGTCTTGGGGGTCACTCATCTTCTAGAACTTTCTTTAATCCCATTATTTCCTTAGCCCATTTGTCTGCAGCCCATATGCCTACGGCCCATCGGTCTCTGGCCCATCAGTCATCGGCCCATCCATCCTATGGCCCATCTCGGTTGGGCCATGAATTATTTTAACCATTACACAGGCCCCTGAGGTTATGTGTTTGATATCCATTCTAAAGCCCATGACCTCATAAATGTAAATACATATGTATATATACAGTAATAACTTTTATGGGGAATTAAAACAGTGAGTTGTCATGCCATCATTATCTATTTAATGGCATTTCGAAACTTGCGACCATCACCTCCTTAAATCTCGCACCATGACGGCTTTGGCGTGCCTTTCGGACTTCGTGCAGCCTTTTTGGCTTCCTTCTCTCTTTCTATAAAAACCTCCCCTTTCTTCATTTCACATCACATTTCATACTTTGTAATTCTTTGTTCTTGTCTCTTTTTCCTTTAGCTTTTCATCACTGGGATCTATTTCTTTGCCATTGCCGCCATCCCTTCCGTCAGTCATTTCAGATATATTAGAAACCTGCACAACTCAGAGCTTCTGTAATTCTTCTTTCACCAACTAAGTAAGTCGATTGGTTTTCTTCTCTTCTTCTTTCTTTAATTTTTCACTTTTACCTCATTCCGTCTCTTCTACATTTCTTAACATTATGTCCGACATTGACGATACCCGGTTGGTAGATGAAGTAGTTTTGTCTTCTACTTCGAGCACTAATCCTACTAGTAGTGACAGTCCCAATTCCACCCATAGAAGAACCAGAAACACAACTCCTCAGAGTACTGGCCTACCGGGTTCATCGATGCCCGAACCTGTAAATCCCAAGACTGCTGAACCATTTGTCGTGACCCCACTTAAGAGAGTCCGACCGGAAGTAGATGTTAAACATCTTCGGGCTGAAACCCAAGTTCCTGGGGATGTTGATGTATCCCCCTATCCCGGTTATTTAGACTTTACCCAGAGTCAGGGACTGGCACCCGGTAGCATTCTGTTATCGGCATCCCACCTTAGGGTTCTAAGGTTCCCCCTTCATCCCTTCTTCCACTATGCGTTCTTCATGCTGGGATTACATCCCCTTCAGTTGAACCCGAACAGCCTTAGGATCATGTCCATGCTTCTTTTGTATAATAGGGACCTAGATCTCAATTTAGGTTTAGCAGACCTACTCCTGTGCTACTTTTTTTCAAAACGCCTGAGCGAGTAAAGGTAGATACAATCTTTTTCCTTTCCATGGTCGCAGCATATGCACCGATACTGAAAAGTCGGATAAGGGATGGAAGGAAATGATGGTAGTAGTGAGCGGCAACTGGTCTTATCCCTTATCTCGTATATTCCTGATCCAAAGAATTTTTGGTGCCATCCGTCTCCCCATCTACCATCCCCTTCATAAAGTCTCTTGCTTTTGCGAACACTGCAATCTTCATCGGGGAGATTATGCTTATAAATTCCTAGGTTATGAAGATAAGGACCTTCCCCTCACCTTTATAAGATAACGCATAGGCCTCCTAAAAACCCATGTCTGGGGAAAAGCCCAATTGGCTACTGACATGTTGACTCCGGATAACCTTGAATCAATTTCTAATTTGGGCGCTACTGTTGACAGGATGGATTTGCCTGATAAACCCATGTCTGCCAGAATTCCTCAAGTTCCCGAAGGGGTTCCCCTTGTTGATGTTGTGCCATTATCAACAACACCGCCTTCGACTTTGGTACCTCCACCTGTGCAGAACCCAACAACGTCATCAGCACAAAACCCATCGGCTCCACCTCCACCTCCTGTTAATGCTCCGACTGTGAGGACCCGATCTAGCACAACCGGTGGGGTGGGTACTAAAAGGGCTAGGACACAAGTTGAAAATGTTTCTTCAAGCAAAGCTCCTACTGTCCCTGAATCATCTCAAGACTTGATTCCTTGGGAGTCTAAATTTCTGCTGCCAGATGGGACTCCGGTCCGTGCTGATTAAATCACCCTTAACCATCCGAAAGCTCTTCGGGCTATGGCCAAAGGGATCTGGACACCAGCTGATAGGGTGGCACAAACCAAGATCACCAGAACTGATCTGGCTAAGAGGACTTCAATCATGGTTATGGAGGTAAAGATTTTGTTTAGTCTTGTGCTTTTAGTTTTGTTTGATCGTTTTTTCATGTAATAATCCTTTCTCTGTTGTGCAGCTTCTCTACGGTGTCCAGGCCTACAACAACCTCCTTGAGACTGATGTTAAAGAAATGGCCGGTATGAAGGCCCAAATAAAACAGAATGACATCCACCGGGTTTCTCTAGTCAAGGAGGCCGATGGCCTTCGCCAGACCGTTTCTGAACAGAAGACTCTTTTGGAAACTGGTGAAGCGGAGAAGCGGGCCTTGACTGCTGAAAATATGGTTTTGGCTACTGAGTTGGAAAAAGCGAGGGAAACTATCAAGAAATTGGCAGCCGAAAAGGCTGAGTCAGATAGGCTCTTGGCAGAGTCAAAAAAGCTTATGTCCCTTGAGCGGGAAAAAGTAGAAGTGTGCCGACTGGGTGGGCTTGACATGTACAAAAGATACAGTGTCATCTGTGACATCCGAGCGGCCAGGGCCTGGCGGCGGAGGCATGAAATGGAACATATCCCTCTAGAATCACGGGAATTTAAGACCGCGGAGGAATTCGACGCCCAGATGGGAGTGCTAGTGCCTTATGAAAACCCTCCTTCCTCTGAGAACGAGAAGCGCTTTGCTGTCATCCTGAAGGGGGAAGAATATCATCCTCCTGATCAGTAGTATAGGCAATTTTATATGTCTTTGTTCCCCTTAAAGGGCTTGTAACTTCTTTATTTATCAATGAACAAGAAGTTTTCCCCCTTTTCAGCATTATTCTTCTCTTGTGTTGGTTTTTAGCGTTTGCACTTAGCTTTTTATGAATTAATTGAGCCTTCGGCCATCTGACCCCTGAGGCTATCTACCCTCCGGTTAGCTCAAATCGGGTTTGAATTCAAACATTTAGGAAAGTTTTAATAACTATGAAGCCTTCGGGCATTTGGCCCTTGAGGCTTGATTTCATCCTCTGGTTAGTTCAAATCTGGTTTGAACTCAAACACTTAGGAAAATTTTAATAAACATGAAGCCTTCGGGCATTTGGCCCCTGAGGCTTGATTTCACCTTCTGGTTAGTTCAAATCAGGTTTGAACTCAAACACTTAGGAAAATTTTAATAAACATGAAGCCTTTGGGCATTTGGCCCCTGAGGCTTGATTTCATCCTCTGGTTAGTTCAAATCAGGTTTGAACTCAAACACTTAGGAAAATTTTTAATAAACATGAAGCCTTCGGGCATTTGGCCCCTGAGGCTTGATTTCATCCTCTGGTCAGTTCAAATCAGGTTTGAACTCAAACACTTAGGAAATTTTTTAATAAACATGAAGCCTTGTATAAAAATAGAATCTATCTTTATTGGGATGAACTTAAAAATCATGAAGCAGATGTGCTGGTATCGGGCACAGATGCTTCGTAACAAGGGTGCCATATCAAGACACAGTTTTATTTTTCAACAAGAAAAGTAACTATCTAAGGATAATACCTCTTTAACCGATAAGCATTATGAGAGTTGGACTCGAGGCGACCTGTTTCGTTCTTCCGAACCCGATAAGCACCGCGTCCGATGACCTCAACCACTGTGTAAGGTCCTTCCCATGTCTCTCGTAACTTGCCTACAATCCCAATCTTCCGTCTGAGCACCATATCGCCCACTTGGAACTCTCTTCTTTTGACTTATTGATTGAATCGTGCCTTGACTTGCTGTTGATAGGCAGCTAGTCTTATCCCGGCGGCTTCCCTTCTCTCTTCCAGGAGGTCCAGATCATGGGCTAGGTGCTGATTGTTTGGACCTTCTTCCCATGCTTGACTCCTTAAAGTAGGTACCTTTAGCTCGGTCGGGATAACTGCTTCGGCCCCATAAGCCATGACGAAAGGGGTTTCTCCAGTTGGTTGTCTTGGAGTAGTCCGATAGGACCACAACACCTCAGGCAATTTCTCCAACCATGCCCCTTTTGCGTCTTCAAGTTTTTTTCTCGGTGTGTCAAAAATAGTTCTATTCGTCTTTTCGACTTGCCCATTTCCCTGTGGATAGCCGACGGAAGAAGTGTTTTGATTGATCCCATGCTTTGCTAAGAATGCTTGAACCCTTCTGTTGTCCAGGTTGGTGCCATTGTCCATCATTATGGTTCGGGGTAGACCGAATCTACAGATGATGTGGCTCTAGATGAATTTTATAACATGGCTGCCTGTTATGGTGGGGTATGCCTCTGCTTCCACCCATTTGGTAAAATAATCGGTAGCCAGGAGAACATGCGTGGTACATCGTATTGCTTGCAGGAGAGGACCCACAATGTCCATACCCCATCGGGCAAAGGGGTGAGGAACAATAGTTGGGTTTAAGAACTCCGGCGGTGGATGGATGGCATCTCCATGAAACTGACATTTTTTGCAATGTCTGACGTAAATTTCAGCGTCCCTTGCCAGGTAGGGCCAGAAGTACCCCTGGGTGAGGACTTTATGAGCTAGGGACCTTCCCCCGGAGTGATTGCCACAAGCTCCTGCATGAATTTCTTCCATGACTGCCGATGCCTCGGATGTGGTGAGACATCTCAAGTATGGTCCGGAAAAAGACTTTCGGTATAGCTGGCCATTGTATAGGGCATACCTGGCTGCCTTCATTCTTATCTTCCGGGCTTCTGATTTTGATTCAGGCAATGTACCAAATCTCAGATAATCTACTATCGGATCCATCAAACTTGGTTCCCATGGGATAACCATTACTTCTTCGGGGGGTTCCAAGCTGGATCGGACGACGAAGTCTATTGGTACAGTGCGAGTCATACCTTCTCCCGCCGTGGAGGCTTGGTTAGCCAGGTGATCTGCTACGGAGTTATCTCCTTTGGGAATCTGCTCAAAGTTGATTTGCTGGAACATTTCAGCCTCTCTTAGAACCAGATTTTTGTATACTTCCATCTTCGGCTCTCGGGTTTCATACTCCCCTTTTAACTGTCGTACGACTAGTTGGGAATCACTTCGAACCTCTGCTTTCTGCACTTGAAGGCTTCGGGCCAACCGAATTCCAGCAAGAAGGGCCTCGTACTCGGCTTCATTGTTAGAGGCTGGAAATTTCAACCGAACGGATTGCTGGATTTTAGTACCATCTGGTGTTACGAGTACTACTCCGATCCCTGCTCCGTTGATGTTTGATGATCCATCCACGAACACGACCCATAATTCGGGCTCTCATTTTTCTACGGAGTCTGCCACTTCGGTTTCTAACAGGAAATCAGCTACCGCCTGCCCTTTGATGGCCGTTCGGGGGACATAGGTTATGTCAAAAATCTTAAGTTCAATTGCCCATTTTGATACTCTCCCGGATAACTCTGGCTTCGCCATTATGGATCTGATCAGAGTTACAGTAGGAACTATGATCTGGTGTGCTTCAAAATAGTGCCGAAGACGTCGCTTAGCATTGATCAGTGATAGTACCAACTTCTCCTGCTTTGAATAACGGGTTTCCGCATCAGCAAGGGCTTTGCTGGTGTAAAAGACTGGTGTCTGGTACCCTTTGCCCTCCTTGACCAGAGCGGCGTTGGTAGATGTTGCTGAAATGGCCAGATACAGGTGCAACGGCTCATCGGCTTCAGGGGTTGTCAGAATCGGGGGCTTCGCCATGTAACTTTTGAGTTTGTTCAGGGCCTCTGCTTGCTCTGGCCCCCAGACTTCTCCTTGCGCCGCCTTTATCGCTTGAAAGAAAGGCCTACACCGATCGGTTAACCGAGAGATGAAACGACTGAGGGCCGCTATTCTTCCGGTTAGTACCTGGATCTCTTTCCGGGACTTTGGCTCCGCTGTCTTTATGAGAGCTTTGACTTGCATAGGGCTAGCTTGTATTCCCGTCCGATCAACTATGTGTCCCAAAAACTGGCCTGAGGATACTCCGAAAGAACACTTGGCCGGGTTGAGCTTCATATTGTACTTCCGGAGGGTGTTGAACACCTGCTGTAGATTGGTTAGATGGTCTCCTTTCATCTTGCTTTTGACCACTGTGTCATCGATGTAGGCTTCGATGGTGGATCCCATCATACCTTGAAACACCCTTCTGACCAACCTCTGGTAGGTGGCACCTGCATTCTTTAGTCCGAAAGGCATAACTGTGTAATAAAATGTACCTGACTCAGTGATGAAAGCAGTTTTTTTCTGGTCCTCCGGATTCATTCGGATCTGGTTATATCCAGAGTATGCGTCTAAAAAGCTCAGGCGTTCGAATCCCGTGGTGGCATCTACCATCTGATCGATCTTTGGTAAAGGGAAACAGTCTTTTGGGCATGCTTTATTCAGATCAGTGAAGTCAACACATACCCTCCACTTGCCGTTTTTCTTCGGACCACCACCACGTTCGCCAACCAGGAAGGATATTGGATTTCTTTTATGAATCCTGCTTGCAGAAGCCGATCGACTTCTTCAGCTATGATCTGGTTTCGATGGGCCCCCATTTGTCTCTGTTTGTTTCTAACGGGCTTTGCGCTGGGATCCACATTGAGAGAATGCAGGGCTACTGATGGATCAATACCGGTCATGTCCATATGGCTCCACGCAAATATGTCAGCATTGGATCGGAGAAGGGACTCCATTTCCTTTTTTTCTTGTGTGCTGAGGCCTGAACCAACATAGGTAAACCTTTCAGGGCGATCGGGACAAATTTGAACTTCCAGTAGTGGTTTGACTGCCTCCTGTAATTGCTATTTGGCATCAGGTGTTGTCTTAGACTGCGACCCTTGTTCCGGTTCCGTCCTTCTTTTCAGACTTTTCATAATGACCGCATAACATTCCTTTGCTGCTATCTGATCGCCCCTGATGTCGATTACGTCAACTCCGTTCGGGTCAATACACCACATGACCTGATGCATGGTCGAAGGGACTCCGTGCATACGATGGATCCATCCCCTTCCCATGAGGAGGTTGTAGGAAGGTTTGACATCCACCACCACGAAAGTCTCTCGGAGTGTGCGCCTTGCTGCCGTTACTGGTAGCTGGATTTCCCCCACTGGTTCCACTCTTCTTCCATCGAATCCTGCTATCGGGCTTCTGGAGGGGACTATTTCCTGGGGGCTGATTTCCAATTTCTCAAAGGCCCACTTGGTGATAATGTTGGCACTGCTTCCTGGATCGACCATTACCCTCTTGATCAAGCAGTTGGAGACCATGAGGGAGATAACCAGGGGGTCGTCATGAGGTGTCTGAATATTCCGCATATCTGCAGAGGTGAAAATAATCCGGGCATCCTCTTTCGGGCTTCGGAATTCGGTGACCTCACCAACCCTTCACAACTTCTGGGCTTGCCGCATCTGTGATCTACGGGTTTTTTTCGCTTATGATCGACTGGGCCCTCCATGGACCATATGAATGACCCGCACGGGTTGTCCCATAGCTCCCTTGGTAGGTTTGTGCGACGCTTGATCTGATCGGGCTCCTTCCTTGGCAACATACTCGGTCAGTTCTCCTTTTGCAATCATAGCTTCCACCTGTCTCCTGAGGCTTCTGCACTCGTTAGCGTGGTGCCCGTATTTGCCATGGAAGGCGCAGTGCCTCGACATATCCCTTTGGTCCATCGGCTGTCTGATGGGGGGTGGTGATCGGTAGATTCCTTTGCTCTTTGTCTCCTGGTACAGCTTTGCCAAGGTCACTTTTAAGGGGGTGACCTTCTCCTCAAACCTTGGTCGTTTCTCTGGGACTGGGGAAGGAGCAGGATGAGCGCTTGGTCTCTTCCGGTCTGGTGCCCGATCTTTTACCTTGGAAGTTTCGGATGCTTTGGCCTCTACTGTTGCAAAGGCGGTCCTTCTTTGTCGTATGGCCAATTCCTCTTCTATTCGGATGTGCCCCTGTGCCCTAGAGTTGAGCTCTCCAATATCGGCTGGTGGCCGCTTGACTAGGGACTGATGGAACTTGGATCCAGGGATCAAGGTCATTCTGAAGGCTTCGACGGCTGAATGATGATCGCATTTGTCAATCGAAGACATCTCCACATTGAACCGTGAGACAAAACTTTTCAGGGATTCGCCCTTCTCTTGGATCATGGTGAATAAACTGGAGATAGTCTTCTTCTGCCTTTTATTGCCGAAGTACTGGGCAATAAATAATTCGCAGAGTCTAAGCCAGCTACCAATCGATCGGGGTGGTTGCTTTCTGAACCACAAGAGGGCTGCTTCGGTCAGGCTGGTGGGGAAAACTTTACAGAGCAAGGCCTCATTCTCGTTGTAAACATTCATCTTGGTATGAACGTGGTAGATGTGTTCTGTTGGATCTTTTGTATCATCGAACAGGGTGAACTTCGGTAATCTGAACCTTTCCCGATAGGGCACGCTGGTGATCGAGACGGTGAATGGTGTCTGAACGGCGTCTATGGATGCCTCGGATGTCGGATCGATCGGGGTCTGTATCTTCAGATCCCTAAGCACGTTCCGTTGGAATCTGGACATGATTTCCTCTAGTTTTTTCATGGTCAGGACCTCCTCGTCTTATCGGATCTTCTGGTTGTTGGCCTACGTTTGGAGGTAAATCGGTCTGCTGTGAACGTGTGATTGTCATTGATGGCACAAATCTTAGCTCTTTTGCAGAGGGTGAGAAACTTATTGAAAAAAGGATTTCAATAATAGGGTTTCCCACAGACGGTGCCAATTGTGTAAATGTAGAAAAGTTACACAATAGAAATTGGGATAAAAACTGGATCCTTTCTCATTAATCAAAGTTCTCTATTTATACACAATTGTGATAAATGGGCCAAGCCCATATACCCAGGTTTATCAATCCCCTAAATCAAGGGATTTGATAAACTCTAACTCTTTTTGGACTCTTTATTCCATAACTGGACTACTCCTTGTCTTGGGGGTCACTCATCTTCTAGAACTTTCTTTAATCCCATTATTTCCTTAGCCCATTTGTCTGCAGCCCATATGCCTACGGCCCATCGGTCTCTGGCCCATCAGTCGTCGGCCCATCCGTCCTATGGCCCATCTCGGTTGGGCCATGAATTATTTTAACCATTACACCCTCACAACCACAACATTTTGTTGACCCGTCGTTGTCTCTGGCTATACTGTGCAACTCACACCATTCGAAATCACATGGAATCAGTTTTTAACTCTTGAGAAAATAAAACTAATTGAGCTGAAGGAAAAAATCATGGGCAAATCACTCTTTTATCCCCTTGTGGTTTTCAAAAGCGAAATCAGAAAATTTTGAGTCTCAAGAGTCATTCCTGATTTTACCAAAAGGCAAACAACCGCTCATCAACACAATCATAGCCCACACACTCAGCATGACCCAAAACGCAAGGGGATAAAATCGTAGCTAGCACTACCCCTATACATAAATTCATATGTCCTTAAATATCTTTTACAAATTCATACCTTATCTAGTTTGTGCAACACAACAAAACTATGCAACATAACTCATATGTGATTCTCAGGTACGCCAAGAATTTGCAGAATAACCTTAGTCCGCAACGAGTTGGCATCTTTGTCCTTTTAAACAAAGATATTTGCACAATATATAAGACAGATTATGGTTCTATATATAAGCAATTGTTTACCAGCCATCCTGTAATAGCAGTAGACTTACATTGATAATTACTTATGGGTCCAAGGATGAACCATTCCATTCATCATATTTGATTTAAAATATGAATTTCAAAAAATGAATTTTATTTTTTTATGTCACCACGTGAGTGGCACGTGAGAAGGTGTATGGTTTGGACCAGACACGTGAGGTTGAATGGGGACCCATGTCATATTGTGTACTTAAATATTTATTTTTGATTGTATTATTTTAAATGGACAAAAAAATAAAGGGAAAAGAGGTAAATGTGCAAAAATTGGACAAGAAGAAGTGAGATAGGGTAAGATGATGAGTTGATTGTTTGTCTCTTCTTGGATACTAGCGTTATTATTTTCTTTTTCTTTCCTTTCTATTTTTTATGGGGGTAAATTTATAAATGTTTTTCGAAATTTATATATATTTTTTGAATTTTATATATTTTTTTGAATTTTAATATATTATTTATGAACTATATATATATTTTTTGAATTTTATATATTTGTTTCGAATTATATATAATTTTTTTTTGAATTTATATATATTTTCCAAATTTTATATAGTTTTTCTAATTTATATATATATATTCGAATTTTATATATTTGTTTTGAATTATATATATATTTCAAAATTTATATATTTTTTCGAATTTTATATATTTTTTCAAAATTTAATATATAGTTTACGAATTATATATATATTTCAAAATTTATATATATTTTTTGAATTATATATATATTTCAAATTTTAAATATTTTTTTTGAATTTTTATATATATATTTGTACAAGGGGGGAAATGTAATTATCCAAACAAGAGGGAGGAAAGTATAGTATATCCAAAAAAGAGAGGTAAAACTGTAATTTATGTGAGAGACATTTAAATCATTTTGACATGAAAATCAGCTTGAGAGGGGTATTTGATTAAAATCTGAAATGTCAGTGGATTTGACGAACGACAGAATGTATGATAATTAAATCCTGAAACCTCATGAGATTTTATATAAATTACCCTAAATATATATATACAAGGTCGAGAGGTCACCCAGATCTCAATTCCGATCAAATAGCCAAAACCCTAAACAAGTTTTAAAAAATAAAATTTTCTATCCATTCTTATTACTGTTCATTCTAGATGAGGAATATTTGTTCTGTAAAATTATGTCACAAGAATTTAACCATTTAAAGCTTTTAATGATTGTTTGGTTTGCAATTTTAATTATTTTTCCTGTGTTTTAAAAATTAAAAAGTTATACGCTAGTTGGACAAAATCGATTCCATGAATAGTCAGGAGAAAAGTCTAGTCCTCTAAAAAAAAAAAAAAAAATTTTGCAATTAAGTTTCTTGAAAACAGTTATTAAAAAGATTGATCAAATAGATTTTTATATAATCATCTCATTTTTAATTTTCAAAAAATTAATAACTATTTTTATATTTCAATTTTTTGAGAACTAAGAAAATTCAATTATAAAAATATTCGTTTTCTATATGTTTAATTTTTAAAAACTATTATCAAATTCACAAATCAAATAATTCTATTTTATTTTTTACCAAACCAAAAGTACTTACTTCAAATATTTGTATGCATTATGTATACTTTAAATTTGGTAAATTTGAAATTCTTTTATGAAGTATTTGTAATTTTTGTCTAAAATATCATAGGATAGGAAGTTGTGACTAGTTGTGTACAGTGAATCGCATTCAAGCACTCAAAGCCTTTTCAGCTTTATTCCCTACGAGGACTACTCCTTTCACTAAAGTCTCCTTCGTATATTACAGACTTACAGTAGACTAAAAGCTAATTTTTTCTTCTTTCTTCATTTCTGTATATACATACACACTTCTATATATACATATATGTATACACACACAGGGCTGGTTCCAGATTGGGGAGTAATAGAATAGAGCGAGAAATGCAATCATCTTCATGGAGCTACCATGTGTTCCTGAGCTTCAGAGGGGAAGACACCCGCCACAACTTCACCGATCGCCTCTACCGAGCACTGGTCCATGCCGGAATCCACACTTTCCGGGACGACAACGAGCTCCGTAAAGGCCATGACATTGCTTTCGACTTGCTCGAAGCCATCCACCTCTCCAAGATCTCCCTCGTCATCTTCTCTACCAACTACGCCCACTCAAGGTAACAATCACTCTTCAACTTCATACACATATTTCTAAATTTTCCACACAATTAGAACTAAGATCTTAGAATTTGGGCCTGCTCTGTATGAATTTCCGATAACAGTTTACCGTTTTCTGGAAATTATACAAAAATTCTGTTTCATTGAGTTTTCTGAAACAGTTTTTAAAAAATTAAGTTATAAAAAAATCTGTTTTTAGAGAGAATTCTTTTTTTTTTTTTTTTTTTTGGTTCTCTTCGGATCATGATCGCGGAGATAGTTAAAACCTTTACCCGACCCAATATGTCGTATCTGTAAGGGTCGCTGTGCATGATTCTGTTGATTAGTCGGCTCAAGTCCCGGACACTAAAAAAAGAAACTATTCACTCTTGTAAAAATCTTTGGCATGTATCCTGAATGCAATTTTTATGATTGATAAATTTTGATGTATAGTAGGTGTAGGCTCATATTTCATATAAGGCCCATCTGTCATGGCAATGGTTGTTCAAAACTCAAAATCAAAATCAAAATCAGTTAGCCCAATAAGAAAATGAGACCCAAAAATAAAAGCCCATTTCAGGTTAAAAATTCCTAACAACTGACCGTTTCTAAAATACACAATAAAACACAGTAAATCTATTTTTAATATGACAGTTTAAAACATGCAATAAAGCTAATTAAAAATAATAAATATGTTTTTAATACATTTATGTGGTTTTAATGTATTTTAAAGACCCATATGGATACTATTTATGAGGGAGGATAAAATTCATGTATAAAGGGAACTTCAAGAGATAAAGAAAGGATCCGAATTTTTTCCATTCTTGCTAGTTCTTCAAGCTCTATTGTTTTTCCTGTCATTTTTCTAAGTATATTGCTTTTGGTAAATTTGTAAAAGTATCAATTCGTTCGGTGACTACGAACGGATTTACACTTTTTGGCACCGTCTGTGGGAACTCGAAGGTTATAGTCAGAAGCTATCAGATCAATGGCAGGAGAATCCACAACACAACAAAAAGACACAGATGTTATCCTTCAACGTCTGGAGGCCCTCGAAAAAGAAAATCAAGAATTAAGGGAAAGGCTTGATCAGTCAAAGCGTCAAGAACTACTAGCAGTAGGACGACGGAATGACCCCGATGCTGAAGAAGAAGACAACCATCAAGAGGTAAGTTCAGCGAATCGTACTCGTACCTAGCAAATGGGAGAATAGACAAACGCCAATAATTAAGCAGTTCCGCTCAACATGGTGACCAGGCTTCAGAAGATCGTGGATGAACAAGTAAAAGATCTCAGAACGCAATCACTAGCTGATCTAGCAATCGAAATGACAGCGAAAATGATTAAATCGCTGTTCAGCGCTGAGATTCAACAAGCAAGAAGGCCAGATAAGTTCCGGATGCCAAAATTCATTATGTTTGATGGGACACAGGATCCCATCGAACACCTTTTTCATGTGGAGCAGATGATGATTCTTGACATGGCGGATGATGCACTAATGTGCAAGGCTTTTTCTACAAGTTTAACTGGCCCAACCCTGTTATGGTTCAGACAATTGCCCAGTGGTTCAATCGATTCTTTCCAAACTTTAATGGAAAAATTTTTAGCTCAATATTTTGGCAATCGGAAGCAGAAGCGGACCATTTCTAATCTATTCACGATGAGGCAAGCGAAAGGAGAAACTTTGAAAAATATCCTGTCAAGGTTCAATTTAGAAATGGGAATGATACCAAGTCGCGATCAACCAGCGGCGGTGGAAGCTTTCAAAATGGTTATCGAACAAGGAACCAGTTTTCATAGATCCTTGGTGAAGTTAACACCCCTTAATATGGGTCAGTTGAATTCACGGGCGCAGGGATATTTAAGATTGGAAGAAGATGAACAGAAATGGGTCATCGTTCGGCCTTGGTCAGTGTGGAAAACAAATCAAAAGAAAGGATAATCAAGAAAATTGATAGTACGAACAACCCACGATCAACTCCGTTCAGACAACAAGAGAAGAGGCCAAGGTATGACGGACCTGAAACTCCTCTTAGAACGACCTTAGCGAAATTGTACAACGAGAATAAAGCAAAAGACATCTTTCGCTCACCATTCCCGATGAGAACGCCACCAGAACAGCAGGATCGTTCGAAGCACTGTGCGTTCCACAATGACTTCGACCATTTGACCAATGAGTGCAGGCATTTGAGGAAGCAGGTTGAGACCTTAATAGCCAAGGGAGATTTGAAGGAGTACGTGGACAATGGAACGAAAAATTTTGATCGCCCGAAGACCAATAAGGTTGTGGGCGGACAGCCGATGAAAATTATTGACACGATCCATGGAAGACCAGAAGAGGATGAGGAAAGTGGTTCCGTTTAGCGTTCACGAATGCGCAATGCCAACAAGATCCGAAGAGTTGGGGAAGTGAACGTAATTCGTAACTACCCAATGCCGACCATATCATTTACCCAGGAGGACTTGAGACGCGTACAACTGCCACATGAGGATCCACTGGTAATTTCGATCATAATTTCAAATTGTTTAGTTAAAAGGGTGTTGGTTGATCCAGGTAGCAGTAGGAACGTCCTGACCAAATTAGTTTTTGAGAAAATCGGCATCAGCACGGAGTTGATCAGGCCAACCGCCAGTCTACTGGCAGGCTTTGATGGGAAGAGGATCTGCCCAATTGGTGTACTGAATTTACCAGTAACAGCTGCAAAGCAAACTCTGACGGAAAATTTCATGCTGGTGGACGTGCAACCCTCCTACAATTTGATAATGGGAAAATGGTGGATTCACCGAATGTAAGGAGTTCCTTCAACTCTGCATCAGGTGATGAGATGTGTTGATCCTTCAGGGAAAGGATTTGTTGACATCCAAGGCGATCAAGTGGTGGCAAAAGAATGCTACGCCATCGACACCAAAAGTTTGAGGGGCGAAAGTGCCGAACGCCTCTTATAGCAATTACCGAACGTTCCAGATCGGACTGATGATGACGAGAAGACGGGGGAAATACTACTGCTGTAGATCTGATCATCGGGAGTGAGGGAAAGACCACCCGAATTGGAAGAAATCTCAGTTCAGATGAAAGGAGCGATTTGATTTCCATGCTAAGATCAAATGCCGATGTTTTCGCTTGGGAGCATAGCGACATGCCCGAGATTGACCCAAGAACCATGATGCACACTTTAAGTGTTCATCCTGGTGCACAACCAGTACGACAACGACCAAAAAGGATCGGAACAGAACGATGAAAGTTTATAGCTGAAGAGGTTGACCGGTTGTTAGAAGCTGGCTTTATCATAGATGTTCATTATCCAGATTGGCTATCCAATGTTGTTGTCGTACAAAATAAGAATGGGAAGTTCCGAATGTGTGTGGACTTCACCAATTTAAATAAAGCTTGCCCAAAGGACAATTTTCCTTTACCAAAGATAGACCGCATGATCGATGCGACAACCGGGTACGAACGGCTCACCTTCCTGGATGTTTATTCAAGATACAATCAAATCCCAATGAACCCAAAAGATGAAAACAAAACGGCGTTTATAACCGAAAAAGGGACCTATTGTTACAGGTCATGCCGTTCGGTCTAAAAAATGCAGGTGCAACTTATCAACGACTAATCGATAAGATTTTCAAAACTCAGATTGGAGACACGGTTGAGGCTTATATAGACGATATGGTTGTTAAGAGTCAATGCAAGGATGATCACCTGAAGCACTTAGAGGATGTGTTCGCATCCCTGCGGTTGCACAAAATGAAGTTGAACCCGGAGAAGTACACTTTTGGTGTCTCTTCGGGGCAGTTCCTGGGGCACATAGTTAACAAAGATGGAATCAAGGCTACTCCAGCACAAGTCCATGCATTAATCGAGATGAAGGCACCATAATCCCCGAAAGAAATTTAGGTGCTTACAGGAAAACTGACAACTCTAAGCCGGTTCATTTCCAAATTGTCAGATATATGCAAGCCGTTCTTTAATGTACTGAAGTCTAAGAAAACAATGACTTGGGGAGAGAAGCAGCAAGAAACTTTCGATCAACTGAAGCTCCATATGGCAAAATCGCCGATCCTGACGGCACCCAGGGATCATGAGTTTCTGAATCTATATCTAGCAGTTTCACTGAACGCTGTCAGTTCAGCGTTGGTGAGAGATGATGGGAACAGACAGTACCCAATTTACTATGCAAGTAAGACGTTGCTTGATGCCGAGAGAATGTATTCGAAAACGGAAAAAATAATTTTGGCTTTGGTACAGGCTAAACGAAAGTTGCGGCATTATTTCGAATCTCATCCGATCAGGATCCCTACAACATTTCCGATCAAAGCGATTTTAGCAAAACCTGATTTCTCTGGACGAACGACGAAGTGGTCGATAGAATTGAGTATGTTCGATCTCACCTATGAACCACGAACGTCAATAAAGGGACAAGCGGTGGCGGGCTTTCTCCTCGAGTATGAAGCAACCGAAGATGAGATCAACGGTGAAAATCCAAGGTGGACGCTTTATGTGGATGGATCTGTGAATAGCTTAGGGGCAGGCGTGGGGATCGAATTAATATCCTCAGAAGGCACCAAGTTGCAACAATCAATCAAACTATGCTTTGAAAGATCGAACAATGAGGCTGAGTACGAAGCAGTTCTGGCAGGCTTAAGGTTGGCGAAAGAACTCCAGATCCTGGAATTAACAGTGTTCAACGACTCATAATTAATCATAAATCAGGTCGCAGGAAGTTACAACGCAAAGGAGGAAAGGATGCTGGAGTACAAACAGGCTGTTCAGGAAGAAGCACAAAACTTTCAGGTAGTAACTTTCAAACAGATTCCAAGGGCAGAAAATCATGGGGCTGATCATGTAGCAAATCAAGCGTCATCAGCTGGGGATGATATGATCAGGGTAATTCCCGTGGATGAACTGCTCGTTCCATCGATCGGAAAAAAGAAAGAGGTGTACGTGATTCCGTATGAACCAAGTTGGATCGACCCAATACTTCAATATTTACAGATCGGGGTTTTGCTGGAAGATCGACGGGAAGCAAATAAAGTAAGATCAACTTCTGCCAAGTACTTAGTGATCGATGGTTTTCTATATCGCCGATCGATGTCCGGGCCTTACCTGCGGTGTTTGACCCTGGGTGAAGCACAAGAGGTACTCAAGCAGTTGCACGATGGAATTTGTGGAGGTCATATTGGGGGTAGATCTTTATCCCACAGAGCAGTAATACAAGGTTACTTTTGGCCGTACATGATCCGAGATGCGGAAGAGTACGCGAGAAGATGCGACAAGTGTCAAAGGCATTCACATATAATTCATCAGCCAACAGAACTTCTCAAAGCAATGGCATCCCCCGTTCCGTTCGCCAGATGGGGAATGGATGCAGTCGGGCTACTAACAAGGGCAACATCAAATAAAAAACATGTGCTTTTGGCCATAGATTATTTCACTAAATGGGTTGAGGCGAAGGCTTATGTAAGAATCACGCACACTTAGGTGATTGATTTTATTTTAAATCATATAATCTACAGGTTCGGAGTGCTAAAGTACATAATGATGGACAACGGCAAAAACCTGGACAATTAATAGTTCGGGAGTTGCTGGATGAGTACGGCATCGGTCAGTTACCCGCAAGCAAACGGACAAGTTGAGATAACAAACATAACGATTTTTGTTGGAATAAAAAGAAAATTGGAAAGGATTGAAGAAAAAAGACGCTGGTTGGAAGAATTGCCTAGAGTGCTTTGGAGCTACCGAACGATCCCACGTAAGCCGACCGGTTTGACACCGTTCACTATGGCGTATGGGATCGAGGTAGTAATTCCAATTGAATTAGAAGTTCCCACAACAAGAACACAACTCTTTGATCCTAAACAGAATGAAGCAATTCTTAAAATTGAAGGCAATTTCATAGATGAGAAAAGGGAAATGGCTTCAATAAGGTTAGCAAAATATCAACAAAGATTAATGAGGAGCTACAACAGAAAGGTGAAACCAAGATCTTTCCAAGTGGGGGATCAAGTACTGAGGGTGCTGCCCAAAAGATCAAATAAGTTAGATCCCACATGGGATGGGCCGTACACACTAACAGAGGTGATCGGAAAAAGAGCCTACAAGTTGGCTGATCAACATGGGAAACAGATCGAACGGGCATGGAATGCAATCCATCTGAAGAGGTATTTTCAGTAGAGAACTAAAATTTGCAAAATAAGATTTATATAAATGGCCCTAAATTTTTTTCAAACATTTGTTTCAAAGTTGTATGCTATTTATATTAGACCCGTATCAAATCAATAAAGATATTGCATTCATATTCTCCAATACTTATGCTCAACAGTCACAAAAAGAAAATTCATGAAAAGCCCAAGTAAAAGACTTGGCCAAAGTATATAATCCATCTAGGCGAAAATAAAAGACCATCTAAAAAGATGGCACCATTTTAGTTCCTGTTTCAAAAAGCTCACAGAGCTGCATCTCAAAAATCTGTGTTCTAAAAACACATTAACCTGTTCAAAAAATTCTAGCACATCAGTGCTATCACAAATCCTGTTAAAAAATGCTCACCCTAAGAGCAACAAAAATATATATTGTTTACAGACCATGAAAGAAAATTGTTCAAAATAAAACCTCTAGTTAAGAGGTCGAAAGTAAATCGTTCGGAATTACTCTTTCGGCACTTGGCTGTTGGTTCTCTGAAGGAGGAATGGAGGGTTCAGTGGACACTTCACTGATGTCATTTGCAATAGAAGGGACTGCAGAAATAGGGTCTGGGCGTTCAACCGGAAAGATTCCATGCAAGAGAAACTGAGCGAAGTCCTTCTCGTTTTTGCTCGGTTCAGGCTCAACATACGGGTGAACGACACCACAAGCAGTATCATGAGCCTCCGGATCTTCGTATGAACGCTCAGAAGGGTTCATCGACATTTGACCATAGCAAAATCTGAACCCGTCACAGAATTTTACATAAAAAATGTTCACATACCTCCAATGCATTTCCATACCTCCTCTTCGGCAAAGCTCCAAACCGGATATCAGTACAGCATTCGAAGTCTCAAGATTATGGATTTGCTTCTCCAGCTCAGCAATTCGATCGACTTCACTCCTATGGATTTTCCTTAAGCTTTCCAGTTCAGACTCCGTGATCTTCTTCTGCTTTTCAGCTAAAGTGGCACATTTGTCAGCCCTTAGATATGTTGCGTCGATGCTTTTTCTCTTATATTCCCCAGCCTCAATGGCTTTGCAAAGAGCCAGGACATCAAAAACAGACTGAAAAGGGCAGAAATGTTAAACATTATGTTAAAAATAAATAAAAATTTTTTACCTCCAAAATGGAAAAGGAGCTCTAGCCAAAAGCTCATTCTGATCGACATGTTGTTGAAAGATCTCATCTTTTGGTGGCCACATACCACGAGTAAGTGCCAACAGAGAATCCGGATCTGACATAGCCAGCGAACGGCGATTCAGAACGCTTCCATCGCTTTTCACGAAGTTAGGAGTCCAACTGCCTTCAGGGTCAAACTTCGGAGGGAAACAACAATCAAGAATGGTATAGCCACTCACGGATGTAGCCTTCCTCAATATCTTTTTATTCTTTTCAGAGTCATTCTTTTTGACATGCTCTGAAGGAGGGTCAAGCTTCAGTTTTTTCTGAACGGGAGAGCCATCATCGGTGTTCGCCTTTTTCAGAAGACCCATTGTTGTCTTCGGATTTTCAGTCAGATCGATCACCTTGCTTTTTCCTCTATCAGCTGACGAGATGGCGGGGGCAAGAGATTTTTGTGCCATGGCTCGTTTGGAAGCTGGTTATGGAATTTCCATTATGGTGGCTTCAGAGGCACGTGCAACAATGGATTTCAGATTCTTTGAAGTTAAAAGAATTTTACTGGAGGGAAGAGTAGTAAAGACTTTCTCGTTCAGATACTCAAGGCGTTCGGTTGAAAATAAATACGAACATGTGATCAAAAGCAAACTAATGTGCAATTCACGAAAAATAGGCAGAATTCAAAAAATACAAAGGGGCACTTGCCAGGATTTTTGAATCCACATTTGTATTTTTTACAAATACCGAAGGTCCTTGGCAGTGGGTATGGGCCAGACGCATCCACCCTCCAATTTCCCCCAATTTTTACCACTTTGTCTTTCCATTTCTTCTCGGAAGATGGATTCCCATCACAAAGTTTCAGAGTTGAATGAGGGTGCAGATGGTACCGACCAGGATTTTTTCTGATTTAATCAACTTTGTAGCAGAGCAAGAAATCAGCCAGACCTAAGTTCAAGCCTCGTTCGTGATTCAGAACGAGCATTACAGACAGAACCTTGAAAAAGTTAGGGTTCACTTGCAAGGGCGAAAGCCCTAAAGAAAATAAAACGTAATGATAGAAAGGATGAAGGGGAAATCTGAGTACGGCCAAGTGATTTGCAGAGAAGAGAGCTTCATCCACACCAACTTCTTCATACGATTTGAAGTTAAACTCGGTGGAATATTCAGAAATCGAAACGTCATCAGGAATTTCGAACTCTATCTTACACCTATCGGCTAGGGAAAATTTGCGCAATTGTTTGCGGGAAAATTTTTGTGGTTTCGATCTACTAGGACTGGGGGCAACTTCAGAGGTGGAAACGACAGGAATATCATCCACCACCACCTCCAGAGAAGGGGTTCAACTACTATCGCTACTCATGATACTAGATTAAAGAAAGAAAAACGAGAAGTAAGGAAAAAATGAAACTAACCTTATAGAGTTTTTTGGCCGAAATCCTCAGAGCTTCAGATAATGAGATCTTTGTTGCCCTTGTAATTGAGGAGTCTAGTTTGGGGAAGATGAAACAAAATGGCAGTTACATGACTCTTCGAATTCCCACTCTATTTCAAAAGATGAAATGAGCTTGAAAATTGGGGGCAAAGTGTAGGCCCATATTTCATATAAGGCCCATCAGTCAAGGCAATGGTTGTTCAAAACTCAACATCAAAATCAGTTAGCCCAATAAGAAAATGAGGCCCAAAAATAAAAGCCCATTTCAGGTTAAAAATTCCTAACAGCTGACCATTTCAAAAATACATAATAAAAATAGTAAATCTGTTTAATATGACAGTTTTAAAACACGCAATAAAGCCAATTAAAAATAATAAATTTGTTTTTAATACATTTATGTGGTTTTAATGTATTTTAAAGACCCATATGGATACTCTTTATGAGGGAGGATCAAATTCATGTATAAAGGGAACTTCAAGAGATAAAGAAAGGATCGAATTTTTCCCATTCTTGCTAGTTCTTCAAGCTCTATAGTTTTTCTTGTCATTTTTCTAAGTATATTGCTTCTGATAAATTTGTAAAAGAATCAATTCGTTCGGTGACTACGAACGGGTTTACAATAGGGACAAGTGATACCCCCAATGAATTTACACATTGCTCCAGTAGATCAGTTCGCTAACACCTTGTTTATGATAGTGTAAATATAAAAGGGTGTCTTAATGCATCCATATGTGTATTTTGGGTGGAAAAAAAATGGGATAATTTCGGTGTGTATTGGTGTTAAGGTGGTGCCTGGACGAGCTGGTGGAGATAGTGAAATGCAAGAGATTAAGGGGGCAGATTGTTCTGCCTGTTTTCTATGATGTTGATCCTTCAAAGGTTCGGCATCAGACTGGAGCTTTTGCAGAAGCATTTGCGAAACATCAACAACGGTTTGATTCTGAAAGACTCGAAAAATGGAAGGATGCCCTTGCTGAGGTTGCTAATTTGTCTGGCTGGGACCTAAGCACCATCGCCATGGGGTAATTAATTTGCTTCCCTCGTATAGATATAAGTTTCGAAACCACTAACTTTTTGGTATATCTTCAAAATATTTTATCTATTTGGGGGCTATAATCAAGAAGTTGAAAAAACTCTTGGTTATTTGTCAAGTTAAATGCTTGATATTTGTGTCAATCAATTTCATAGAGCATAATATGCATTGAGGAAATATAATTAAATTAGTATATTTCTGTCAAAATGAGACATTTCTGCCCATTTCAAATCAGTAAAAGTCACTATCCATTCTGATATTCTCTCCTTTAATGGCAACTGACAGACTAGAATCGAAGTTCATACGAAAAATAGTTGAAGAAGTCTCGAACAAACTAAACCATAGGTACTTGAGTGTTGCTATCCACCCAGTCGGAATAGATTCTCGAGTACAATACCTGAATGATTTGCTAAGCATCGGGACAGACAACGTTTGCATAGTTGGTATATGTGGAATGGGTGGAATAGGTAAAACAACCATTGCAAAAGCGCTCTACAACCAACAATTTCAAACATTTGAAGGAAGTAGCTTTCTTGCCAGTGTGAGCGAAATTTCAGAGCGACCTAATGGTTTGGTTTGTTTACAAGAGCAGCTTCTTTTCGATATCCTGATGAAAAAGAGGCTGAAAATCAGCAATGTTGATAGAGGCACTAATGTCATCAAAGATAGACTACATAATAGAAGGGTACTTATTGTTGTTGATAATGTCGATCATTTCGACCAATTGAGGGCTTTAGTTAGAGAACGTTGTTGGTTCGGTTCTGGAAGTAGAATAATTGTAACAACTAGAGATGTTCATCTGTTAAATGTTCTTGGAGTTGACAAGATATATATGGTTCAGAAATTAGATCGTGTTGAATCTCTTCAACTCTTTTGTTGGCATGCTTTTGGAGCAGGCCATCCTTGGAAAGATTATTTAAAGCTCTCGAAAGCTATAACAGGCTATCTTGGGGGGCTCCCATTAGCTCTTCAAGTTTTCGGCTCATTTCTTTTTGACAAAAGAAGCATTCCAGAATGGGAAAGTGCATTGGAGAAGTTGAAAAAGATCCCTGAGAATCAAATTCATAGAAAATTAAAAGTAAGTTTTGATGCACTGGAAGATGATGAACAAAAGGATATATTTCTTGATATTGCATGCTTCTTTATTGGAATGGAGGAAGGAGACGTGGTTCGGATACTGGATGGCTGTGGCTTCTCCTCAAAGATCACAATTCGTATTCTTGCTGATAGGTGTCTTCTGACAATCGATGAAGACAACAAAGTAAGAATGCATGATTTGTTGCGAGACATGGGGAGAGAAATCATCCGTGAGCAGTTCCCAAAGGAACCTGGGAAACGTAGTAGATTGTGGCGCCACGAGGATGTCTTGGATGTGTTGACAAAGCATACGGTAATACACTAATTAAAAGACATTAGTTATGAGCCTTTATTCTATGTGTGGTGTGTGTTTTTGAACGCTAGCATCAAACATATCTACTTACCCAATGCTGGTTTTAGGGAACAGAAGCAGTTGAAGGCCTTATCCTAAACTTCAGTGCTCGAGATCATGTACCGTTGAGAACTGAAGCCTTTGCAAAGATGCAGAACCTAAGGTTACTCCAGCTTAATTATGCAAATTTGACTGGAAGCTACGAACATTTCTCTGAAGAATTAAGATGGTTATGTTGGCATGGATTCCCACTGAAGCAATTACCAACCAAGTTTAGTTTGCAGAATGTAGTGGAACTTGACATGTCTTACAGTGGCCTGAGAGAGGTTTGGAAGGAGACTAAGGTATGAATTTTTTTTTTTTTTCACTTCATATTTTTGCAGGTATGAAATTGCTGTTTTCACTATATTGTGAAAACTAAAACAATGTCTTTTGTTTCTTACTCTGAAAACAGATACTCAAAAGGTTGAAGATCCTTAATCTCAGCCATTCCCAGAACCTAACCAAAACCCCAGACTTTAAAGGACTCCCTAGCCTGGAGAAATTGTTACTCCTACACTGCACAAGTTTGGTAGAAATTCATCGATCAATAGGAAATCTTGACAAACTGGTATACCTGAATTTGAGAGGTTGCAAACTCTTGAGGGTTCTTCCATCGACTCTGTGCGAGTTAAAATCTCTTGAAAATCTTGATCTTTCAGGATGCTTGAAACTTGATAAGTTGCCAGAAGACCTAGGCAAAATGGAACAATTGAGGGTGCTTCTTGCATACGAGACAGCTATAAAGCAACTACCCTTTTCCATCAATCATTTGACGAACTTAAGGGAATTATCATTTAGTCAAAATGATCAAACAGTGTCCACTGTCTCCTTTCCTTCACTCTTTTGGTCCTTGTTTTCGCCGCAAAAGAATCCAGATTCCATCAGTTTATTACCCACTTCTTTATCTGGTTTGTGCTCCTTAAGAAGACTATTCCTTCCAAATTGCAATTTGACAGATGATTCATTTCCTATTGACCTGGGTTCTTTACCCTCATTGCAACAGTTAGACCTGAGAAACAACAATTTCTGCAGCCTACCTGCAAGCATCAGTCGCCTTTCCAAGCTTGAAAGGCTTCTACTGGATAACTGCACCAGGCTTAGGTCAATTCCAGATCTTCCAGCTAGTTTAGCCTTCTTGGTTGCAGTACACTGCAAATCTCTAGAGAGGATATCAGATGTATCAAATGCGCCAGCAAATTTGTCTATGTTTCTCAGTGGTTGCAGCAAACTAGTTGAGATTGCTGGCTTGGGCAACCTGGAATCCATAGACAACATTCACGTGGAATGGTGTAGCAATTTGGCAAATTCTTTCAGAAATAGCCCCTTCATCATGGTGCTCTCTCTCTCTCTCTCTCTCTCTGTGCGCGCGCGTGTGTGCGTGTTTGTGTAGGCTGTGTCTAACATTTATTTTAATTGGCAGGAACTGTCCAAATATTCTAAAACTGGATTTTATATTCCCGGAAGTGAGATTCCAAACTGGTACAACCTTCAAACCTTGGGAGCTTCAATTTCTTTTGAGGTTCCTCAGCTTTGTGATCGGGTGATCCAGGGGTTGGCATTATGCGTCATCTACTCTGCTGATGTAGAGCTGGGTCATGAAGACACTGCAACATTTACTTTTCTTGACGTTACGATTAATAACAAAACCAAACACATTGAATGGATGCGAACAACACCTTCAAGCATCCTAATCACCCGCCAAGATCACATGTGGTTGGCCTATATACCGCATTCTGATATTGGATTTGAGCTTGAAGGTGGGGATCAGGTGGATGTTTTCTTGACCACAGACGACGATGATACAAAGGTGAGGAAGTGTGGGATTCGAGTAGTGTATGAACAAGAAGATTCAAAAGGTTCCCAATATAGCTTACCTGCTTCTCATAGTCGTAGTGTTGCTCCTGTTGAAGTTGAAGATATACGAGGAAATGGTGATGAATCGTCATCCAGCAAGCAGCTGGTGCGTGCTGAAATCGTTAAAGGCAGTAACAATGAAGGAGGGAAACCCGTGGATGCCTTGTCTGTTGAGGATTACTCCAACCCCAAAAGGCCGAGAATGAGCTTAATCGACAAGAATTGAGTGAGATACAGAGTACTGGTGGTGTGTGATTCAGAGTACCTATGAAAGGCAGTTTAGATGACATGCATGTCTTCATGTGCCTCTCTGATTCTTGTTAAATTCAATTTTGAATTTAGCTGTTGTTCCTCTTCTAAGATTGACACATGAACTTCTCAATTTGCTATTTTGTTATATTACAAATGTAAAATTCACATACAATATTCAGTATAGACTCAGATTGTTTTCATCACCAAATTCATCACAGCAGATTGCGAATTCTGATCTAGTTATTTTCAACCTTGACATCCCTAACTATGCACTGACGGTTTCCCCATTTGAGATTTCAGTGAAACAAATTACAGCTGCGGCGTGAAAGGTGCTCAACACAGAAATTAAAGAAATGTCATGGACAACAATGCCTGATTATGTACTCTGTGTGGGAAATGAAAAACTTATTTCATCAGTTTATCTATTCTCAGACTCTCAATACAGTTAACGATAACCATGAAGTGGTGTAATTTGGTTGAGTTCAAAATAAAGGCAACGAAATAAAATGACAATATAATAGTGCAAGATGGAAGAGAATTCTTTCAAATATTCATTTTCAGGCAGACAAAGTTATCATTACATGAGGTGCAGTCAAAATTACAGGGGATAAACTCCAATATGTATGACAAGGAAGTTCAAGAAACAGAATTAGAGGTATGAGGTACATCATCTAGGATAAAAGGACCTAGTTTACCAGTCCTAAATAAAGCAAGGAACCTTTTTGACACCATAGTACGAGCTTCTGATGCCTTGTTTGGTATCTTTAGTGCCTTCTGAAGTGCTTCAAACTGCTGTTCTATGAGACTCTCCAGTTCGCCTTCGTCTTCCAGACTGCCACCGAATTCTGAGAACGACAAGTATAGCGCACGTTGGACTTCAGTGACAACATCCTGTAAGAAAAGGATTTTAGAAGCGAAATTTCAGGAAGAATTAGCAGTCAACAGCTAACTGATAATAACTTCCAAATAGTGGATGGAAATCTCTCAACTCCCCCGTAGCTGTGAAAGCATTAACAGAACAATTCTAGACATTTCATTACTAATAGAACAAGATGAACAATATTTTTGCTTGAGGGAAGCTTGGGAACATGAAATAAAATATACTAATAGAACAAGATAACCAAATAATTCTCTCAACCGACCCTATTTCAGGCTTACAAATGACAAGTGGATTCCAAATGCCAATGCTAACTATTCAGCAAAATAATGCCAAAACTATGTTTTGCTATTAACTGACAATTGTGCAAGTCATTTTTCGCAAAATGGATGCAAATTAAGAAAACATTAGTAGTAAAAACCAGTGACACTCGTCCACAAAACCTTCACTGTGATAATCCAGATGACTTAATGTTTGCTATTCAATATAATGATGTTAGTGTCGATTTCACAGCTGAGCATGACCATAGAGGATGATGCCAAGTTGAAACGTGTCAAACTCTGAGAAATAAAACATCAATACCTTATTTCCAGAAAATTCTTTCTCACATACGATCTTTCTCACAGCTAGAAGATGGACAAGTGACAACGCGAAAGAAGATGATTTCAAGTTGAAGAGAAATGAAGGGTAGATCAATGTTGTAAGGGAAGGGCATATTCAGTTCGCAATTCTTCCCTATCAATTATTTTGAAATAGGGTTTGGCCTTTTTAGCTCATGTGAATAAGAAGATCATCAGTTACCTCAATGTAGTGTACATCAGACCTGTCCAATGGCTTCCTCCTTTTTGACAGATCTTTAAGATTAAACTCATGATTGTCCACAGATTCAGGCTGAGGCCCCTCAAATCTTCTATTACTTGAGTTCTTCCAGTGGAGGGGAGTGCTCCGAGTGTTCAAAACTGCTAGTAAGTACTGAGCAATACGCTCTTCACCAACCACTGAATCTTTCACGGACCCTGCATGTGCATTAAGAAGCTGATATGTTTGCTACTAGTTGGAATGAGAAGCATTAGGTCATATACAACAATCCAACAATCTAACTTAAAAGGGAAAACTTCAGATACCAAGGCCAACATTTATTAAAAGTCCGTTATATTGCCGGTCAATTCCCCAGGAAAGTTAAAGAAATCTAGTAAATATCATCACCATCTCTAGCACATTTGCGCGTGGAATCCAAACTAATAAACCCATAGAGATTCAAACACACCAAAAGTACCTTAAGAGCGAAAATAATTCTTTTCACATACACTGTACGGACGATCATGCTGTAGAAAATGTTAAGAGGAAGGGGAGGACCAAAATATAGGTAGAATTATATCATGTAGTTTGAATGAGGCTATGGCGTTGGATAGCATATTGAAAAAATATAATTTATATAGCTGACGCCGTGTAGTTAGGAAAAACTTTGTTAAGTTGAGTGAAGATGATCATTCAGATCAGATATTTTGAGTGCGTTAGAAGCATGTCATGACTCATCAAGGGCTTACACTAAAAAGAATACTACAGTCAATGAGATATATGGAACCATTTTTTTGGGCAGCCACTACTTTGTTTACAAGCATAAGAAGTAATAGACACTTCCCCCTTATCTTAGACATGTTTTCCTTTATATTATACCATGATACTAAATGGATGCATAGTAACCATCAATATTAGGAGAAAACGCTCTGATGGTCGAGCATGTCTTAATGGAGTTAAAACACATCTAATTATCAAAGAGATTCAAAATGAATGATGGGGAATACAAACTTCAAGAGCAGTTTATACCTGCTAGAGCTAACTTCAACCCAGTTTCTATATCTGGAATACTTGGGACCAATATCCCTGGGGTGTCCAAAACATATATGCTAGGCTGGTGGGCAATCTGTGGGCATAAATAAATCAAATTTAGCATGCAACAGCCAAACAAAAAAAAATATTCAACAAGTGATGAAGAAATAACAGAACACAAACAGATTGTGAAATTGGTGGAATATTATCAGCAGAACTCATGAAACATAAACAATTTACAAATTGGCCCACAAAAGAAAGAAAATCAATAATTTTCATTTTAAAATTCAGAAGGAAATTTTATTGTCAAATTCAGCCAATTTGACAGCTGTAACTACTATTATTAACACTAGACATCCGATCGCGAACTTGTGTTCCCGATCTAAATGTTAACCTCCTAGTCTCACTGCCTTGCCAAGGGAAGAAAATAACATATGAGAAAAGAAGGGGAATAGGAAACTGCAGGAACCAACACATACTGAGAAGCTGCCATCTTCGGACAATTTCTTTGGGGATTTTAGGTTTAAGTGCTGAAACAGATTTAGCAACGGAAGGCACGTTGCGATATGATGATTTTGAAATCATCTTTTCTGGGGTAAGAGTTATGTTAAGATACTCACACACCCCACATTAGCCTCATAGGGCTCGAACCCCTAACCTCCCCTTTGGGGAAGAAAGGTGATACCATCAGCCTACAAGGCCTTTGGTACTCAGGGGTAAGAGTTCACTGACACTCCACTTGACTTTTTAATTACAAAATATAAATACCCTTTAAAAATGGGCTGCAAGAGTATTTTTGGGACAATACTGAAGTACGAAAATACATATCAAGGATGCCTCTGGTTTTTTCCTTTTCTACAAGAGAATAACTGGACTGTAAAAGTACTTTTGTGGATCTCGAATACCAGTGCCCATAAATCAAAGCATACAAATTATCTTTTTAAAGAAATGACCTTGAATCCTGCAATATCTTGAGTAACACCAGGCAATGGTCCCACTGTAGCACGCTTCATTTTCTCCTGCACTAAGAAAGACTAGAAGTTCTCATTGATCAACATAATTTGCTTTAGGACAGAAACACCAGAAATCAAATTCAAGGAAAACAAATTGATTACATAAAAACAAAGTAACCCTTTACCAGGAAATCGAGATGACGCAATATGATGGATAGAATTAATTAAAGCTGACTTGCCAACATTGGGTACGCCGACTACCATAACAAGGAGAGTAGGTTCCCTTGAAATTACTTCCTTCAGTTTCAATTCCACCAGATCAAGCAGCTTTGAACAAGAACCACAAATCAGAATACTATAACATAAACGTAGAATGAGTATCAAAATGAAAGTTAGAAGAAGTGCTTGTAGGCTTGTCCATGTCGTAGACCTAGCAATATGGCTTAGAAGAAGTGCTTGTAGACTTGTACTCGAGTTAAAACTAGCACTATGGCTAGTTCTACAACAGTACAGTTAGAAGAAGTGCATGGTTAGAAGGAGTCCTTGTAGGCATATCTATGACTTAGAACTAGCAGTATGGCTTCTATTTGTTGGTATTTCTAATTTTTGCTTTGCTTAAAAAAATAAAATATATATACCTATAGACTCCGTAAAACCAGAGAAAATACACTGCATTGACATTCAAAGCCTTGGCTTGAGTGGGTATGTCCTCCTACTCCCCAAATGGAAGGAAAATTCCAACCCAAGTGAAGGCATGAGTAAATTTACTTGGGAATTTAAGCAATACAAATAAGAATAACCAGCAGTTTGCAGAAAATATGCACAGAAAAGAACAAAGGATAGAAGAAGACAGCAAAAGCTGCCTGTATTACAAGTCGATTGCATACAAGGGGATTTAAGAAAAATATATATATATAGGATTTTTTAGTAGTTGTTTCAATCGCTGAAAAATGTGACTCAAAATTTTAATAAATAAAGGCCTAAAAGTGGCACAAAATTGCCTTTGACATAAATGACTTGTTGATTGACAATGGTCAAATGCTGTAGCTATTTTTATGAGTAAGATAGGCTCCATGTTCACTGGGATTAAAGATCGTTACATGTTATATCTTCCCAACAAATGAGCCAAAGAAAATCCAAATTGTGTGCTCGCTATATCATGACATACCAATATTCACCAGGAAAGTGCTAGAATAAATGTTGATATAAGAATATTCAACAGCCAAATGCTATAACAAATCATAATGTCCAAAAATCAACAAAATGCTTGCAAATGCTGAACCACTAACCTTCCTAACAGAACTTTTGCTGTGTGCATTTATGGAAAGGCAGTCCTGCTTGTCCGAATCGAAAAAGCTAGTCCATTTCTGTGCAAATTAAAGCCAATTATAATCACAATTATCAACACTAAGATAATAATTTCACATATTTATTTTAAAAAAAATAAAAACTAAAAATGAGAAACCAAAAAATTAACACTAAAATTAGCAGTACATGGAGAATATTGGGATTGGCTAAATCTTTCTTGTTGAGAGCGATGACACGTCTTTTGCCGGAGAGCATAGGCTGGAGATCTACGTTTGCAGAGGACAATGGTATCTGTTTTTTATGAACAAATTTAGTAAATATTTGATATTTATAGATATATATGTATATATAGAGCGAGAGAGAGAGCGTACACGAGCGTCGCGGACTTCGATGACCAGGTCGGCGAGCTTGAGGCGGTGGCGAATGGCGCGAGTGGCAGAAGCCATGTGGCCGGGGAACCAGTTGATGGCCCCACCATCCATGTGCAACCCCATCTCTCCCAAACCCTTCTTCACTATTTTCTGAACTCCTCCCATCTCTCTCTCTAACTTCCTAAACCCACCTCAGTATCGCCCGCACAGTATATATGTATATATAGAGTTTTTTTTACAGATACCTCCCCTAAGGTTTGGCCTTATATCAGGGACCTCCCCTGGTGTTTTAAATATATCACCGACCTCCCTTAAAAAACAAAGGTTATATCACAGACCCCCAAACTAACCGTCAAAGCTGGTCAATGACAGATTCTGCTGATGTCACCATGATATTTTTTTAAAAAAACCCTAAAATACCCCCTCAGTACCTGAAATATCCTATATATCCTTGAGTATGACCTATGAAATGACACAAATACCCCTCCCTCCCAAAACTAGTCGTTAAGGCTTGTTTAGATTCACATACACACATATATATATATAACCGGCATGTATATATATGTATAGAACTTGTGGCTTCCATTTTCAATCGTTTCTCCTATATAAAGCTTGTGTTTTGAGCCCAATTTCAGTCATTTCTTATCCATTTAGACCTCCATAATGACTGCAAACTCAAGATCTGGTGGTTTTCGTGAGCTAGGTACAAAGATGTGTGTTGTTAGTGCAGAGGCAACCCCAAAGATGATATCAAAGTTACAGGGTCAAATTCCAGAGGCAACAAAGGTAAGTTGTATTATGTTGGTGCTCTTAGACATTGTGGGTTTTGGGATTGGTGCAATCCACTCAATGAAGGAGTTGATGAGGTTGATTCTGCAAGAAAAGAATATCTTGAGTTGATGATGATGATGATGATGAATTGAAGATCAAACTGCAGAAGGTTGAGAAAGAAAAAGGATCCCTGGCTTCTTTTATTATTGTTGTGGTTGTATTTGTGATAGTGTCATGCATTTTAGGATTTATGGCATGATTCTGGTAATTTTGTATGTAATGATAAGGTCTGAGATTGATTATGTTAGTTAGTTTATGTAATGTTAGTTGTAATTCTGATGATGATGAAGTATGAGATGGATGTAATGTTAGATTGACAATGTATGTTAGTTTATGTAATGGATGTTGGAGGTGGAAGCAACACTGGAGTTTGATGACATTAGCATTCAATTCAAAACATTAGCTTTCAAAACATTATCATTCAAAACATTAGCTTTCAAATAATTAGCATTCCAAACATTACCATTCAAAACATTGGCTCAATGTCATACAAAACATGCCAAACTTGGCTCAATGTCAAACAAAACATGCTAAACTTGGCTTAATGTCATTCAAAACATTCCCAAATATTTTTGTTAAAATAACAAGCCCTAACATGGCTTAATATACATCATTTTCAATACCAATCTAATTCACCAAAACATTCCCATTTCAATTAAGCCTTGCCCCCTCTATGTGGCTTAAATTTACTTCTCCTTGGCCTGGTTTCAGTTTGAAATGGTTGCAGATTGGTCGTTGTCCCTTATACTGGTTGGCTCATGCAGCCACCTCCAACTCCAAGGCTTGAGCTTCCACCTCCAACTCCAAGGCCAATGTTGTTTCCACCTCCAACTTCAGTGGTTGTTGCCCTTTGTACTAGTTGGTTCATGCTGCCACCTTCATCTCCAACTCCAGTGTTACTTCCACCTCCAACTTTAGTGTTGTTTCTACCTCCCACTCCAACTCCATTTGAGGCCCCCTATGATAAAGAAAATAGTTCAAATTATAGTCCAAATGACTTCAATAAATATGTTAACCTATTAAGTATTTCTGTTATACCTGATTTTCATTTTGGCTTGAGCTTCCACTTCCAACACTGTCATTTAAGGGTCCCTACATATACATGCATAAACATAAGCTATTGAAGTTTAAAAGATTCAACTAATATGTACATCTTTTCCAGCTTTACATGTCCTTGAATTGTGTGCGGTTCCCCCATATTTAGAACAATGAAGAAAGCTACTCTTCCTTGTATCACTGATCCCTGCTGCTAGTTCATATGGTGCTCTAACCCTTGCTCCCCTTGGTCTGCCTACACTTCTTCTAAGATCTGGTGGGTCAACTGGATTACAATCCATAGGGGTCCATATCTTTTGATCACTAAGAGGGTGTATGATACATGCATAGCTTCCTAAATAACCCTGGATGTAAAAACATGGCTCACGGTACAACTCTATGTCAGCTCTCTTGTGTGTTATTGCAGCTGATCTGACAAAATATAAATGAAACAAAGGAAAAACAAACACTGACCTTTTGTTGATCTGACATGAAACAAATATGTCTCTCAGGGGTACCATCCTCAACAAAGTGCTACATTTGTTCTAGAAAAAATGTCCAACTACTGGTGCCTTCACTTTCTACCACTACAACTGCCATTGAAAATAGACCATTATTGCCATCAAGTACTATGACAGACATGAGCACACCTCCACATGGGCCTTTGAGGTGACATCCATCCAACCCAATGAAACCCATACAACCATTTTTATATCCTTTTTGCATTGCATTTAAAGACATGAATAACCTCTCAAACTTAAATATAGGCTGAGCCCTTTTTAGCTTCATTATACTCCCAGGGTTTGTTTAGAAATTTTCATTACAGAATTTTGGAATACACCCAAATGCCTCACTATGGTTACCCTCTACCTCATCCATAACTTTCCTTTTGGCTCTGTATAATTGCATCACCCTTGCATTCATCTTATATTGACTCTTCACTGTTACCTCTAAGGCATCTATTGGTATAGTTGGATTATCTTTAATTTGTTGACCAATTTTAGAGGCAATCCAAGTAGATGTAACATCTTTAATCCTCTTTTTCCTCACACAATTATGTGGACCATAAATGGATTTGATTCTGTAAGTGACTTTGTCTATTAGAGGGGAAACATGTACCCTCCATGGACAACCCTCAATGTAATGTCCGGTATTTTTACATCCTAATTAAAAAATTTATTAATGTGATTATGTGCTTAATGTGTTTACGTGAATTATGTGTAATTATAATTGTAATTTTATTTCGTGAATGATGAAAAGTGTTGGGAGCGATTTCGAAAATTAAAAACCTAAGGGTAGATTTGTATTTTCACTAGTATGGATATAGTGGAGATCGTAGAGATTTTTCCTAAGTGTTGAGTATATATATGTGATGAGTGGGATTGTCATGAATAGAATGAAAGACATGGATCAAATGGTAAAATGCTCTTCCTAAAAGCACTTTTGTAAAGTAGTAGGAGTTAGTAAAGGTCTTCCATCACTTTTGTGTTGTCACAATCTCAACCCTTAGATCTCACCAACTTCTCCCATCCTTAATCTCAATCATTAGATCATAAGGCCATGTTTGACAACCAAATGGGTTTAGTGTGTGTTGTGTATGGTCTTCCACTTTGCAAAACTAAATGGTGTCCCTTGGATCTTTCTTTACTTTCTCCCAACTTCAATATCAACCCTTGGATTGAAACACTCAATTATTGGCTATACATATACACATATATGTATTGATATTGTCTTCCAATGTGCAAGACATTTCTCTCACTCACCAAAAACCCTCTCTAGCTCCCACGTTTTTTTTCCTCTCTTATCTCTCCCTCACTTCTCTCTTTCTTCTTTAAGTTGTGTTCATTTTCTCTCCTTTTTGAGGGGAATTTGAAGAAGGTTTGTACATGAAAGTTGATGTTGGTGCTCTAAGCTTCCTTTTGAGCCAAAGCTTGGTAAGTGATTCTTCCTCCTTTGAAAATTCTAGTTTCAAACCCTAACTTCTATTCTTGAATTCTTGTCTTCAAAATTTGATTGTTGGTTTGTCTTATCTATAGCTCTTGCATAAGACTCTAATTGAATCTTATCTACCGATTGAATTGGACTTGTTATTGGGTAAGCTCTTTTCTCCTCTTTTGGGTTCATTTGGCAAGAAATCTAGCTTTCACCTATTGGGATTCCTTTGTCCATTCTTGTGGTTTAAATTGCTCTTGTTGATAATGATCTTGTTGAAAAACACCATTGAAATTAGATTTCTCTACTTGTTATTCATGGTAGTTTTGGATGATGTTGGGTTGATTTGACTTCACTCTTGGAAACCTTTGCTCATTCTCGGTGGTCTTTCTTGGACTCTCTTATTCATCTTCTTGCTTCTTGCTTGGACTCGAGGTAGGAGAAAAATGAATTGCTTTAGTTTTTGTACGAGGGTGTGTGCGTCTATGTGTATATATACTGTATATATATATATATATATATATATGCGAGTTGAGTCTTGACAACTTAGACGATGAACTAGGCCATTTGAAAACATGTTTGTGATATAAATGCTTGTTGTGATTTATTGCTTATAAATGTGAGATTTTGAGCATATTGTTAAAGTTGAACATAATATATTGTCTAAAAAGATAAAGTATGTATTATGATGAAATGTGACTAAATTGAGAATTTTGCATATTGAGTACACCTTGTCGCGTTAGTAAATCGGTGTTGGTCTATGCCGGTCACGTAACTATGTGTGAGTTGTCTTGTGTTAGATCGTCGTAACAACTGGCCAGGGGGTGCTTCTCGCTCCTATAGAACTAGTCTTCAAAGAAACAGAGATGGTAGGGGGAGGACTTGTTCCAAACTTTATGTTCACGATCGTAGTTTGTGCATTCGATATTCCTTGTTGAGTCTTAAGGAATGATCGGTACGGTATTCTACCTTCCTTCATGAGCTTGTATCCTCAAAAGTGAATGATTAGAGAATGATCACGTTACCCCTTCGAGTTAAGGTGTATGTTCGTGTGCGTACCCCAGGTGTGTTGTGTCGCATTACTTTTAAACTATTATATATGTGTTTATGATTTCGATGTTGAAATATGTTATAATTGAATGACTATAATGTGAGCATGTTGGGGGAATTTCTTGTTGGGTTCGATAGGGTCCCGGATTGGCGTGAGAGCCATGTGAGGCAAGAGACCGACCTAAGATTAGTAGCATGAACCTTGGGTGGGTGGTACCACTCGGACTACCGAGATTGAGGTGATGACGCTTCCTCTACTGGGCTAGTGAGCTCACCCCACGACTTATATATTTTTCAGGTGATGGTTCCACTTTGGAAAGGCCATAGTCTCTGGGTGGAGATACGGTGTCGGTTCCGTACTTTTGTGTATATGGATGGCAGATTACTTCATTTTGTAGAGCATACTTGATGATTGTATAAATGTGCTTATTTTGTTAAGTATTACAACAACTAAACTTATTCTTTTGACGGCTAATGTGTTAGCTGCGTAGCTTACATTGATGTACGTCCCTTGGAGCGCTATACGCGAGGACTTTATTATTTTGGTGCACTCCGGTGCCGGAAATGTAAAACTATGACATGTTTTGCCTTAGAGTACTTTGAATGATAATCCATGAATCCTTTCGTTTAGTGTTGTGTAGTGGATTTTCAATATTGATGTGATTATTAGGAGTTTGACCAAAAATGATATTTTTCTAGGCTTTTAAACAAACCCTTTCATTTTGAAAGAAAAACCCGTTTTCGCTCACCCCCATGACCCTGACTAAAATTTTGAGTTTTGAAATGATGTTGATTTGTTTTTTTAAAAGGATTCGACACTTTAAAAGTCGGTGGTATACTAGAACGGAGACCAGGGGCAAGACAGATCTTTTATGAGACCTTAAAGTAATGTTTCTGATTTAAAACTTATGTTTTATGAAACTAATTTGGAGTATGGATCTAATTATGGGTATATGCACATATGAGAATGCATGCGGGGTTATTTCGGCGATTTTTGGACTATTTGGAGCATTTTTCGGGTCCGTAAGTCGACTGATGGAATTGCGTCAGTCGACTAGCAAATGGCCTCAAGCTTTCTGGTGCGGTCAATCGACTAATGGCTAATTGTCAGTCGACTGATGGCCCCCATCAGCTGACTGATGGTCCATATCAGTCGACTGATTTCCCTAGGGTGTCCCAGTGCAGTTCCATTTAGCTTTTTGGAAATCTGACTTCAAGCTCTTGTGTTTAGGATTTTGAATTGCCTCATTTGAGTTTTTTTTTAGTGAGAAATGGTCATTTGAAAGTGATGGTCTTTTTTGATCCTTTTGTTAACTTGTCGGTTTTAAGGGATTCTTTGGGGATCCTTCCGAAACGACTTAGAAACCTTCTTGAGATGTCTTATAAGGTTATTTAACATATCATTAAGGCTATTTTAGTTCCCTGTACCTTCCTTATTTTCTCCTTTTTCGTTTTGTTTTCCACATTACGTTACTCTCCTTGATTTATTAAACTCGTTCTTGGGTTTATAAATTTTGGGGTGTGACACTCAACATCACACTTAACTGTCACTCTTGTTTTTTCATTTTTTATTCTCTTAACATTGCACCCCTCTTGGACTATATAATCTCTCAACACTGCCCTATAGTGATCAATATTGTTAAACACTTGTCCAACTTCCAACTTTATAGTTTCATTTAAATTTCTCTTGAATTGTTGGCCCTGTATTCTACTTGCTACCCTAGACATTGCCCTTTTACCTTTTTGTTTTGAACATCATCATCATCACCGATACCTTCTCCACTATCCTCTTCATTCACATATAGGTCATTCTCAGAATCGGTACCAATTTCATCCCCAGATTCATAATCTGATAGCCTATCCTTAGAATGGTTGTTTTCTACATCATGTTTTCCTATATTAAGACTTTCCCCAACAACATTTGTTCCCTTTTTATTAATTCCCAAATCCTCATCCTCATCACTGAACCTATATATATCATCACTCATATCAGCTTCAAGTGGTGGTTCCATTTTAGGTTCAGGTGGAAGTGGTTGTTCAACTTCAACTTTAGGTTCATGTGGAAGTGGTGGTTCAACTACATGCTCAGTTTGAGGTGGAGGTGGTGGTTCAACTACATGCTCAGTTTCAGTTTCAGGATCATTTTCATTTACACTTGAAACATTATCCCTGTCATTTACTGTGTTTGATGGGAGTTGTTTTAGAGTTGGAATGCCATTGTAAATGGAGTCATTGGTAATTATAACCTTATGTGCAGGACTCAGGTCAGTGATAATGTTAGTTATACGAAGGTTTATTATTTTGTTTCTAGCACAATCCTTAAACATTCTAATCACATCCTTATCACTTTTAACAAGCATTCTACATTCATCCCCAGAGATATTATATTCAAATTCAATAGAGAAAGGCACACCAGATGGAATGTAATGCAAAGAAACTGAGAGTACATCACTTGTCAAATCTATTAAACTATATAAATCAGGGTCAATATCCCTAAACCAAGTGTTTTCATCTCTGAAATTGTTGTGAACAAGAATATCATGTATGGTTTCCATCACCGTAACAACAAATACATACATCCATCAACTAAGAGTACAAATCAGAGCCATTGCTTTGCAAATTGTAAAAATAGGGGTATTAATACTTATAAAATTAAACAGAGGGTTTTTACAGATTGAAACCCTAAAACTTAAATGAACTATAAAACAATAAAATCGAATCATCAAAAAATAAAAAAATGTAAACTTTACTTAGAAGGAAAGAGATGGGATGGAGAACAAAATTCAACCTAAACCCCATATACACTATAAAACCCCAAACGATATTGCAATCAGAACAATAAAACAAAACCTATCAACTGATTGATTGAAAACAAAAAGGATCAAACATAATATCAAACATTATTATACAAGAAAAAGATTAAACAAAAAAAGGAAAACGATCAAACAAAAAAGATCAAACCCTAACCTCTGTTTCAGACGTGCAGATCAATGCAACCCTTTGATCCCCTCCAAAGCGAGCAACTTGTAGTCTTTTCTTCCTCAAAAACCCTCACAATTCGACCCTTAAATTCAACCCTAACTCTAGATCCAAATTTTGAGAGAGATGGAAGAGAGAGAGAGAGGAAATGGGTGGATAATGAGGTTGTGATTTTCTTTCCAAAAGTAGGAAAACTGACACCATGGGTGTCTATGTCAAATCAAAACCCTAAGGCCATATTAGGAATTTCATATGCTCCGTTAGGGTATTTGACGGGCCATTTGTCCCAAGGGAGGTTTGTGATGGAACTTTTGTTTTTTAAAGAGAGGTGAGTGATATATATGAAACCTCATGGAAGGTCCCTGGTATAAGGTGAAACTTCAGAAGAGGTATCCGTAAAAAAACATGTATATATATAATAAATAAATGATCGGAATTAAATAAAAAGAAAAACACATCGTAATTCTAATTATATCAGGAAACAGAATCTCTCCATCCAACGGCTGTGAGAAACCCTAACTCTAATCCTCCTCCTATAAATCTCAAGAGGCCTTTCGCCTCTCTGTCTTTGTTCTCTGCGTTTTATCTCTTCTTCCTCTTCGCATAAAGCGAGTTATATATAGTGCTATATATATATATATATATATATAGCACTATCGCCATCGTCTCCAAATGGCCAACAAGAGGAATAAAATCGCAGAATTTTCACTTCCAACAGAAATAATGTCGGAAATACTGAAGTATCTTTCTGTGAAAACCCTAATGAGAATGAGATGCGTTTCCAAGGTGTGGTGCTCCATCATCGACCACGACCTCTCCACTATCCATTGGCGCCATTCTCGCTCCCATGGCAGTTTCACCCTTCTCACTGCAATTTATCATACAGTGTCTACACAGTAATAAATCTCCCCGAATATGACGCTTCTGATGGCGAAAAAGAGTTAGCTACCCCTTTCCAGTCCGTCAATGGCTTAATCTGTACTGAGAATAGTATTTTGAATCCGGGCCGAAGAGAAACCATACCTCTCCCATATATGCACATGAACAGCAATACCAACATACCATTGGGTGAAATAAAATCGATATTCATTTCACAGTGCTGCCTGGGTTACGATGCTTCTACCAATACATACAAAGTTCTAAACATGTTCATTTTTTATTCCTGAGAAACCCGAGACAGAAAGAGCAGACGAGCTTTGAAAATCGAGGATGTGGAGTACAAGATTATGACTCTCGGAAAAGATGACTCATGGAGAGATATTGATATTGATATGGATTCTGATTCGGTTCTGCGTCAACTGAAACGGTTTTGTGTTAAAAAATTTTGTTGCCTTAACGGCGTTATATATTGTGTAGGTTTGATTATCAAGTCTCGTCGAATTCATGATGATAGAGGTGTAGCAGTAATAGTAGCTTTTGAGGTAAGGGATGAGAAGTTTCGAGTCATCCCTCTTCCCCGAGGCACGGGTGGAATTGGTAATAATTATCATTCAGACCAGCCTTGCATTAATTATTCTGTACAAGTGGGAGAGCATTTGGGGCTGTTTGATGCTCGTGTGAGGAAGGTTTGGATATTAAAAGACTTGAGAGAGCAAGTATGGAGTAGACACAGAATCCACCTTCCATCTAGTTATCGGGATGACTTTTTAGCACCCATTGGTAGCATCAATGGAGATGAAATTTTGATAAGAGCATGGTCAAGGAAGCCTTCTGAATTGTTACACTATAGTTTGGAAAGTAAAAAGATAACCAGGGTGTGCGAACTATCAGAGAAGTTTGAGGTCTGGACTCCACATGTGGAAAGTGTATTCACTCTTAAAGGATTGGGAAATAGAGGAGGAAGAAGAAGAAGAAGAAAATAACAAGGGCAGACATGTGGAGAAGAACTTGTTATAAGTTGAAGGGATATGAAAGAAGTGCCAAGAGGAAGAGAAAGAAATTTTATTATACATATTGTTGGCAATTTTCACTTAATAGTTTACTCTTTTTGTTTCTGAAATTTAATTTTGCATTCATTCAAATAATTAACATTAGCGCCAAATGTTTATCAATGTTTATTCTTTATCAATGGTGGCCTCTGTATTCTCTTATTTCTTAGACAGCTTCATTAATTTGTGATTGTTTGGGGGTTGTCGGTTTTGGCTCCGGGGCTTGCTGGTGCCTAATCCACCAAATTTTGGTTATATTAATTATACATACACCTATATATTATTTTCATATATTTTTAAAATTTTGAAATATGCCTCTTCCGATATAGAGTCTCTTCAACCCCATCCTAGTAGACTATTAGTAGTGTTTTGAGCCCATCTTCACAAGAGAATGCTAACACAAGATAGGCTTCAGCAGATGAAACTCCTCATTACCAACAACTGTACATTCTGCAAGTCCCGTGAATCCATAAACGATTCGTATATATATTTCACAAATTTGAATGTTTGGTGTGCACTCTAATGTTGATGTCTTACATTATGTTAGACGTGCTTGAGACCTTTGATGTATTTTAATCTTCTGGTATAAGTTTCACTTTAATGGTACAGGTATGAGAAATATCATGTGCTTTATGTTGGTGAAGAGGAAGAGAGAGAGGCTAACTAGTCGGACATGGTACTGTAAATTTGTTTCATCTTATTTTATTTCCAGATTCGTCTCTACCTGCTATATTTTATTTCATCCATGTTTCTCACTTGCTTTATCTGGTACCTTGTTGTATCTCTGGTGTGAGAGATCCATGACTCTCCTGTGAAGAATGGTGACTCAAAAATTTAAAGAAGGTTTTGCCAGGTGGTTGAAGCCACCTCTCCTACATGCATGCACCTAAAACATTCAAAGAAAGCTGAAAAACTGTGTGAATCTTTTGTCAACAAAGTCTGCCACCAACTGTGAAGTGATCAAATTGATAACCTTTACTGCCACCTCATAGGAGTGAACATTTTGGTTTACTCTTACTCAGAGCCTATATATAAAGACATATATATGTTGTATATGGTAAGGGGAGCTAAAGATGTAGAGATCTCAATATCTGTATGGGCAGTGAAAGGGTTGAGAGAATTCTCCCCGGAATATATTGAGCTACCCTCCGTGGACATACCCATTTTTTGGGGAACCACGTATATATCTGTGTCTATGTGTTTGTGTGAATTTGGTTTGAGTAGATTCAAGTAGTGGGGCACAACAATTGGTATCAGAGCCATTTTTGTTCAAAATAGGTTCGCACTTTTCGAGCATATTTTGAACCGGTTAACTCATTGAAAACACCTTATATAATATACCGTTGGAAAGCCTGTTCAGAGACGAATGCAATGGTATAAAATTTAGCCCCATCAGATCCCGGACGGACCCTCACGCGCTCCAAGAAGAAATGTGCGTGAGTTTCCTCGGCGTCACGTGCCTTCTCAGGCGAACCTGGTTTTCCGGCCAATTTTCTCCGGCTACGGCGACTGTTCCGGTCATCGGAAAATTGGAGAAGATGATGACGACATAAGTGACATCATTGCCATGTGTCATGGCCTTAGCGTTGACACGTGGCATTGCCAGAACTGTCACGTGGCACGACCATGCGTTGACACGTGCAACAGCCAGATGATGACACGTGTCATGGCCTAGCGTTGACACGTGGACTAACTAGATGTTGCCATGTGGCACGGCCAGGGGCTACCACATGGATGAATCAGAGACTGCCACGTCATCAGTTTTCAAGGAAATTACTATTTTGCCATTTATCACTATTTTGGATGTTTCAAACCTGTTTTAAGTCCGATTTGAGCAAACGAAAGGTCGTTCCTAGCTAATTCGACCGTTCTGGATCCAACCATGAGCTCTCTTTTTCTATATCAGCGAAATAAAATTGGAAAAAATGAGTTTTGATTTCTATTGCTCTTGTTTGATGAGTGTAGTCATCAATTTATTGTTCCGGTGTTTCATACGACTGAAGCAACGGAGACTGAGCAATCCGAAGTCAGAAAAGCAGAGTTTGAAACCTGGTTAGATTAGTATTGCTCATGTTTGATGAGTGCATTCATCAATTAACTGTTTCTATGTTTCATACAGTTGAAACAAGGAGATCGAGCAATCTATTTAAGAGAATCAGTGTTGTCAAATGTCAGGACGAGTGGTTCTAAGAGGAGAATCATGATGTCAAATGAAAAGTTGAGGTGGAGAAATAGTACGACATAATAACTTTGGCATGTGACAATGCAAAGGTTCCATATCTACAACTTCGAGAAGGTGGAGGATAAGGCTTGGATACCAAGTGCCATGACTTATCGGATGAAAGAGAAAGTGGAGGATAAGCCTTAGAGACCAAGCGTCTGGACTTCTCGGATGAAGATTGGAAATTCATAAATTGTCAAACTTGCGGTAAATACTCAAGTTCAACACAAGAGCTAAGGGGAGGTGGAGGATTAATGGTCTTATCTCCAGGGCAGGAAATCAGTCAGCAACTTAGGTATCATCAGTAAAGACTAGTACAACCCAGTGCTTTACTGAGGTGGAGATTTGCTCAGACATACCAGCTCCAAGAAGCCTAGTACAACCTAGCCTTCAATCAACTCTGTAATATGAATTATATGAGATAGCGGTATCCAGAAGAACAGATTCAACAAGCAGTTCAAGAAGGGACTGTTCAGAGAGGTCTTCAGTAAGAGATCTCTAGTACAGGTAACAAGTCAGAAGTTGAGGGGAGGTGGAGGAAGTTCTATCTACAATACCGGTAACCATTCTAGCAGTTGATCATCCTCAAGGTGGAAATGATAATCAGGAAGAGTCAACAGCTAGAGAGAACAGTTGAGGGAGAGGTCTCCAGTAAGAGATCTCCAGCACCAGTGATTTAGTAAATAACACAACAATTGAGGGAGAGGTCTCCAGTACCGGTAACTAGTCAACAACTGAGGGGAGGTGAAAAAAATTTCCATCTCCAGTACCGATAATTAGTTAGCAGCTGAAGGAGATGAATAAGTGTTCCATCTCCAGTACCAGAAAACAAGTACCGGGAAATGTGTCTGCAGCTGAGGTTGAGATGAAGAAGTGTTCCATCTCCAGTACCAGGAAACAAGTACCGGGAAATGAGTCAGCAACTCAGGTTGAGGTGGATAGAGTTTCATCCCCAATATCGGTAATCAGTCAGTAACAGACTAACTAGAAGAGATCTCTAGTAAGAGAACTCAGTTGAGGTGGAGGGTCCATGGTCCTATCTCTAGTACTGTGTGACCAGTGAGTAACCAGACTGACCAAAAGAGGTCTCTAGTAAGATATTTCTAGCATCGATGACTCAGCAGCAAGATGACTCAGTTGAGGTGGAGGATCCATCTCTAGAACCGGTGATCAATCAGTAACCAAAAGCTATTGACACTAGTAGATCCAGAAGAAAGGCATGATAGCTTATGCCCTTCCAGCGACATACGATGATGTCACGTACACGGATAAAGAAGTAGTATAGAGTACTGATGGTACGAAGTGGAAGGATGCAGTGAATGACGAGATGAAGTCATTTCATCAGAATCAAACTTGGAAGTTAGTCATACTTCCAAAGGGTTAGCTTCAGATGGGTTTTTGCCAGGGTGCTTCCGGCAATAACAATATCTCTTGGGGAACAGAGCACTTAAGGGCGCATTGGGGTAGCTTCAATCAGTGGACTCTTTTCGTCACGGTGGAGATTTGTAAAGAATGGTGACTCAAAAATTTGAAGAATAAGCAATATAGAGTACTGATGGTACAAAGTGGAAGGATGCAGTGAATGACGAAATGAAGTCATTTCACCAGAATCAGACTTAGAAGTTAGTCCTACTTCCAAAGGGTTAGCTACAAATGGGTTTATGCCAAGGTGCTTTCGGCTTAAACAATATCTCTCGGGGAACAAAACACCTAAGGGCACATTGGGGTAGCTTCAATCAATTGACTCTTTTCGTCACGGTGGAGATTTGTGAAGAATGGTGACTCAGAGATTTGAAAAAGGTTCTGCCAGGTGGTTGAAGCCACCTTTCCTACATGCATGCACCTAAAGCATTCAAATAAAGTTGAAAAACCGTGTGAAGCTTTTGTCAACAAAGTCTGCCACCAATTGTGAAGTGATCAAATTGATAACCTTCACTGCCACCTCATAGGAGTGAACATTTTGGTTTACTCTTACTCAGAGCCTATATATAAAGACATATACATGTTGTATATGGTAAGGGGAGCTAAAGATGTAGAGAGCTCAATTTCTGTTTGGGCAGTGAAAGGGTTGAGAGAATTCTCCCCGGAATATATTGAGCTACCTTCCGTAGACATACCCGTTTTTGGGGAACCACGTATATATCTATGTCTCTATATGTTTGTGTGTGTTAGGTTTGAGTAGATTCAAGTAGTAAGGCATAACATCTCCATCATATCAACCCTTCGAATGCAACTTATTTGAAGCTAGTGTTTAGAGGTTAGCTGTAATCAGAGGCATTTTCAAGCCCCACAATTTCCTCGAGAGGCAAAATCTTAGACTTGTATCATTATTGTTCCAGGAAAAATTGTTCCAAGCATCATATTTGATAATGTCATTCACAGGGGAAGGGGAAGAGGGTTGAGTGGTAGTCTGTTATATTGAGCCTGTTTGGTTCAACTTTCAAAGAACTTAAAAATAAAAATAACTTAAAACTCCCTTTTTATTTTTCTGTGTGTTTTAAGTATTATTATTTTTTTTTGGCATGTTTTTAGGGAGCATTCTCAAACTGTTTTCGGGTTTATGAACAGAAAACTGAACCTTCCAGGCTCAGTGCCACTATACTGAAAAAATGAGGAGGTATGAAGAATTTGGAATTGGGTTGAGCGGACTAAAAATTTGCAGCAATACACAATCATAAGTTGGACCGATTTTTGTAATGAATCTTACACTGAAGCATGAAAGCTCTTGAGCCATCTGTACGATGTGTCTCACTAGTCAGTAGTCTTGCAATTTACTATCTAGATTTTACCAAACACCACAACCTATTGTACGAGAATTGTCTTATGTCATTACAGGTTAACAAATATTATGATCTTGTTACCAGTTTCTAGGAATATGGCTGCAGGCGAGAGTCATTCCATTTTGCACAAAGATTAACATGACCCTGTACAGGCTCACTTTTATTTTGTTTTCTTCAGTTTATTTTCCAAATGTGAGCTGTTTATGTCTTTTACACGCTGCTCTATATGCTTCAAGGAAGAACAAAGTTGGAACAAGGGCCATAACTTTGGTTTTAGGATCATTTTCTTTCATGAAGTTACTTGGAAGTTCATATTTACATTATATATATCTAATCATGTTCTTCATACAAGTGAACCTTTTAAAATTGTTTTCTTAACCGCTTTCCTTCATTTTTTCAAAATTACAGATGTCACACTTTGTTCATCATGTATTTATCTTCGTTTGTGGAAGTTCTTGCACCATGTTCTGGGTTCTTGCTTATAAGGCTGTATATGTTGGCGTAACTTCAAAAGAGGAGGTGCGAGGCATATAATAGACAACTATATAAACTCATGTCACCTTTTCAATTCATTTATTTCTAACGGTTTTCTCTTTTGTGGCAGAGGATCATCTAGCTGCAAAATATGCTCTACTGTTGGAGAAATCGGTGCCCTTTGGAGTAAAGATTGGCTCCGCGAAGGGTGCAGGGATGGGAGTTATATATCTGGTATATATTATTTTTTTGTTGTTGAATATTTTGTACTTTGAGATGGAATCTTGGCTTACATTATATACAAATTACGATTTCGAGATGATTATTTGTTTGAGTTTGATAGTGTATTTTTTTATGGAGTACAGAAAAAATATACAGAACTAAGGGTGCGTTTGGATAGGGGTGTTTCCGTTTTTGTTCTTGTTTTTTCCACTGTTCACGGGAACAAAAACGCGTTTGGGGGTTTTTGTTTTCGTGAACAGTAAAAAAATATTTTCTCACCCTTAGTTCAAATTTTGAGAACACCAAAATGGTGTTTTTTTGTTTTCGGCACTGTTTGTTCTTAGCAAAAAAAAATAATAATTGTTGCAGATTCCCTAACCTCCATCTTCAACCTCCAAATTTTTTTTTTTTTTGTTCCCGAAAATTTTTTAGACAAAATTTCCAACCAAACATGTTTTTGTTTCCGGATTACCTTTAGGACAAGAACAAGAATTTTTTTTGTTCTCAAGAGATAAAAAACGAAAACGAAAACACTAGTTTCCAAAGAGATTTGTGCACAAATCTTTTAGATTTTGTATATATTTTTAATAAATTTAAAAGGCATTCGCGATGCCTAAAGAGCGTTGGTAATAAGGTGTTTGGCGTAGAGAATACTACCATTTAGTGACACCGGAAAGTAGTCCTGACGATTAAAATGGCGTCGTAAATATATACCATTTCCGACCCCAAGAAGGAGTCAGAAATAAGAGTTCTTTTGCTGTCTGCATATGTTGTCCGATTTTCCTGACAAACACCAAGGTGGAGTTTTTTAAAAAAAAAAATCAATATTAATATATATAATTTAGTTTTTTTAATAAATTTTTTTAATACTTATAGTTTTCAATATAATGGAGATTGTTCATGAGAATATAGTAGATGCATAAATTGGGTGTCTGTAGCTACTAGCTACGGTTAGAGTTGATGACTCATTTTCTCAAAGCTTAAGAAGAGAATTGGAACAAAAAGGTCAAAGGCAAGATTTTTTGGTGGAAGAACCGTCGAGTACTCGGTAGGTGCAAAAATGTGTGCAAATTTGCACGAAAGGAAAATGGCCAGAGAGTTATGCGCAAGTTTGCGCACTTGTGTAGACACCGAGTACTAGGTGGAAATCTTACCGAGTACTTGGTAATCCAATTCGGGTTCGGGTTTTTATGGTAAGACCTAATTTAACTTCTTTTTTAATTTGGATATGATTCCTCCGATCATCGCTTCGTACCAGTGTTTGCTATCATCACTTTGTATCAGTGTTTGCTACCCTTTTTCAGTCCGTCAATAGCTTAATCTATACCCCTAATAGTATTTTGAATTTGAGCCAAAGAGAAACCATACCTCTCCCACCCATCACAATCAGCATACCATTGGGTCAAACCACATGGGAATTTGGTAGGAAATTTGTTACACAGAGCTGCTTGGGATATGATGCTTCTACCAATACCTACAAAGTTCTAAACACGTTATACATTCATTTACGAGATATAGGGTATTTGAAAATTGAAGATGTGCAGTACAAGGTTATGACTCTTGGAAAAGATCACGAGTGGAGAGATATGGATATTGATTCGGTCCTGTATCAACTGAACCAATTTTATGTCAAACAAATTTGTTGTGATAATGGTGTTTTATATTGTGTTAGGTGTTGGGTGATCTTGAGTCTCTCTCACCCCAAAAGATAGTTCAAATGCTTCGTTTGGTTGGAGGGATGGAAAAATGGAGGGAAGGGATGTATGAGACATGCTTAGGGAGGAGATTGTGTGTCTCCTCCTTTGTGTTTGTTTGAATGAAATGAATAGTAAAAATGATGAATGTAATAGTATATTCTTCGTGTTTGGTTGAAAAGAATGAATACACTATTGTTATTTTAATTTTACATATTTACCCTTAGTATGTATAATATAATATATGAGTAGATTGTTAGGAATGCTAAAAATGTAAATTTTTATATTATGAGAGAAGCTAGTTATTTTCTATCTCCTCATTAGTGTTGGGTGGTCTTGGACCTCTCTTACCCAAAAGTTAGCTCAAATGGTGAGGTTTTCCTTCACACTTATATACTGACTACCAACCATTTCCACAACCGATGTGGGACAACCCCAACAATAGGTGTGATAAAGAAACCTCACAAAATTAAGGTATACGATGATGACCGAGATGTAGCAGTAATAATAGCTTTTGAGGTAAGGGATGAGAAGTTCCGAGTAATCCCTCTTCCCCGAGGCACGTTTGGAATTGGAATTGGAAGGTGTGATTCGGGCGAGCCTTCAATTGATTATTGTGGGAGAGCATTTGGGGCTGATGGAACACTGGTTGAGAGAGGTTTGGATATTAGAATGCCTGAGCAAATAACTATGGGGTAGACACATAATCAACCTTCCATCTCGTTTCGTAATCGTATAGTGGATTTAACACCCATTGATAGCATCAATACAGATGAAATTATGTTTAGAAGGCCTTCATAGGCCTTCATAATGGTTATACTATAGTTTGAAAAGTAAAGCGGTAATGAGGGTGTGCAAGCTATCAACAGAGTTTCTCCACTTAGACACCATATGTGGAAAGTTTATTCACTTTAAAAGGATTGGGAAAAAAGGAGGAAGAACAATACAAGAACAAGGGCAAACATTCTTTCAAAAAAAAAAAAAAGAACAAGGGCAAACATCTAATCAAAAAAAGAAAAAAAGAAAAAGGGCAAACATGTGGAAAACTTATTATAAGTTCAAGGGATCTAAAAGCACTATGAAGAAGAAGAAATTTTGATACATATAGATCTATATGTATATATTGTTGGCATTTATCATTTCATAGTGTTGGGAGTGCTGAAAGTGCGCCTCACATCTTCTTCAATTGTCCATTCTTAGCTCAAGTTTGGAAATATTTGCAAAAGCTTTGTGGTGTCTGTGGAGTGCAAAGACAAAATCCAGTAAACATATGTTTATCAGATGTTCTATTCCTTTTCTCTGGTAGGAAAGGAATGGCCGCCTTTTTGTGGCCTTGATTTAGGGCTTTCTCTCTCTTTTTTTTTTGCGCCTTGGCTTAGTGCATATTGGTAGTTAGGTCTTTTTTGTTTGGCTTCTTTCGGGTTTAGTGAAATGATTTACCCAAAAAAACAAAGAAATATCACTTCATAGATTCATATCAAGCAAGAAATCTCTTTCATAACTGATTTGGGAATTGAAAATTTGGCATACATCAAATATTAAAAATCATGACTACTTCCATGTTACAACGCGAAATGTTCTTCATAAATGGTGGATGTGTGTATTCTCTTATTTCTTAGATGGGCCTGCCCTATCAACTAACTCCAGCAATTTCTAATTTGATCAATCCGTCTCTGGATATGAATTGGGTGAATTTTTCAGCACGAAAAAAGTAAAATTATTGGACTACTTTAATTGAAACGAATGTGTATTAAACTTAAATGAATTATATCTTAAGGGTATGCTAGTAATTTTACTTTTATTTAATGTAAAATAATAATTAAACCACTGGAGTAAGATTTATTTTTAAACACTAAAATACTAATTTTATAATTCATTTAAAAGAGCTCACGGATAATTATGTAGTATGAAATTAACCTTATAACTGGACAATAAATAATGATTTATTATAACATTGACACTAATTTTATATTGCACTCCTCTTGAAAAATTCGACACCCATTATTCGTACATAGAAAAAGATAATTTTGTATTTCCATTATTAAACAGAATAAAGAGGTTACAAATTTCGATATCGGCCTCAAAAACCCTAGCAAATTTATAAACCCCAAAAGGCCTGTCTCTTGCGGCTTTGCTTTGCGTCAGTTCTCTCTCCCTCCGTTCATTATTCACACACATACACACATATATATATATATAACACTCTCGCAGTCATATACAAATTGCGAACAAGATGAATAAACACGGAGAATTTTCATATTCAATAGGAATAATATCGGAAATACTGAAGTATCTTTCCGTGAAAACGCTAATGAGAATGAGATGTGTTTCCAAGGTGTGGTGCTCCATCATCGACCACGACCTCTCCGCTATCCATTCGCGCCACCATTCTCGCTCCAATGGCAGTTTCACCCTTCTCCTTGCAGGTGATAATACAGTCTCTACTGTTGATCCCAAAATAGGCCAAGTCATTGACACCTTCAATCTCGACGACTACACAGAGCTAGATCTTTCCCATTCTATTGATGACGCAATATTAGGGACCCCTTTCCAGTCCGTCAATGGCTTAATCTGTACTCCGAATAGTATTCTGAATCCGAGCCGAAGAGAATCCATGGCTCTCCCACCTATCCACATGGAATCAATAAACAATGTCAACATAACATTGTCTGGAACTGGAACAACATGGGATTTTAATACAGAGTGCTGCTTGGGGTATGATCCTTGTACCAATACATACAAAGTTCTAAACATGTTCTACATTTATTTAAGTTTCCGAGAAAGAAAGAGATGGCGTGGAAAGAGGGGTGATGTGAATTACAAAGATTATGACTCTCGGAAAAGATGAGTCGTGGAGAGAGATTGATATTGATTCTGATTCGGTTCTGCATCGACTGAAGCGATTTTTTGTTCAACAAATGTGTTGCGTTAACGGTGTTATATACTGTGTAGGTTTTATAGATGAATCGGTAATAGTAGCTTTTGAGGTAAGGGACGAGAAGTTTCGGGTCATCCCTTTTCCCCCAGGCGCCTCTCGAATTGGGAAACGTGATTATTCGGACGAGCTTCTGATTGCTTATTCCGTACAAGTGGGAGAGCATTTGGGGCTGTTTGATCATCGGGTGAGAGAGGTTTGGATATTACACGACGTGAACAAGCAAGTATGGAGTAGACACAGAATCAACCTTCCATCTTGTTATCGGACTGTGATTTCGAAGGACGACATTCGGATAGTGATGTTAGGTCCCATTGCTAGCATGAATGGAAATGAAATTTTGATGAGAGCATGTCCACAGGAGCCTCCATCAGTATTGTTATGGTATAATTTGGAAAGTGAAGGGGTAACGAGGGTATGTGAACTATCAAAAGAATTTAAGTACTGGTATGAGCACTTGACTCCACATGTGGAAAGTTTATTCACTTTGAAAGGATTGGGAAAAAAGAAGGAAGAAGGAGAAGACAACAAGAAGGGCAAACATGTGGAGAAGAATGTTGAAGATAATGAAGGACAGAATGAGGGAGGTGGTATGTCAGCACATGAAGAAGATGAGCATGATCCAATCTGGATCTCCCCGAACAAGTATGCATGCCTTGAGGCATTAGATGACTCCATGACAGCTTAATAGTTTATATATGAATATGGTTGGCAATTATCACTTAATAGTTTTATATTTGACAGACTAGTAGAGTGTTACTCTCTAATTTTGCTTCAATTTAATGAATGAAAATTTGCCATACTTTGTTCATCACTCATTTGTACTTTCCTAATTACTCCTATTTTGTATGCAACTGGCCAGTGGATTTGTTGCATGGTTTGAGAGGCATGTATATACATACATATTTTTGTATTTCCTAGAATTCACTGTGAATTTAACTTGGGAGGGAAATTTACCCCAAAAAATAAAAAACTTAGGAGAGAAAGTCATCTGACTTGTAAGATTTTACCAAGTAGAATCAGGATTACGACAACCTTGATAATTGTATATGTATTTCCTAGACTTCAACTTAGGAGAGAAAGTTAAACATAATGTACCAATATTGAAGGTAATGCACTTACATGGCATGTTCTTGAATTGACCTTAGAATTGAGGGAAGGCCAGAGAAGAGGTGTTAATGTTGTTAGATGATCATGAGGCCACTACTCTGTCTTGTTTAGGAGAGTAGAGGCATAAGTTGTAAAAATAATACTATTTAGATGATCAAAAATAATTTGCTATAAAATAAATAAGTAATGATGTTTAAAAATAAAAGCATTCTATTTTTGTGTTGGTTTATAAAAATTATAAGGAAAAATCATCTGTTTTATTTTTATAAAAATTATATGGAAAAATCATCTGAAATCAAGGGTAAGCATAATATATATAAGGGTAAATTGCAGTAGGACCCCCTGAGGTTTAGGTCAATGCCACAAATATGCCGGTCAATGCGATACTTTGCAATGACACCCCCTGGGCCTGTGAAATGACTAGAATGTCCCTTTAATTGTTTCACTTATTATATTAGGGTAATATATAAAGTGTGAAATTACCCATATGCCCAAACACTTCACCCCTCTAAAAAAACTAATTACACTTCCACCCCTTATTACAATATATATATATATATATATATATATATATATATTACGAATATATATACATATTACGAAAATATATATATTACGAAAATTACAAAATTCTAAATAAACACAAAAAAATCGAAACAAACATATATGGTGCGTTTGGAAACTAGTGTTTTCGTTTTCGTTTTTTTATCTCTGAGAACAAAAACTTTTCTTGTTCTTGTCCTAAGGGTAATCTGGAAATAAAAACATGTTTGGTTGGAAATTTTGCCTAAAAAATTTTCGGGAACAAAAAAAAAAATTAATTTTTTGGAGGTTAGGGTTTGGAGGTTGAAGATGGAGATTAGGGAATCTGCAACAATTAATTTTTTTTTGGCTAAGAACAAACAATGCCGAAAACAAAAAAACACCATTTTGGTGTTCTCAAATTTTGAACTAAGGGTGAGAAAACGTTTTTTTACTGTTCACGAAAACAAAAATCGTAAAAGGCTCCCCAAACGCATTTTTGTTCCGGTAAACAGTGGAAAAAACAATAACAAAAACGGAAACACCACTATCCAAACGCACCCATAAAATTCGAAAAAATATATATAATTTGTAAAAAATATATAAAATTTGAAAAAACATATAAAATTAAAAAATATATATAAAATTTGAAACAATATATAAAATTATAAAAAACATATAAAATTCGAAACAAATATATAAAATTCGTAAACAATATATAAAATTCGAAAAACATATAAAATTCTAAAATATATATAAAATTCAAATATATATATATATATATATATATAAATTCAAATTATTTTAAAATTTGAAATAATTTCAAAATATATATATATATATATATATATATATATATATATATATTTGAAATTTTCATTCAAATATATTTAACAGATTGCTAAAGTATTTATTTTGAAATAAAAGAAAGAAAAAGTTCCGTAGTTAAGATATTTCTAGCACTAGATTTTCCTTTTTTATTAATTAAAATTTAAATACCGTTATATTGATTTCTTATTTTTAGAAGTGGAAGCAAAGAATGACAGATGAAAGAAAGTGATCTTGCAAAGGAAATTTTTATAATATTTTTTTACCTTACATTATTTTTATTGAAAAGGAAGAATTTTAGGAAGGAATAAAGTTGATATTGCATGATTCTATTATAAAATTCTTTCCTCTTTAGGAAATGTTAGATATAGAAGGGAGAAAATGTGGTAGGAATTATTTCCAAAATAATTTGAATTTCCAAATGTGGTAGGAATCACTTCAGTCACACTTTATATATATATATATATATATATATATATATATATATATATATTTGAATTTTATATATTTTTTAGAATTTTATATGTTTTTCAAATTTTATATATTGTTTACGAATTTTATATATTTGTTTCGAATTTTATATGTTTTTTTGAATTTTATATATTGTTTCAAATTTTATATATTTTTTTGAATTTTATATATTTTTTCAAATTTTATATATTTTTTACAAATTTTATATATTTTTTACAAATTATATATATTTTTTCGAATTTTATATGTTTGTTTCGAATTTTTTGTGTTTATTTACAATTTTGTAATTTTCGTAATATATATATATATATATTTTCGTAATATATATATATATATATATATATTTTTTTTTTTTGTAATAAGGGGTGGAAGTGTAATTAGTAATTTTAGAGGGGTGAAGTGTTTGGGCATATGGGTAATTTCACACTTTATATATTACCCTAATATAATAAGTGAAACAATTAAAGAGACATTCTGGTCATTTCACAGCCCAGGGAGTGTCATTGCAAAATATCGCATTGACCGACATATTTGTGGCATTGACCTAAACCTCCTGGTGCTACTGCAATTTATCCTATATATAATGTACCCGTATAGATAAAATATGTATATCTCCTTGTAGAAGATTTGAAATTATAATTTTAATTGTTATAGGTATTTTTTGTAGATAAATTTCTCTTAAAATAAATAATTTAAAAAGATATTGTAATTACACAAGGAAACAGAATATCTCCATCCAACGGCTATGAAAAACCCTAATGCTTATCCTCCAATAAATCTCAAGAGGCCGTCTCTGTCTCTGGTGTCTGCGTTTTCTCTCTTCTTCCTCTTCACATACAGCGAGTTACATATACATATAAATATATAACACTCTCGCAATCATATCGAAATGGCCGGAGAAATTTCAGTTTCAAGAGATATTATCTCGGAAATACTGAAGCATCTCCCTGTGAAAACCCTGATGAGAATGAGATGTGTTTCCAAGGTATGGTGCTCCATCATCGACCACGACCTCTCCGCTATCCATTCGCGCCATTCTCGCTCCCATGGCCGTTTCACCTTTGTCGCTGCAGTTTATAATTCAGATACGCTCTCTATGGTTGATCCCAAAACAGGCCAAGTCACTGACATTCTAAATCTCGCAGACATCGACGATTACACATTACTAAATCTTTACGATCCTTTCGGTTTCGATGAACGACAATTAGCTACCCCATTCCAGTCCGTCAATGGCTTATTCTGTACTCTGAATAGTATTCTGAATCCGAGCCGAAGAGAATCCATAGCTCTTCCACCTACCCACATGGGATACGTGAACGATAGGAACGTACCATGGGCTCAAACATCATGCGAGTTTGTTGCAGAGTGTTGCTTGGGGTATGACCCTTCTACCAATACATACAAAGTTCTAAACATGTTCGGTCTTAATATCCGTTCCCGCGATAGAAAAGGATATCATTGGAAAATTGGGGATACGAATTACAAGATTATGACTCTCGGAAAAGATCACTCTTGGAGAGATATTGATATTGATTCTGATTCTGATTCGGTTTTGCATCAACTGAAGCGATTTTCTGTAAGAAAAATTTGTTGCGTTAACGGTGTTATATACTGTGTAGGTTTGATAAACGATTCTAGTGAAAGTTGGTATGATAGAAGTAATGTAGGAGTAATAGTAGCTTTCGAGGTTAGGGATGAGAAGTTTCGAGTCATCCCTCTTCCCAGAATTGGAATTGGAAGCAGTAATAAGCCTTCCGTTGAACATGTCCTACAAGTGGGAGAGCATTTGGGGCTAATTGATCGTAATGTGAGAGAGGTTTGGATATTAAAAGACGACTTGAACAAGCAAGTATGGAGTAGACACACAATCAACCTTCCATCTTTTTATCGGACTGTGGCCCGTAGGAAGCCTTCTCTAGTGATTTTAACACCCATCGGTAGCATCCATGGAGATGAAATTTTGATAAAAGCATTGTCAATAGAGCATCCTATGGTGTACCCTTCAGAATTGTTATACTATAGCTTGGAAAGTAAAGAGATAACATGGATGTGCAAGCTATCAGAACACTTTGACTTGACTCCACATGTGGAAAGTGTATTCACCTTTAAAGGATTGGGAAAAAAGGAGGAAGAAGAAGACGACAACAAAGGCAAACCTGCGGTGAAAGAATTTTTTATATAAATATTGTTAGCAATTGTCACTCATCAGTTTTACTCTCTCTCTCTCTTTCTGAAATTTAATTTTGCTTCAATTTAATAAATGAAAATTTGCCATAATTTGTTGTATCTTTGTTTTTAAAGTCTTTCATTTTTTTTTTGAATTATCATAATCACCGTGTAACAATTACCATTGTATAGTTAATAAATTTTAATTATATATTTAAACCCTAAATAATAATTTAACATTGAAACACTAAATTTATAAGGACTCTTAGAGTTTGAATACAATTGAGTTTCTTAAAGTGATCGAGTACAATTCAATTTGAAAATAATCATAGCATACATATAAATATATAAATTTATGATCAGATTAAAATAGAATTACTGATAGAGATTAGAGACCCATTAGTACAAAACAAAAAGAGAATTTTGTAATTCTACACTACATGTTACAACCGTTTGATCTCTCCATCCAAAGACTTTCAAAAACCCTAACAATCATCCCTCGTTTATATATATATAAATATAAACCCTCTAGAGGCGCCTCTGTCTCTGTAACTCTACATCTGCGTTCTCTCTACACTCCGTTTGATCGATTCTTAATCATTATTGTTAAAATTAATGTCATTTTGTAAAATGTTTACTGGTTTGCATTATTGTTATTAAGTGGGTGTACCACTATGCTTTATTTGAGAGTGATTTATTGAGTGTGTGGGTCTTGTATGTCTAGCAAGAGACAAGAGAAAAAGAAAAGGAAATCATGTAATGGAAGTGTGAGTGTATGTGTGTTGTTTGGTGATGTAGGCTGAGATTTGTGTATTAGAGAAAAGAGTTGTATAGCTGAAGAAAAGTGTGAAAAAGATTCCAGAGAGGCAGGGACTTTTGCTCTGTTTCGTGCCTTAACCAAAATTCCACTCAAAACTGAATTTTCCTCTGTTTTCCTTACTACTATGTTGCTTCCCCTTTGATTCTTCTATCTTTCATATACATTAATCTTTAGTTGGTGAAACAAAAGTCAACATAATTGGTATCAGAGCTCGATTTCGATCTTGAGAAATCCAGGCGTGAAGATTGTTGACGGAAAACAAATCCGGAAGAGATCGGTAGCTATGACAACTTCAAGCAACCAAAATATTGGAGGACACCAAAATTCAATTCCATCGTTTGATGGGGAAAACTATGATTTTTGGTGTGTGAAGATGAAGACCATATTTCTCTCTTATGATCTTTGGGAGTATGAAGAAGATGGTTATTAGGAACCGAAAGATACGGCAACTTTGACGAATGCTCAAAGACAACAATTGAAAGAGCATCGGAAGAAGGATGCAAAAGCTCTTGCCTTGATTCAACAAGGAGTTGTAGATACAATATTTTCGAGAATCATCAACTCAACAAAAACAAATGAGGCTTGGGATGTTCTCCGAAATTAATATAGAGACACAATGAAGGTAAGAACTATAAAACTCCTATCTTTGAGAAGAGATTTTGAAAATATGAAAATGAAAGATATGGAGTTGTTGAAAGATTTTTTCTCTAGATTTATGAAAGTTGTAAATCAAATGAGAACACATAAGGAAATTATTTCCGATTAAAGAATTGTTGAAAAAATCTTGATTAGTTTGCCGGAAAAATATGACCCCATTGTTGCCGTTGTTGAAGGAACCAAGGACCTTGAAATCTTGAGTGTTAAAGAATTAATGGGTTCTATCAGAGCATTTGAGCAAAGATTGAGTAGGCGTTCCGAAAAATCAATTGAAAGTGTCTTTCAATCTAAACTCAATGTTACCTCTAAAATTAATGAAAGAGACCCATCTAGTTTTGATTGACCCAAAGGTAATTCATCTAGAGGAGGAAGATTTGGAAGAAATTCAAGAAGAAGAGGAAGGAATAACTTTGATAGATGCGAAAGTGGAGACTACAATAAACAAAGTTGTGGTATTTGTAAAAGAAGCGGTCATATTGATAAAGATTGTTGGTTTTGGGGAAAACCTCAATGTTTCAACTGCAAGAAATTTGGGCATGTTCAAAAAGATTGCCGGTTGGAAACAAATCAACAAGCAAATTTCTCCGAAGAGCAAGAAGATGAAGCAAATATATTATATCGGTGAATTCTCATGTAAAAATGGGAAATGGTGCTTTGGTTCAAACAAAAGGAAAATGTACCATTGGCATAGAGACAAAGAAGGGAAGAAGATATATCCGAGATGTGTTACTAGTTTCGGATTTGGAGCAAAATTTGTTGAGTGTTGGGCAACTTGTAGAGCATGGGTACTCCATTCACTTTGATGAGGATTCTTGCAAGATTTTTGACAACAAAGGAAAAAATCATATTGTTGCAAAATTGAAGATGGAGAAAAATAGAGGCTTTCCTCTCACTTTCTCATACTCAAAAGATGTGGCCTTGAAGATGGAGATTGTTGATGAGTCGTGGCTTTGGCATAGAAGATTGGGGCACTTGAATTTTCAAAGCTTGAAAGGTCTACAACAAAAGAACATGGTACATGGGTTACCAAGTTCTATCCAATAAGTGAAAGAAGTTTGTGAAAGATGTGCTCTTGGCAAGCATCACCGAGAGCCATTTCCAAAAGAGAAGGCATGGAGAGCAAAAGTACCATTGGAGCTTGTTCATACCGATGTATGTGGACCGATGCAAACACCAACTCATGGAGGTAACAAGTACTTTATTATTTTTGTTGATGATTTTTCAAGAATGACATAGATTTATTTCATGAGACAAAAATCGGATGTATTTTCTATCTTTAAAAAGTTTCAAGCATTTGTTGAAAGACAAAGTGACTATTGTATGAAAATGTTAAGAAGTGATAGAGGTGGAAAATACAATTCAAATGAATTTGACAAGTTTTGTGAAGATATTGGCTTGGAGAGACAATTAACCGTTGGGCACACTCCACAACAAAATGGAGTGGCGGAAAGGAAGAATTGAACCATTATTGAGATGGGAAAATCAATGCTTCATGAGAAGGGGCTGCCCAAATCTTTTTGGGGTGAAGCCGTGAATACCGCCGTTTACTTAATGAATAGAAGTCCAACAAAAGTCGTGGAGGGCAAAACTCCAATTGAAGCTTGGAGCGGAAGAAAGTCATCCGTTAATCACTTAAAAGTGTTTGTTTTGCTCATGTTCCAAAAGAAGTAAGGCACAAGCTTGATGAAGTTAGTGAAAAATGTATCTTTGTGGGTTATAGCTCAAAATCAAAGGGCTATAGACTCTTCAATTTGAAAAAGAATAAATTGATCATTTGTAGAGATGTTCTCTTTAATGAGAAGACGTCTTAGGATTGGAAAGAGAAGAAAGTTCAAGATCAATTCATTCCTCTCAATGAAGAATCGGAAAATCAACAAAATGAAGATGAAGGTGGTCTTGAAGTACAACAAGAAATGCATCCAACAACAAGCTCATAATCAAATCCAACTTCTCAATCAAAAGTTCATCATCTCCAAGTTCAACTCCAAGAAGAATAAGAAGTCTTAATGATGTATATGCTAGTTGCAATTTTTGTGTTCTTGAACCACAAAGCTTTGAAGAAGCAATTAAATAAGAGGCATGGAAGAAAGCTATGGAAGAAGAAATTCGTGTGATTGAAAAGAATAAGACTTGGACATTGGTAGAGAAGCCGAAAGACAAAGATGTGATTGGTGTGAAGTGGATCTTCAAAACCAAATTCAATCCTGATGGTTCTATTCAAAAGAATAAAGCAAGACTCGTGGCAAAAGGGTATTCTCAACAACCCATAATTGATTTCCAAGAAACTTTTGCACCCGTGGCCCGACTTGACACAATTAGAACTCTTGTTGCATTGGTGGCTCAAAAGGGTTGGTTCTTATATCAACTAGATGTAAAATCAGCATTTTTGAATGGTGTTTTGAAAAAATAAGTTTATGTGGAGCAACCTCAAGGTTTTGTTACCAAAGGTAAAGAAAAGAAAGTCTACAAATTGAAGAAAGCTTTGTATGGCCTAAAACAAACACCTCGGGCATGGTATAGTGCAATTGATGCCTACTTCAATGAAAAGGAATTTCAAAGAAGCAAAAGTGAGTCAACCTTGTATTTCAAGACACAAGGTAAATCCGGTATTCTTATTGTCTCTCTTTATGTTGATGATTTAGTTTTTACCGGTAGTGATGAAAAAATAATAAATGATTTCAAGAAGGATATGATGAAAAAATATGAAATGAGTGATTTGGGTTTATTGCATTACTTCTTGGGCATTGAAATTTATCAAAAGAAATGAGGAGTTTTTATTTGCCAAAAGAAGTATGCAAAAACTCTTCTTGAAAATTTTGGAATGTTGAATTGAAAATCCGTTCACACTCCTTTGGTGGTGAATGAGAAATTGATGAAAGAAGATGGAAGCAAAGAAGCAAATGCATCTCTCTATAGAAGTTTGGTTGGAAGCCTATTGTATTTGACGGCTATAAGGCCGGATATCATGTATGCTACAAGTTTGTTGTCCCGATTTATAAACAAACCAAGTCAAATACATTATGGGGCTGCCAAGAGAGTGTTGTAATATATTCAAGGTACACTTGAATTGGGTATCTTATTTGAGAAAAATGTTGATACAAAATTGATTGGGTTTTGTGATAGTGATTGAGCCGGATGTGTTGATAATATGAGAAGCACTTCCGGGTATGCATTCTCGCTTGGTTTGGGTGTATTTTCATGGGCATCCAAGAAGCAACAAAGTGTGGCGCTATCTACTACCGAGGCCAAATACGTTTCAGCATCATTGGCAACTTCACAAGCAATTTGGTTAAAGAGAATTTTTAGAAGATGTTAGTGAGAAGTAAGAAGAAGCAACTCTAATATTATGTGATAACAAAGAATCCGGTCTACCACAGCAAGACGAAACACATTGCCATCAAGTATCATTTTATCTGAGAGAATGTTGAAGATGAAGAGATTAAACTCAAATATTGCAAAACCGAAGATCAAGTTGCGGACATTTTCACCAAAGCTCTACCAAGAGACAAGTTACAATTTCTTAGAGAAATATTAGGTATTACAAAATGGCATTAAAGAGGAGTGTTAAAATTAATGTCATTTTGTAAAATGTTTAGTGGTTTGCATTATTGTTATTAAGTAGGTGTACCACTATGCTTTGTTTGAGAGTGATTTATTGAGTGTGTGGGTCTTGTATGTTTAGCAAGAGACAAGAGAAAAAGAAAAAGAAATCATGTAATGGAAGTGTGAGTGTATGTGTGTTGTTTGGTAATGTAGGCTGAGATTTGTGTATTAGAGAAAAGAGTTGTATAGCTGAAGAAAAGTGTGAAAAAGATTCCAGAGAGGCAGGGGACTTTTGCTTTGTTTCATGCCTTAACCAAAATTCAACTCAAAACTGAATTTTCCTCTATTTTCCTTACTATTATGTTGTTGCCCCTTTGATTCTTCTATCTTTCATATACATCAATCTTTAGTTGGTGAAACAAAAGTCAACAATTATTCACACACGTGAATATATATATATATATATACACACACACAAAACACTTACACTCATGCCCATCATATCCAAATTGCGAACAAGATGAATAAACGTAGAGAATTTTCAATTTTGAGAGATACAATCTCGGAAATACTGAAGCATTTTTCTGTGAAAACCCTAATGAGAATGAGATGTGTTTCCAAGGTGTGGTACTTCATAATCGACCACGACCTCTTCGCTATCCATTCGTGCCATTCTCGCTCCCATGGCAGTTTCACCCTTCTCGTTTTAGGTTTGTATTTCGCTGCAGGTTTGTATTCACATGCATTCTATATTCTTGATCCCGAAATAGGCCAAGTCATTGACATTCTAAGTCATGAAGACATCGAGGACTTCATAAAGCTAAGATATCCTAAAATTGGTGACAAAGTAGTAGCCTCCCGTTTCCAGTCCATCAATGGCTTAATCTGTACTCCGAAGAGTATATTGAATCCAAGCCAAAAAGAAACCATACCTCTTCCACCTATAACAGTCAACATACCATTGGGTGGAACAAAATTGAAATTTGATACACAGTGTTACTTGGGGCATGACGCTTCAACCGTAGCTGCGACAAGTTTTTGGCTATTTTTGTTGCGATGTCCAAATTGTTCGTGGGTTGGTTTTATGATTTGTCCACGACTTATATACATTAAAGTCCGTGGTATATACATGATATTCACCAGAATATAGGGTTTGGATGTGAACTTACGAGAAAGAAAAAACTTAGGGTTTGGATCATCATTGTCTATAAATACCTAAGTCTTCAACAAGAGGAGGCACATCTTAAAGAATTCTCTGCAAGTTTCCTACAACTGTTTCTTCTTCTACAGAGCTATACATATGGTGAGAGAATATTATTCAGTGATTAGAGATACACAAATTCTCTTTTGTTTTTGGACGTCTTCAATCGTGTTTCTACATCGACGATTTCTATGCACGATTGAATGGTATAGTTGCTGAAAAATTCACACACCATATATAGCAACGTGGTTGCGTTGATCCGTTGAAGAACGAAGCCGTCTGAGTTCGAAGATCAAAACAGGAGGCTTCGTGGTGATTTTGATCTATTGAGAAGTAGAGCCATCAGAGTACGAAGATTAGAGCGAAAGCTTCGTGGAGCGCGAGTGAATCTAGACTTTCAGACGTAGAGTGAAGAATAATAAATTATAGCGGTTGTAAGTTCTGTTTTCATAGAGTTTGTACAAATTCTCTGATTCGTAGTGCATCGATACCAGAGCGTATTTGTGATTTTTACTTGGAGTCTTTCCAAGGTTTTTCACTTATATTCATATTTGATTGATTGATCTGTTTTTGATAATTGAATTGAGAATTAGGGTTTGTGACTAATTAAAATTGAATTTTCGTTAAATAATTTTAATTAATCATAAAATTGACAAAAAACCTATTCACCCCTCTCTAGGCTGTTTCACTATCGTCTAGGTAATTTCAGGGTTACTAATGAATTTCTTTTTTAGTCTAAATGCATAAAACAAACTACTTACACTGGAGGAAACACTGGTATGCTCTGGAGCAGAGACTGAAGAACCTGACCTGTCTTGGGCTTGAACTGGAGGAACTTGAGAAGTAGGGGCCTGTTGCACTGGTTGATCCGGGACTATAGGATTTTGCTCAGGAGGGACACCCAGAGGATCCAAGGGAATGGTTCGCACTACCCTTTTGGACATTTATCTCCTTCTTACTGGAATCAGATCACGGGTAAAAGGAGGGACTTCATCCAGGCTATGATCAACAAGGTAACTGGGGGTGCCTCTGGGATGATCAATATCGGAAAAGCACATCACCAGATCATTTTTGAAGACATCCCTTACAGTGGCCCTGCGAGCATCTGAGGTGACAAAATCCTGGATAAAGTCAAGAGTGGACCTCCAAAAGATGTCATACGAAGGGGTGATATCCCCCCGACGAAGCTGTGAATGTATTTCAAAAGGATTAGCCATAATGAAAATGCCTGGGATGTTGGCTGACATAAATCTTTCAGAATGGGGGATGAAACCGAACAGAGGGAATGCTTCAGTGGGAACACTTTGATCGAAACCAAATTATCGGGAAACTCTGTGGGGATTATAGTGGGCATAGGATGTGATTTCTTCAAACCATAAGGGTAGAGAAAACTTTCTAAGAACCAACAATAACTCAAAATCTGATAAAGGGGATTCTGGTACAACCTGCAGTAAACGGGGAGCTTCACCAAAGAGGGATTGTGGAGAATAGCAGAGTTAGGCCTGAAATTGAAATCTCCCTCCAAATCCAACACAGAGACGAGATCATCTCTGAATACAGTATTTGACCACCTAGCAGCACGACTGAAACCCCAAGGGTCTTCAAATGGCTCGGTCGCCTGCAAATCATGAGGAGGGGGAAAGAGGTCTGAAAAACGTTCCATAATGAACAATGACAGAAAAAATATTGGATATCGGTGCCTTCACTTCATAATGGCCAACGGAGCGCCGCATGCCAAAGGTGACTGAATCAAGTCGTTTGTAAATGGTTCCAAGGAAAAGAGGGCCCAATGCCATGGTCCTACCCAGTGCCAATTGGGCAACCAAATTGAAATCATTTTCGTATGAGTTATCTTACATGAAATCATTTTCGCATATATAAAAGTCATGAAATAAATAAATAATTACAATAAAATAAATTATTGATAGAGATTTGTAGTATGTTTACCAACTTAAAACATTTCTTGTTTGTTACTTTCATTTCTTGAAATGTGATAATAAAACTAAAATTACGTATTTTTTAATTTACTTCACTAACAAAGAATAAAATAAAATAAATAAGTAACAGATAAAAAATTGATTAAATAAATAAATAGATAAATCATAAATAAAACTGCACAAATAAATATTAAATATTAAATCAATATGAATAAATAAAATTAAAATTTTGAAAAACAAATTCACTTAAAAAAAATTCAAAATTATTTTATTTATTTATTTTAAAATTATATTTTTATTGTTAATTATTTTGTTAAACATATTTTACAAAACATACTTTCTGTTTTTTGTTTTATTTTCAAAAATATTGATTTTATTTTGAATATTTCGTGTTAGTAACCACGCTAACTAGACTTGTCAACGGATTGGATTCGGATGGGATATAGTTAAATCCATATTCAATTTGTTATAAATTGGACTGTCAGATTTGGATTATAAACGGATTATCGAATTTTTTTGCTAATCCATATCCAACTAATTGGATTCGGATTAAAATCCGATCCATTGATAGGTCTATTGATAAGGATGGCAAAACCCCCGATCTGATTCGAATCCGATAATTCGCCATATTTTAATTAATTAATTCATACCCGAATTTCTTTATTTTCGAATATCCAATTCCATCCGATTATCTAATTACAAAAATCAGTAAATAAATTTAATTTTTTAATGTTTTACTAGCATCAGTAAATACCAAATTATCAATCAATACTTAAAACACATGTCCATGACAAATGAAAAAATAAATTGGAACATTATTAAGTATAGTATTGTAAGGGCTAAAAATATCAGGTTCGCTCATATTAATTTGTAGGTGCAACATGTTAAAGCCCATGTGCAGGTCCGACCCTTTAAGAAGAGAATTCTAGAATTTCTTTGAGTACAAGTCAGAATCCCAATTAAAATAGGAATTGATTGAGATAAAAAAAATTATGATTGTAAATTTCAATAATTAAGGGATATGATTATTATTCGATTGGCCAAAAAACCCATCAAACTCTTGTATAAATAATATGTAATAAGTATAGATGATCAATTATAATAACAAAATAATTAACAATTAACATTTATATATCAAATCTATATATATATATATATATATAGTAAATAAGAATCCATATTCGTCTAATATGATATATATATATATAGTAAATAACAATCCATATTCGTCTAATATGATTCGTATCAAAATCTCCATTAACAGTTCTACGCCCAACACATTTTGATCTCTCCATCCAAGGGCTCTGAAAAACCCTAACAAGCATCCTTCCTTTATAAATCTCAAGAGGCCACCTCTCTCTTCTTTCTTCCCTCCGTTTGGTCCATTCTTTCATATAACCACACTTATATATATATATATATATATATATCCAAATTGCTAACAAGATGAATAATCTCGGAAGAGAATTTTCACTTCCAAGAGCAACAATCTCGGAAATACTGAAGTATCTTGGTGTGAAAACCCTAATGAGAATGAGATGTGTTTCCAAGGTGTGGTGCTCCATCATCGACCACAACCTCTCCGCTATTCATTCGCGCCATTCTCGCTCCCATGGCAGTTTCACCCTTCTCGCTGCACATAATGATGCAGAAATACTCTATACTCTTGATTCCAAAACAGGGGAAGCCATTGACACTCTATATCTCCCAGACTTGGGCGACTCCGAAGAGCTAAATCTACTGGATCTTTCTGAAGAAGATATTCGCCCTTTCCAGTCCGTCAATGGCTTAATCTGTACTTGGAATATTATTTTGAATCCGAGCCGAAAAGAAATCAAATATCTCCCACCCATTCCGTTGAATCATACCAAAGTAGCATTGGGTCGAAGCAAATGCAAGTTTGTTACAGATTGCTGCTTGGGATATGACGCTCCTACTGATACATACAAAATTCTCGGCTTCTGTTCTCGAGAAAAGAAGATTGGGAAGGAGTACAAGATTATCACTCTCGGAAAAGATGACGAGTAGAGAGATATTGAAATTGATTCGCTTTCGATTTCGCTTCCCCTTCCCCTTCAACATCGACATATTTGTTGTGTTAACGGTGTTATATACTGTGGAGGGGGGATTTATGGACCTTCTTGTGATAGCGGAACGGTATTAGTAGCATTTGAGGTAAGGGCGGAGAGGTTCCTATTCGTCCCTTTTCCTCAAGACACTTCTGGTTTTACGAGGTATGACGAGCGTTGTATTCTACGAGTGGGAGAGCATTTGGGGCTGTTTGATCCTAAGGTGAAATATGTTTGGATATTACAAGACCTGAACAAGCAAGTTTGGACTAGACACAGAATCAACCTTCCGTCTTGTTATCGGACTGACGATTTGGTGGATTTAACACCCCTTGGTAGCATCAATGATGATGAAATTATGATACAAGCCTCCTCAGAAGGCTCTGAAAATTTGTTATACTATAGTTTGAAAACTAAAGCGGTTACGAGGGTGTGCGCACTGTCAGAAGAGTCACGGTGTTGCTACTTGACTCCACATGTGGAAAGTTTATTTACTTTTAATGGATTGGGGAAAAAGGGCCAAAGTTGAAAGACTAGGACATTGTTACTACTCTCTCTCTCCCTCTTTGTTTCTGAAATTTAGATTACCTTCAATTTAATCAATGAAAATTTAGCATCTTTAAATGTGATGAATGCTTCGAGTTTCAATCCCAAATATTTCCTTCTTTGCTCTCTTTAAAAAGAAAAAGGAATTGGGTTTTTTTTTAGTTAAGTCATATAATTTTTGATGCATTTTGACACTTGTCTCATTTTAAAATTTTATTAGAGATCATATTAATCTTATTTTATGTTCGGTAAATTACGCTTTCGTTCCCTCTTATTAATGTAAATTGCACCTTCATCCCCTCAACCAAATTTTGAAATGTAAAATGACTAAAGTACCCCTAAATGTGTATGAGGATCTATTTGTCCATCCATAAATATGTGAAAGGTTATGAGATTTATTGCACAACAATGTTTCAGGAGTTATTTACTTGTCTTTACAAGGGAAATAGAGTTTACTATAGATCACACCAAACATATAGATCATTGAACATGATTAGCGTGAGTAATGATTATTGTTATGAGTGTGTATGAGTTATCTTACTCACCATGGAATCATTTTCGTATATATAAAAGTTATGAAATAAATTTGTAGCATGTTTACGAATTGAAAATATTTCTCGTTTTTTACTTTATTTCCTGATGTGTGATAATAAAACTGAATTAAATAGTTTTTAATTTACTTTACTATAAAAGAATAAGATAAAATAAATAAATAACAAATAATAAAAATTGATTAAATAAGTAATAAATAATGCAAAATAATAAATAAAATAAATAGATTAAATAATAAGTAAAAATTCACAAATGAATATTAAATATAAATAAATATAAATAAAATTTTGAAAAAAAATTGAATTAAGTATTTTTCAAAACAATTTTATTTATTTTTTAAAAATTATATTTTTATTATTAATTATTTTGTTAAACATATTTTACGAAACATACTTTATCTTTTTTGTTTTTATTTTCAAAAATAGTTAATTTATTATCTATTTACTCCTACTATAGATGCTTTTTTGCACTTCACTTGAATATCTTTGGGAAAATTACAGATTTAACGATAATCTGAGATATAATTGCAAATATAACAAGAGAAAATTTTCATTTACAACAAATAACCAAAGTGTAAACTTATTTACAAATTACACAATTTTTATATACTTAATTATAAAAATAACAAAATATTTATTTATAATGACTAAACTATCCTTAAGCTATTTTAAACCCCTATATAATTGTATTCAATTTTGTTCCTAAATTACCCTTTATATTAATTGATCAAATAGTTCATAATATATAATTTTCATAATACACTTACTGTAACTAGGGTTCATTTATATCCTTCTTATTCCTTGCGCATAACTGGTTGTAGGAATCGATATTATTGTGATTTTAAAAATGAAAATATTGAAAACCTGAACATATTTGCTTGTTTTTTTGTATTTTCATTTTATGTAAAAGAAGAAGAAGGATGAGGATTAAAATAAAATAACAGAAAATAAAAAAACAATCTGCATTTGCACCATGGCCTGCGTGTGCAAAGCACTTGCGTGCAACAGGGTAGTTTGTTTTTCTTTATTTTTTGGCATTAAATTTTTCAATATGCAGAATATGGGTAAGTGCCAAAAAAATGAAAAGCAGACTTGTGTGTTTAATTAGGTAAAATGGTTTAAGTTGTCCGAATTTTATTTAATTATGTCAAAATTATTTTTTAAGGTATCCAAATTTTATTTTCATGATGTCAAAATTATTTTTAAGGTGTGCAAATTTTATTTTACGATGTCAAAATTATTTTTCAAGTTGACCGAATTTCATTTGATCACTATGACAAAATTACTTTTCAAGGTGTCCGAATTTTATTTCATGATGTTATAACTATTTTTCAATGTGTCTGAATATCATTTAACCATGTCAAAATCATTTTTCAAGGTCCGGATTTTATTTCATGATGTCAGAACTATTTTTCAATGTGTCTGAATTTCATTTAACCATGTCAATTATTTTTCAATGTCAACATTATTTTTAAGGTGTCCGAGTTTTGTTCCGCGATGTCAAAATTATTTTTCAAGTTGTCCGAATTTCATTTGACTATGACAAAATTATTTTTCAAGGTGTTTAAATTTTATTTCATGATGTCATAACTATTTTTTAATGTGTCCGAATTTCGTTTCACGAGTTCAAAATTATATTTCAAGGTGTCCGAATTTTATTTTACTATTTCAAAATTATTTTCCAATATGTCTGAATTTCATCTCACGAAATCAAAATTAATTTTCAAGTAATCCGAATTTCTTTTCAAGTGAAAAAAAAAACTCATCGGTAAACAAACCACGTGGTTGTGATCTTTAAAATGAAAATATGGAAAAGTTTGAAATATTTCCTTGTTTTTTCTTTTTCTTTTCTTTTTTGATATAAAGAAAAACAATGTGGGTTAGGTGCAGTAAAGAAAAACAAAGGGTAATTTAGGTTGAAATCACGCAAGTTTTGTACAATATGCAGTAAGGAAAAATAAAGAAAAATATGGGTAGCTTGAAATATGGAAAGACAATCTCCAATATGGTATGTTGGTTTCAAAAAAACATTAGATTTAATTAGGCATTAAATATGGGTAGCTTGAAATATGGAAAAACAATCTGCAGGTATGTTGGCTTCAAAAAAGCATTAGAGATTTAATTAGGTAAAATGATGATGTTATGTAATTTAGTAAAATTTAATAATTTAAAAGGGTTTTATTGTTTGTTGACCCAAGGTTTTTCACCATGGGCAAACATGACATTTTGATGATAACAAGCCATTGAATGTGTTGAATTTAATGTCTACTTGAGTGATGCTTAATAGGTTGTTGATTCAAAATAAACTCAAGAGAGCTAGTGGATCCATGAGAAGATCAAGCAAATGTGTTTTGAGCTCAAAAGACATTGAAGAACAATGATGGAGATATCAACCCAAAGCTTAAAGAAATTGTAGATTAAAGAATTGGGTAAAGTAGGCTTGGGTGAGTGTTAGACTTAATGTAAAATTATTTTTGAAATAACTTATTTGAAAGCTCAACTCTTGACCAACTAGTATATAGGACTATGCATATCATTGACGTCAGTCATGAGTCCTTACATCATTAGCATTAGACTATGAACATCATTGATGATACATTTATATATACTCTTTGCTAAAGTTGAGTTAGTTCAAGCTTTCATAAACTATGGAAGAACTCAACAAATAGATTATCCTAGAACCATAAAAAAAAAAATTCATATCACTTAAAATGGATTCTAGATGCATATTAAAGCTTTGAACAAAATTACTAAATCGTGAAAATCTTTTGTCTAATATTGAGAATTTGTTTAAATTGAAAAATTATTTTATGATCTCAATATTGACTTTAAGAATGTCAAGGACCTTAATAAGTCTCTAATACATTATAGGAGTGTGTCTAAGTCATTTCGGAAAAATCCCAAAAGATTTCATGAAAAAACATCAAGTGGGTAAAATGTTCGAAATGAAGCGTCACATTCAAACGACCATATTGCACTCACAAATAGGTCAAATGGAGTGATTCAAAAGCCTAAAATCAAGAGCTTCAAGTCATATTTCCAAAAGGCTAAATAATGCCTCAATCTGAGTTACATAAATTTAGTTATAACCAAAAGAATGAACTGCGTTGAAACTAGGCTGAACAACCCACCCAGTCGACTGGATCAACAGGCAATCGACTGGCTTTGAAAAATATATGAAAAAAAAAATCTTGGAATGATTTTTGAAGACCCAGTCGACTGCCCCAAAAACCTAGTCGACTTCCTCATCCTGACTTTGAATTCTAATGGCTAGTTTCGAATCTAAAGTGTTTCAAAACTTCCCAAATCACCCCCAAACGGCTATATTGTGTTCTCACTCTATATATATGCCATATATGAAACAAAAATGGGTTGGATAAGAGAGGGATAGGAGTATGAAATAAATCTACCTTCTGTGCATCAATTTTGAATTCATTTTTGGGTAGAAAACTCCTACATGGATCACCCCATGAGCATCATTCATATTTTCTTCTTGTGATTCATTCTTCATACTTGAGTTGAGATTTTCAAGTAAGTATTTCATTTATAACTCTAAGTATGTGAGGAAGTGAGCTTTAAATTTCCATAACTATCTATTGAGAAAAAATATTGTACACTCAAATTCCATTCTTATTCTTTGTGAGTGAAAGACCAAGAGGTTATCTTGGCATGGGATGGGCTTGTTGAAGCTATGTAAAGATTTTTATCTATCTTAAAAAAAGAGGATTAGGTTGGCTTTCCACCCGCAAGAGTGAGCAAGGTCAGCTCTTCACCCACAAAAAGGAGCATGTAAGGGTTTACTTTTCACCCGCAAAAAAAGCATGATAGTGGAATCCTTGAGAGGTTTTCTTAAGGCATGGACGTAGACCAAAGCTTTGGTTGAACCATGTAAAATCTCGGTGTCTATGGTGTGCATTTTCTCTAATCCTTATATCATTACTTTAAAAGCAATTGTCATTTTCACTCTTGAGTTTTATATATGAATGCTATAAAATTGCTTGTGTTTGTGTATTAATGAAGAGATTAGGAAAATGCATAGTTGAAGTGAATTGAATTATGAACTTGGTTAGATATGGTGTAGATTATAACTTATTTACTCTCTTATTCATCTATAATCTAAGTGAGCACCAAGTGTTTGATAGAACTTATCTTCAACACACCATAGCATAAAATGTTCATAAGCACCCCAAGTGTTTAACACAATGCATATTCAACATAACATCATATTTGAGAGTTTATGTTTATACTCAATGTTTGATTACCTTTCATAAACTTTACAAGATGTTTATCATGACATATAACACTTTGCATTATATCTATATGTATGAGAAAAGTGTTCATACATTGTTAGTTAAAATTCTTACTTGGGTGCTTGAACTATTTCTCATTCTATTTGAATCAATGATGCATGTATTTAATTGTGTAAATCACTAATGCATTATTCAAAGTATGAATTGAGTTAGTTACTTAAGAGATCATCTATCTTGCTAAGTGTTTGACTAGAGTCTTACAATGTCTATCTTGTTAAAACAATGTCAAACCGAAAAAGTCTCAAAGTTTGTAATTGACCATATTCATCCCCCATCTAGGTGTCAATATGTGGCCAACATTTTCAACTTGTGTAATTGATGTGCGTCAGGTGTGTACAAAATATGTGGTTAAAAACAACACCTTAAAGACGCCCTAGGTTTTACCCTACAAAAGCGCACATATCAATAGTAGAATAGTAAAGCTTGAGTAAGGGATATCGATCCCATATAGACTAAGATTATTCACTTTAATAGTTCAAAATCACTGAACTATATTTCTGAAAATTGTTTATTTTGGTGGTCGAAAGACCAAATTATCTAATCTTAACTAAATTAACTAAAAAGCAAAGTAAATTGGGTTGTGATTCAAGAGAGGGATAAAATTAGGGTTTTCATCACTCCACCACTAACCTCATAACATAGTTTTGTCAATGTAACAATTGTAAGAAAGCGATCCATAGACTATGAATCAGGTCGTATCGCAAATAACTAAATACGACCCCAAAAAGAATTATCATCAACCTGATTGCGACAACCCATTTCAAAACTAAATTGATTAGTGCATGCCAATTAAATTACTCTAATTTACTCCTAATTCATGAAAATAAAGTAAAGCATGTCTATCTCAATTTGCCAAGGCATGGCCTGTGTCAACCTAGGGTTTCAAGTTTCATTACCACCATTATGTAAAAAATCAAAATTAAGCATCCGAGTTCCAGCCCATAATGAATAATTATGATTGTATAAGATAAATATATTTATTAAGTCTAAAACAAGAATCATAATAAACATGTAAACTTGTTTCAAGAATAAAACCGGTCTCTCATCTACTACAATCATCACAGTATGGTCACAACTTTCCCTCATTACAATTGAAAACAAAGATAAAAACTACATTACTTGGCTAGGGTTTTGCTAGAAAACCCTAGATACCGAATTAGTTGCTCATGGTAGAAAGAGACTGCATCATTGATGTAGAATCGCCCTCCATTGTCGTCTTCTCCGGATCTCTAGGTTTTGATAGGCTCCTCCTTGGAATGATAGATGAATTTCCAAAAAATATTCTGAAAACTATGTGTAGAGAAGTCCCTTAGATCTGTAGCAAAGCTTGGTATTTATAGACAAAGTCAAGGGAAACCCTAACTTGTGGAATAAGATTACCCTTTTTTGTAATTTCACACATAACCAAGCAAAACCCTAATATCTGATGTATAATATGTGTATATTACATGTATAGAGGTGTTGGGGTCGAACTTAAAGTCATCCGAGTCAAAATGGATCAATCTGGGTCAAAATAGGATTTTGGCTCGAATCTAAAATTTCCAACTTTTTCTGCAGGACACCTCTCACTCTTTTGATCATATCTGAAGCTACACACATTGGATGGATGGGTCTAATATATCCTTGAAAACATAACTTCAAGATCTTGATGACAGGCTTAAAAATCACCCTATTTGGACCTTTTTTGACCGAGATATGAGCTCCCTAAGTTGACTAAAATTTTGTGCTAAAAACACTATAGCATTCCGCACCTACGCTTCAAGCGTAGCTTCCTACCCTTCAAGCGTAGAAACTCACTTTCTGGCCATTTTTTGCAACTGAAAGCGTAGGTCAAGCGTAGAAAAACTCTCGGAAACCACTTTCCTTGATAATTGCTCTATTTGAACCCCCTCGACTCTCTCGGTATGATTCTTGAAGTTACGGCTCCGAAAAATGACATTTTCGCCCTCTGGGAGACATTTTTTTCTTGAAAACACCTATTTTGTTCTTTCTTTTGGATAGACACAAGTACTTTTGTAGTTAATTCACCAAAGTTAGCTCAAATTCTTCATTAAGCTCCTAAAACACGCTTAAATACACAAACGACATAAAAATATCAAATAATGAATTGTAAAGACGTAACAACAGAAAGATAGGGGCTTAAAATTGATACTTTTTAGCACCTCTCAGTAATTTATAAATAAGTTTGTACTTTCACTATTTTTTGTAAATACAATTTATCTCTCGTTACATTTGTAATTATACCCCAATTTATTGTTAAATCTGTAGTTTTCCCAATATCTTTTATTGACGCTTTGATACTCAATTTATACCAAACGTATTTTGCCTTTGGCCCATAAAAATGAAATCAAAACTCAATCATATTGATTCTTTCCAAAATACTAGCAATCAGTTCTCCATCTTGCTTCTCAAGTAATGTTAACTCTCTCATATCCCAATTTTTGTGGGATTGATGTTACCCTCCGATTTGTTCGGCATATCCTTTATGGTTCTTGTGGTGATATGGCTTGATTAATGGGGCTATAATTTTAGGCCCCTACAGTGGCCCCTAAGGATTCGGGCCATTTGAATCAGAATCAATCCATGGGAATTTGGATCAATCCTACATCTTCCTGAATGGGTCGGCCCATCCCTTTGTTGGGTTTATTGTTGAAGTGGATTACTCCTTGGGCCTGAAATTCCGACCCCCTACAATACTTTTTCAAATGTCGGTATATGTTCCTGCACTCAAAATTTCAATTATCAGGGTTCTTAAGCCCCATAAGATTATCACATGCATATTAACGATTTTGCGTACTACGCGATTTTTATTCTTTTACTTGATAAAGAATTAATAAATAAATTTATTTACCCTTGATCTTGCCTACTAACATTCTTCGAGTATTTCGTCTTAATCTTGGTGATTACCTTTTTTCATGCATTTTGCTTTACTTTTTGGTAATTGGCTTTTTTGTGCATGTTGCCCTTTTTATCATCTTAACAATAGGCAATTAGAGGTGATTTGTCACTTTAATTGTATAGAGGCATTTAGATGCAGTTTACCACTTTTTTATTTTGTTGAATCATCTTTTAAGTATACACGTAAAATACGTTATGCTTTGTTTTCTTTTCTTTTTTTTATAAATCAAAGATACAATGTTAGTTTTTTTTTTACGTACTTGGCCTCAATAGGATCAGCCGTGAAGGGTTGAGGGACACCAGAGTCAACCTCACAAGGGGCATGGGTGCAGTAGTTTGGGGGACAGAAGAAGGGATGGAGACATCGCCCGACTCCTGTGGTCACCAACCGACACTGTGGCACTGTTATCAGACATAATATATAGAGGGAGGCTAGAATTAAAGAAGACCAGAAAGAAGAATGAAGAACACACTTACATTCAGAATTCCCAGAAAACGATAAGCCCTTGAGAGTTGAGAGAGAGTAAAAGTCGCAAAGATTGAGAGTGCCCAGTTGAGTTGGAGCCCAACAAGAAATTAAACTAAAGTACAATAAATATGAGAAATAGCCCGGCCCAATCAAATGAATATTCTGGAATTCGTTTGGGCCCAAGTTCACAATCCATCGAAAATCCCACACAATCAGGGAATAATGCCATGTAATTTAAGGAAATTGTCCCATGACATTGGTGTATAAAAAGACCTCTCAATCTTCAATAAAGGCATCGAGTGTTTGACCAAAAATACGCACTTACATCTATAATGCTGCTTGTTAGTTACCACACCCAACACAAGAAGTTTTGATCTTGCTTTGTGTATTCTCCAATCTCCATCTTCGTCAGTTCTCTCTTCCCTCCGTTTGATCATTTCTTCATATAACCACTCGGTTTCCCATCATTATTGCCATATCCAACTTGCGAACAAGATGAATAAACACACAAAATTTTCAGTTTCAAAAGATATTATCTCCGAAATACAGAAGTATTTGTCTGTGAAAGTCCTAAAGCTACGTTTGGTACGGTGAAATGGAATGGAATAGAATAATCAATCTCATTCTCTTGTTTGGTTGTAAATATGTAGTAACTAGGAATGGAATCAACTTGAAGGCAAATGTTCCAAAAATACCCCTCTTTGTAATGAATATATAATTTTAATAAAATAATTTTATTTTATAATTTTATTCTCAAAAAATGGTGGAAGATAACAAGAATAGTAGTAGCGCACAATAGGGGTGGTGGTGGTGTATTTACTTAGAATGTGAGAGGGTTTTTAAGTAATTTTATGTTTTAAAATCATTCATTAAGGAATGGAATAACCATTTCATAAATTTAGTAATGGAATGATTTTTCATTCTAATGAATGGTTTTTCATTCCTTGGGAATGGTCATTTTCATTCAAATGTTCATACTAAACAAAGGAATGGATTGAATGGGTATTTCATTCCATTCCTTCGTACCAAACATGACATAATAAGAATGAGATGTGTTTCCAAGGTTTGGTGCTCCATCATCTACCGCGGCCTCTCCGCTATCCATTCCCGTTATTCTCGCTCCCATGGCAGTTTCACCCTTGTCGCCGCAAATTATAATCCAGACACACTCTATCTCTATATTCTTGATCCCAAAACAGGGGAAGCCATTAACATTTATCTCCCAAACTTGGGCGACTCCGATGAGCCAATTTTACTGGATCCTCCTCGCGATGACGATGAAGATTTAGATAACACACTTTTTGACTTAGATAAGTTAGCTACCCATTTCCAGTCCGTCAATGGCTTAATTTGTACTCAGAATAGTATTTTGAATCCGAGCCAAAAAGAAATCAAGTCTCTCCTACCCATTATTCCACTCAAAGTACCATTGGGTCGAAATCAAATGCAAATATGTTACAGATTATTGCTTGGGATATGACCCTCCTACCAATACACATAAAATTCTCTGCTTCTTGTTGTGCGGATAACCAATTCTAATGCAAACACACACAAAATTGACACAAGATATTATAGTGGTTCCCCAAAAAATATGGGTACGTCCACTTTGAGAGTTGTTTCAATAATTTGAGTTTGAAAACAAGGTGTTCGGGAAGAGGATACTAAACCTGTATCGACTCGACTCAACCGTACACACACTCTCACTCACAGAAACTCACAAGGTTTCTTTATCTCTCGTGTATCACTCACTCACAGATATATATCTCTCTTGTATATATCACAGTGTATTTATATATTACTCTCTGTTTTTCCTTTTCAACTACTCTCAACTACATGTATCAGCTCATATATATAGAGCTAGGAAAGAGAAGAAGCAAACATCAACTTGATAACATCTTTGTGTTGGCAGAGGAGTAAACAAATTTGTTCACGTATGTATGAGTTGGCAAGATAGACATTCCAGCTTGTTGTGATATAGAGAGGTGGTCGCTGAAGAGATATTGCATGAAGAGTTACATGTATATGGTATGGAACTGTAACTGTAACTGTCAATTCTCCCCCTTCCATACCAATAGGAGAAGAACGTTTCCCGCTGCGCTTCAGTTGATGTCCATCCGAGCTATGTCTCTGCATAACTTCAGCTTATCTTAAGTAACAACTTTAGTCAACATATCAGCAGGGTTCTTGTCTATATGGATCTTAACAATATTCAAAAATTGTTGTTCCATCACTTCGCGTATCCAGTGATAGCGAATGTCAATATGTTTCGTACGGGAATGGTACATTGAATTCTTGCTCAAGTCCAGAGCACTCTAACTGTCACAATGTACTTTGTATTCTTTCTAAATAATACCCAGTTCTTGGAGAAACTGTTTCACCCACAACATTTCCTTTCCAGCTTCCGCTGCAACAATGTATTCTGCTTCTGTTGTAGATAAGACAACACACTTCTGCAATCTGGACTGCCATGACACAGCTCCCCCTGCAAAAGTAAATAGAAATCCCGAAGTAGATTTCCTACTATCAATGTCGCCGGCCATATCTGAATCTGTATAGCCTTCCAAGATTGGTTCTGGTCCCCCATAGCACAAGTATAGTTTCGATGTACTCTTCAGGTGCCTCAGAATCCACTTGACTGCTTCCCAATGGTCTTTTCCTGGATTCGAGAGAAATCTGCTCACAACGCCTACAACGTGAGCTATATCCGGCCTGGTGCACACCATTGCATTCATCAAGCTTCCAACCACTGAAGAGTAAGGAATTGATTCCATCTCTTCCTTTTTCTTTCGTAGAAGAGGGACACGATCTCTTGCTCAGGTTGAAGTGATTAGCCAGCGGAGTACTGACTGGCTTGGCATTTCCCATGTTGAACTTTGCAATCACCTGTTCAACATACTTCTCTTGTGACAACCACAGTTTCTTGGCTTTCCTGTCACGAACAATCTTCATGCCCAAAATTTGCTGAGATGGGCCTAGGTCCTTCATATCAAAGGACTTGGACAGTTCTTGCTTCAGCTTGCTAATCATATTAGCATCATGTCCAACTATCAACATGTCATCAACATACAGCAATAAAATAACAAAATTACCATTAGGGAATTTTTGAATGTAGACACATTGATCTGCAGAAGTTCTCTTGTACCCATGACCCACCATGAATGAGTCGAACTTGATATACCATTGCCTCGGAGCTTGCTTGAGGCCGTAGAGACTCTTCTTCAGTTTGCAGACCATATGTTCTTTCCCTGTAACATGAAAACCTTCTGCCTGGTCCATGTAAATTTCCTCATGGAGATCTCTATGGAGGAATGTTGTCTTGACGTCCATCTGTTCAAGCTTTAGATTCAGACTAGCTGTCAATCCGAGTATCACTCGAATTGAGGTCATTTTCACAACTGGTGAAAATATCTTGTCAAAGTCAATGCCTTTATTCTGTTGGAATCCTTTGATGACCAATCGGGCTTTGTGCTTTATCGCCTTTCCGTTGGAGTCTTTCTTTAGCTTGAACACCCATCTGTTCTTCAATGCTTTCTTGCCTTTCGGAAGTCTCACCAAATCATAAGTTTTGTTCTTCTGCAATGAATTCATTTTTTCTTGCATAGCTTCTACCCATTTACTTTTGTCTGTATGGGTAGTTACTTCCTGAAAGCATTCTGGCTCTCTTTCATCAGTAAGCAAAATGTAGTCTGACTCCGGATATCTCGTCGACGGAATCAGAGGTCGGCCTCTTTCAGATCTCCTTGTCTGAGGCTCTAGAGGAGCTACTTCTGGTTCTGTAGCTTCTGGTGGAGGGGTTAGTGGATCCCCCTGCTCAACACCTTCAGGTTCCTCCCCTGCTTCTGGAATTGCATCCTGCAGTTCTTCATTTTCGGGGATGAACTGTACTGTTACAGGATCTGGAATGATATTTGTAACACTGGAACTCGCACCACTGGACTCTGTAGTTTTTTCAGTGTCTTTGTATGTCTGGTTCTCTTGGAACACAACATCCCTGTTTCTGATGACTTTCTTCACTTCTGTATCCGAATTCTTCGTCTCCATATCCGATGAAGATGCATGGAGTTGATTTCAGATCGAGCTTCTGTCTTTGTTCCTTGGATACATGTGCAAATGCCTTGCACCCAAATACTCTCAGGTGAGAATATGAGGGATCTCTTCCAGTCCATACATTTTCTGGTACTTTGAACTAAAGTGGTACAGATGGTGATCTGTTGATCAGGTAAACAACGGCTCTAATGGCTTCACCCCAGAATGACTTTGACAACTTAGCCATACTGATCATACTTCTGGTTCTGTCCATAATGGTCCGATTCATTCTTTCGGCTACACCATTATGTTGCGGGGTACGTGGGACCGTCTTCTCATGGCGGATACCGCGTTCAACTCAGTATGCTCGGAACTCAGTAGAAGTGTACTCGCCTCCATTGTCTGATCGGAGGCACTTCGGCTTCTTTCCAGTTTCCCACTCAACCATGGCGTGGAATGCTTTGAAGTAATCGAGTACCTGGTCCTTTGTTTTCAGAAAATATACCCACACCTTGCGTGAATCATCATCAATGCAAGTGAGAAAATATTTGTTACCGCCTAAAGAATCCACTTTTAAAGGACCACAAACATGAGTATGAATCAAACTCAACAACTCTGATCTTTTTTTGGCAGTTGAGTTAAAAGAGACTCTATGTTGCTTTCCAAATAAACAGTGATCACAAGGGTTTAAATGAATACCTTTTGATACTATGATTAGCTTCTTCCGAGCTAATGTAAGCAACCCTTTCTCTCCCATGTGACCGAGTCTTTTGTGCTACAAATTTGGTGAAGTCTCGGTTTCAACTGCATTGAGATTGTCAGAAATCACCTTCACATGGGTAGTGTATAAAGTACCGTGTATCTTTCCTCGGGCAACAATCATGACTCTTTTTGTCAGCTTCCAGATGCCATTGCTGAAGTAGTTGTCGTAGCCTTCTCGGTCTAAAGTTGTACCGGAAATAAGATTGAGACGCAGATCTGGCACATGTCTCACATCTTTTAACACCATATTGCAGCCAATACAGGTCATGATCTGGATATCACCGATACCCACTATCTTCGAGAAACTTGTATTTCCCCTTATCACTGTACCAAAGTCTCCTGCTTTGTACGTAATGAAGAAATCACTGTGGGGAGTGGCGTGATAAGATGTTGTTGTGTCAATCACCCACTCGGCTTCATTACTACCAGCGTGAAATCATACATCTTCATCAACTGAGCATATAGTGATATCTCCTGCAACAGTGACCAGTGTGTTGCCATCTTCCTTCTATGGCTGGTGGCTGCTTTGACCATGCTCCCTTTGGAGTTTGCGGCAATTATTTTTCAAATGTCCCGCAATACCACAATGATAACAAACATAGTTCCCCTTTTGTGGATTTTTGTTGTTGCTGGGTCGGCCGCGGTTTTGGGACCTTCCTCTACTTCTGCCTATGTTTTTGCCTCTACCAGTTCCGTAAGATCGTCCGTGACCTTTGGTAACAAACGCATGTGTTTGATTCATGCCGGTTTCCTTTCTTCGAGCTTCCTTACTGAATATGGCATCCTTGACTGTCGCCATAGAGAGTTTGGGGGCTGAGTTACCGAGGGAAACCACCAGTGTCTCCCAATTGGGAGGTAAGGAACTGAGCAGAAGTAGTGCCTGAGTTTCATCGCCAATATTTAACTCTACAGATGCAAACTGGTTCACCAGGCTCTGAAACTTGCTGGTGTGTTCGGCCACAGAAGCTCCGTTCTTCAGCTTCAAATTTACTAGTCGCATCATAAGAAACATTTTGTTTCGAGTTGTCTTGGCCTGATACATATCCTCGAGCTTCTTCCAGAGCTCGTAGGCGTTGGTCTCTTGAGCAACATGGTGGAATACACTATGGTCAATCCACTGTCTGATTTGGCCAATCGTTTTTCTGTGCATCTTGGTCCAATCTCTTACCGCGATTAACAGTGGCTTTTCGCCTTCATTTTCTAACGGGTTGCCAAATCCTTGCAATTTAGCAGATCCTCCGTATGGGGTTTCCATATGGAGTAGTTCGACGCCGATAATTTAATCATGGCACCGGATCCTGAATCTTCCATCGAACCAAATCAAATTTAAGCTCTCCTTGGCTTGTTTGATATGTTCGGAGTAGAATCATGCAAAACGGAGTGTACCGTTGCGTCCGGAAAGGTCAAAAACCTTAAGATCGCCTCTGACTGCGCTCAAATCCAAGTTTGGATGAGTCCGGAACAGTCAAAACAAAAGGCGAGGGGCGAACTGTAATTTCGCAAAGTTGAGGGGCAAAACTGTAATTTTGCAAAACTGAGAGGCAAAACTGTAATTTTGCAAAGCTGAGGGTCAAAACTGTAATTTTGCAAAGCTAAGGGTCAAAATTGTAATTTTGCAAAACTGGTGATGACGTGGCAGTGACACGTGGTAGCGTGGGAGTGGTGACACGTGGCGCTGACGTGGCACGTGTCAAATGATGACACGTGGCCCTGCTGACGTCATTGTTGACATGCGCGCGTGAAAGCGCGTGTTGTGCGTGGGCTTCACGCACGTTGCAGGGTGGCGGCGCGTGGGCCTCACGCGCTCTGGAGGTTGATGACGCGTGAGGCGCGTGACACCGTGAACGTCGACGCGCGGACCTTCAGGCGGCGCTTAGCGGTGCGTCCGGCGGAGTTTCCGGCTGTTCTCGAAGGGGATGGATTCCTCCGGAGATGGGTCAACCGAATATATAAGTGGTGTGATGATTTGCGTGGAATTGTGGTTCGAAATAGAGTATAAAGGATCGACCCTATTTTTCGAAGAACAGCTCTGATACCACTTTGTTGTGCGGATAACCAATTCTAATGCAAACACACACACAATTGACACAAGATATTATAGTGGTTCCCCAAAAAATATGGGTACATCCACTTTGAGACTTGTTTCAATAATTTGAGTTTGAAAATAAGGTGTTCGGGAGGAGGATACTAAACCTGTATCGACTTGACTCAACCGTACACACACTCTCACTCACAGAAACTCACAAGATTTTTTTATCTCTCGTGTATCACTCACTCGCAGATATATATATCTCTTGTATATATCACAGTGTATATATATATTACTCTCTGTTTTTCCTTTTCAACTACTCTCAACTAGATGTATCAGCTCATATATATATAGCTAGGAAAGAGAAGAAGCAAACATCAACTTGATAACATCTTTGTGCTGGCAGAGGAGTAAACAAATTTGTTCACGTATGTATGAGTTGGCAAGATAGACATTCCAGCTTATTGTGATAAAGAGAGGTGGTTGCTGAAGAGATATTGCATGCAGAGTTACATGCATGTGGTATGGAACTGTAACTGTCACTTCTGTTCTCCAGAAAGATATGGAGGGCGTTCTATAATCTACAAGTACAAGATTATGACTCTCGGAAAAGATGACGAATGGAGAGAGATTGATATTGATTCGCTTCCCCTTCCCCTTCGACGTCAGTTGAAGCAATTTCATGTTAAACATATTTGTTATGTTAACGGTGTTATATACATTGTAGGTTCGACTTACGATGATATGGGAGAAGTATTAGTAGTTTTTGAGCTAAGGGATGAAAGGTTCAGACACATCCTTATTCCTCAAGCCACTTCTGGTTTTGAGATGTATGACAATTGGTTTGTTCGACAAGTGGGAGAGCATTTGGGGGTGTTTGATTCTAAGGTGCAATATGTTTGGATATTACAGGAGGAGGAGCTAAAGGATCCATACCATACCATACTATTCTACACCATTCTTAAACAATTCAGAAGCTACAAGAAGGAGCATCCTCAAAGGAGCAAGAAGTTTCAAGAACTCAAGTTGCAGCTGGAGAAGAAGTTTCTAGTAGAGCCGACCTTCTCCGGTCAAAGGACATCGGTCAAAATCTTGTTTCTTCATGGCTAAGTTTCTTAGGTTTAGAGCTTTCAATTTCACTCTATAAATAGAGATAAAGTTTGTCGTAAATGGTGTGCCTCAATCAATACAGAATTAAGGGTGTGAATGGGTGAGAGAATTCTCATAAAGGTAGAGAGATTGTGAGGTTTAGTGGATTGTAAATCCTCATCCCTAGTCAATAAGAGTGCATATTTCTCTCCCAAATTATTGTGTGTGTGTTGTATGATTTATGTTTGAAGTTGGTTTGAGGTATAATAAGTGGTATCGGAGCATAGGTTCAAAACATAACAATTTTGTTTCTATCCCATTTCGAGCCAAACCATTCACCAAATCATCAAATTAAATACACTAGGAGCGTCCCCAGGAGAGGACGAAGCCACGCCCATTGAGAACAGGCAAAACCACCACCGCACGCGCCTCCACGCGCCACTAAGAGTAGGCGCGTCATAATCCTCGGCGTTTGCGCCACCAAAAGAGATGCGCATGAAGACCACGCGCAGCCACGCGTAGGGATGGCAAAATGGACCGACCCGGCGGGGTTCCGACCCGATCCAACCCGGCTCGGGCGGGTTTGGTATGTTTAAAAACGGGTTTGGGTCGGGTTTGGGACCAAAAACCAGAGTCGGGTTCGGGTTTTGCAAAAAACCCGTCAGTAACCCGACCCGTTAATAACCCGTCGGTAACCCGACCCGTTAGTAACCCGCTGGTAACCCGGTCCGAACCCGACCAAGTCTAACTCGTTTATGATTATTTTTTAAATATATATATATATATATATGCAATTTTGTATGCCCAAAATAAGCCTCAAAAATTTATAATCATCCCATCTTATAAAAAAATCAAAGTTGAACTTTTACTATAAAAGGATAATTATCATATTATACTATTATAAATAATGGAATTGAACTTTTATATTTTATTATAAAGGGATAATTATCACATTATACTATTATAAATAATGAAATATAACAATCTTAGAACTTTAAGTCATATTGGTAAGACCATAGCAGACGTTGTTCCTACATATATAGCCATCAGTGGGTTCAGTGGAGGAGATGTCAACACCAAAGGGATTCTGCCACTTGAAATAACAGTTGGCGGAAAAATTACCTTTACTGCATTCTTTATTATTGAATCTACAGTGGCCTATAATTTTCTCTTTAAGCTGCAATAGTGGAGGCCGATGATAAGCCATTTGTGGCCAAAGTCTATTCAACTGAAGCAATATTATATGATAAAGATTGTGTGCCTATAAGATTTATATGTATGGATAGAATTCGAAGACCAACATCTGCCACCATAAAGAGGAGCTCACGACCAAAGAAGTGGCAAAATTAATTAAGGAAATTCCACGGCAGAAGCTAGAACTTCTGGACATTTCTTCTGAAACATCAATGGTTCCTTATGGAAGAACAACCTAAAGAATATAAATAGAGAATGAGGCAACATGCCTTTTGGGCTGCTTGCATTCGGCTGAAATCCTACTTGGCCGAAAAAACAATCTATATGGCGGTGCTGGCAGAAGCAGGACTTTCAGCCAACACGGTCGTAGTTCATGATCAAGACCTAAATGAGATAGGCGTCATGCAACTGGAAAATAGTGAGTCGTCTAGGATGGATGATTGTCTGGAAGAAGTGCAAAACCTTCTACTGGAAGTCATAAAAAATATAGACTTAATGTATAAAGTGTTATTTGTCATAAAAAATATTTTTGTAGAGTTTTTACAAAAGTAAAGAAATTATAGTCTAATCCATGTCCTATTAAGTTCATAATCTAATCAACCACAATTAAGCATCTCATTATCCTCTTCATGAATTATTTAACACAAGCAATTTATAGCATTTATATATAAAGCTTAATAATGTAAATAAAAATTGCTTATAAAGTAAAGAGTTAATGGATAGAGAAAATGCAAACCAAAGACACTGAGATTTTACATGGTTCAACCAAATCTTTGGTCTACGTCCATGCCTTGAGAGAACCTCCCAAAGATTCCACTATCAAGCTTTTCTTGCGGGTTAAAAGCAAACTCTTACATGCTCCTTCTTCCGAGTGAAAAGCCAACCTTGCTCACTCTTGCGGGTAGAGAGCCAACCTTCCTTACTCTTGTTTGTGGGTGAAGAGCCGACCTTTGCTCACTCTTGCCGGTGGAGAGCACACATAATCCTCCCTCTTTAAGGTAGAGAGAAACATTTACATAGTTTCAACAAGCTCATCTCATGCCAAGATAACTTCTTGATCTTTCACTCACAAAGATTAATAATTTAGATTTGAGTGTTACAACATATCTCTCAATAGATGGATATAGAAAATCAAAGCTCACTTCCTCACATACTTAGAGTCATAAATGAAATACTCAATTGAAAAGCTCACTAAAACTATGGTATTATGAATCACAAGAGAAAATATGAATGATGCACAATGGTGATTCCTATAAGAGATGTTCTACCCAAAAATAATTTGAAGCTTTAAGCCCAAATGGTAGATTTTTCATTTTTCTCCTATCTCCCTAATCTCTCTTAAGCTCCATGGCTCTATGTCTCCACATATATAGCATGAAGAGGAGAATATAGTTGTTGGGAGTTGTGGAGGGTGTTTTGGTAATTTTGGAGTTCAAAAATAGCCGTTAGAACTCAAAATCTGAAACCATCAGTCGGGTGCAGTGTAGATATCAGTCGACTACATGATTGTTTTCTCAAAATCTTAAAGCTTCGAATTAAATCAGTCGGCTGCAACAAGTATATCAGTTGATTGCAATAAGGTATCAGTCGGCTGCAAACAAGGATCAGTCAGCTGCAAAAATTTTGCTTAGAAACTCAATTTTTGAATTACATCAGTCGGCTGCAAGAGAAAAATATTTTCAGCTTCGACCCAGTTCCACTATTTTGGTCATAACGTTTTCTATGTAGCTCCGATTGAGGCATTCTTTAGCTCGTTGGAAAGATGACTTCAAGTTATTGAGTTTAGCCTTTCGAAACGCTCAACTTGACCCATTTTTTATTGCAATATGATCATTTCAATCATTTTAAGCCACATGACCGTTTTTCGGAAAATCTTTGAGGATTTTTCCGAAATGACTTAGAAACTCTCATAGGATGTCTTAGAGACTTAGGGTGTGTTTGATAACACTTATTTGTCACTTAAATTTGAAAATATTCAGCACTTATTCAGTAAAGTGCGTTTGATAAGAAATTTGAACATCACTTAAAATATTAAGTAATACTTAAAATGAGGTAAAATTTTAAGTAACATGATTACCACTTAACACTGAAGTCTGAAGACTGAAAAATTAACAAAAATATCAAAATATATATTTTTTGTAAGCACCGCCTAAAACATTTAGTACTTAAAATTCAGATATTAAAATTTTCAATACTTAATTTTCAGTTTTATCAAACGGCCTCTTATTTAAGATAATTATAGGTCCTTGACATTCCTAAAAGTCAATATTGAGATTTAAAAAATAATATTCCAATTTAGACAAATTCTCAATATTTGACAAAAGTTTTTCATGATTGAAACAATTTTGTTCAAAGCCTTAACATGCATCTAGAAACCATTTCAAGTGATACGAGTTAAGTTTATGATTCTAGGACAACATCTTTGTTGGGTTCTTCCATAGCTTATGAAAGCTTGAACTAACTCAACTTTAGCAAAGACTATATATGTAAATGTATCATTAATGATGATCATAGTCTAATGTTAATGATGTAAGGGCTCATGAATGATGTCAGTGATATGCATGATCCTATATACTAATTTGTCAAGAGTTGAGCTTTCAAATAAGTTATTTCAAAAATAACTTTACATTTAATCTAGCACTTACCCAAGACTATTTTTCTCAATTCTTTGATCTTCAAATTCTTTAAGCTTTGGGTTGATGTCTCTATCATTGTCTTCAATGTCTTTTAAACTCTAAGCACATTTGTTTGATCTTCTTATGGATCCATTAGTTTTCTTGAGTTTATCTTTAATCAACAACCTATTAAGCATAACTCAAGTAGACATTAAATTCACCACATTCAATGGTTTGTTATCATCAAAATGACTTATTTACCCAAGGTGAAAACCCATGTACAATAGAACTTATTCTATAATAAGAAAAACAAAGTTACCTGTAATCTTGATTTTTCAATCTTGTACAATAGAACTTATTCCTGTAACAGTAACACAGTAAGTGAATAAAACTATACTCTTGATACTTTACTATCAAAGAATAAGATAAAACAAATAATAAAAAATGATTAAATAAGTAAATAAAATAAGTAATATATAATGAAAAAGAATAAATAAAAAAATAGAATAAATAATAAGTAAAAATTCACAAATGAATATTAAATATAAATAAATATTGAATATTAAATAAATATGTATAAATAAAATTAAAATTTTGAAAAAAAAAATTAAATATTTTAAAAAATGATTTTATTTATTTATTAAAAAAATATATTTTTGTTATTAATTATTTTGTTAAACATATTTTAAGAAACATACTTTCTCTTTTTTGTTTTTATTTTCAAAAATAGTTTTTGTTTTGTTTTGTTTACTCCTACTAATGCTTTTTTTGCACTCCAATATCTTTTATTGAAGCTTTGAGACTCAATTCATACCAAACGTATTGTGCCTTTGGCCCATAAAAATGAAATCAAATCTCAATCATATTGATTCTTTCCAAAATACTAGCAATCAATTCCCCATCTTGCTGCTTAAGTAATGTTAATTCTCTCAAAAACCCTAACACGCATCCCTCATTTATAAATCTCAAGAGGCCTCTCTAGCCTCTTCCTCTCTGTGTTTTCTCCAATCTTCATCTTTAATTTGTCAGTAATCTCTTCCCTCGGTTTGATCCATTCTTCATATAACCATTCGGTTTCCCATCATTATTCACACACACACACATTGCGAAGAAAATGAATGAATTTTCAGTTTCAAGAGATATTATGGAAATACTGAAGTATCTGTCTGTGAAACCCCTAATGAGAATGAGATGTGTTTCCAAGGTGTGGTGCTCCATCATCGACCGCGACCTCTCCGCTATCCATTCCCGCCATTCAACCATTTTGGTTTTGATTTGATTAAATCACTCAACCATGCATGGAGTATAATGTGCGTGCATGTGTGTATCAGTGTGTATATAGGAGTGGAGGCATTGTTGTGTATATGGGTACATATTTGATGTATATATTGTCTCACACGCACAAATTAAACTTCTTGCTAATTTTTTTGAAAAGTTCAAACTTTTGTGTGCTGCTTAGCCATGTAATAGTGGGTAGTTATGTATAAGACTGATGTTTTTAAATGATGGTACATGGGAGACGAGTTTGAATAGAAATGGTGGTAGAAATTCAGTGGAAGTGGTGGTAGTAGGTAGGTTATAACTGGTCTAAACAGACTGAAAGATGCGACTTATTTATGTACTTCTTGGTTTAAGAAGGATGTATATATGTATTTCCTAGAATACACTATGAATTGAGGTTGGAGGAGAAAAAATTTCCTAAATATAATTAAGGTAACCATTTATGTTAAATGTATCATTATTGAAGGTAATCCTCTTATATGCCATATTCGTGAATCGAACTTAAATTGAGGTTAGGCAAAAGAAGAGGTGTTATAATGTTCTTAGATGAGGTCAATACTCTGTCTTAGGGTTTAGGACATGAACGGTTTGAGGGGTTCCCACCGCACCAAACCACTGAATAATTATATATATTTTTAATGATTTCATTAAAATTCGGTCATTAACTTTATAAATCTAATGGAGGTGGCTTGGGACGGTTTTGAGAGACATGGGGGCGGCTTCCGGTCAGTTTTGGGGTCTAAAGCTGAAATTTAAATGCCGGAAACCACCCCATCACCATCCCTACTCTGTCTTGTTCGTGTATGTGCCACTTTAGAGTTGTTTCTGGAGACACCTTTGATCTATGTGCACTTCACCATCAATTGGGGTGCTGATGAAGAATGAAAGATTATTATACTGAGATCTAAATTTTTAAAATATTTGTGTCTCTCACATGCTTCATGGATCTATTTCATTTTCAAGCATATACCTTTATTTCAAAAGTTGATGCATCATAAACTTAACAATAGCATTTATCAAAATCAAAACTTGTCTTAATCAGTACACTTAGAAGATAAAGTTCTCCAAGTATTTCAAATAACAAATGTTCCTCCACTGAAATTTCTTCCACAAAGATTTATTGCGACACCAATTGACTCCCAGAATCATTCGAAACAGATTCGATCTTGGGCATTTTCCTCTTGTGATAAATTTCACTGCACAACCTGAAATATATGTAGCTTAGAATTAGCTTAATGAACTATTAGCACAAAAGTACATATATATGTATGTATGTATGTATGTAGTTGATGAGAATTTTTGTAGCAATGGCATACATCAATTGCAATGAGGTGTCTGATTCTCCATCTTTTTCTTGTCTGTCTGATACACAATTACACATTGTGCTTGAACTTGTGAGTGAATGCTTCCTTCCAATTAATTGGTTTTCTTGATGTGCAGTCGAGTTTTGTCGAAGCTCCTCAATCTGCACACGTTTGATACGAACATTACATCTCAATATTTTTTATGTAAATTGTGATCCACAACAATAAAAATATATTTGCTTAGGATCAAGTTTAGTCTTTACCTGTTGGCGCAAAGCTTCATTTTCCAAAACAGCTTTTTGTTCCTGAAAAATCAGTAGGTATCTAATCATTAAACTTGAGCAAAGCATTTGATAAAAGTAGGCTTAATTATTGGACATTCAACAGCTATAATAGATTGATTGTAAGAACTCAAATGTGTACCTGAAACTGGGTAATTAGTCTTAGCCATTTTATTTTCCAGAATGACACAAAAAATTATTATTTCTTTTACTGTGGTGCAGAGGACATGGTTATTGGATTAATCCTTATAAATTGTATCAGTATTAATTTATTCGATTATAATGTTGTTTGGCATGGACAAATTATATATACACATATATATACATAGATAGAAATAATGCCCATGTTTAAACTAGACCTCTGCCAACATACGAGACTACTCGAGAAATTCTAAAATAAGAAAAGCAAAGTTACCTGCAATCTTGATTTTTCAATCTGGTCCAACAGAACTTGTTCCTGTATTAGTAACAGTAAGTGAATAAAACTATACTATTGATGTGGTAACTTTATATAAACAATGAGATGTAACTTAATTGTGTGTATGTGTGTATATATATATATATATATATAAATCACCTTCTTTTCTTTAACCGATAACATCCCTTCATTCAGTTGATGCTCCAAGTGTTGCAACTCCTTGAAGCTCAATCCCTCTAGTTCCTTACCCATCATCCGCCTTCAAAAGTCACATACCATAATATCAACAATTTAGCAAGACAAAATAAGAGTATCGTGACTGCAAATTATAGTTTATGCCTAAACAATGTTGAAAGAGGTCGAACAGAAAAATTTTAACCACCAACATACTATAGACTCACCGGTGCAACCTTTGCAGCTTTGCAACTTCAGCTTTTAAAGCATCAACCTCGGGCTGCGATTCATGCTTAACAAGGAGCAAAATAATAAATTTGGATTCAGATTGACAATGCTTTGTATAATTGAATGTGTGACACAAATTATTAAAGTTAGAAAGTAACCACAAAATTAGTTATTTTCCCAAAACTTTCAAAATATGTATTACCTCTGCCACATGCTCAACTGAGGGAAGCTCTAAAGGATCTGGACCCTTGTTGTATCTTCCAAGAATTTGGTCCATCCTACAAAAAAAAATGATGAGAAATGAACATTACAGTCTAAACAAAAGATAATAAAAATATAACAGAAATAATATATATACATAAACATAGAGATACACATAGAATGTGTGTGTATACAAATCGAAATGATATACATCCAACCCATTAGTAAAGTTTCGCTTTGGGCTACTTGAATTGGGTCATAGATGGGTCCAGGAAGCTTGAAGGACTTACTTGGGTATGGGGTGTGTGTGTCCTAGTTGGTCCATGTGAACTTGTTTTGTATGCCTTGGGTTAGACACTAGAGTTGTTGAGTCTGAAATTTTGAATCTAGTGTAGTGATATGGCTAATTAACGGGGCAACTCATTAACTTCAACAAATTCAACATCTATTTCAGCTCAAGAATTGATATCCATGTACAACATCAAATCAAAAGAATATTAGAGATTCATGTTGGTCCTTGGAAGAATTTATACCTTGGCCTTCCATCCATCCTGCGTTGATCAAAGATTGCCGCTTTTAACTTTTTGTCCGACAAAGTGGCAGCAAAAACTAAGTGTTCCTGAACAGGCAGAGAGGTACTCCAAAAATCTGTTCTTTCAACTCTCCAACTTATTCGATGCAATGCTACAAAATGCCTAAATCAATCCTCAATTCTCTAAAGAGCAACCTATTAAATTTCTGGTGGAGTGGTAAGGCTCAATCAAACAAAACAAAATGGATAAGCTGGGATAGATTGTGCCAATCAAAGGAAGAAGGTGGCTTGGTCCTAAGAGATTTAGAGGCTTTTAATTTAGCTTTACTTGCAAAAAATGGGTGGAAATTGGAAACGGAGGACGGATCTATGTTGGTGACGATGTTGAAATAAAGATATTTTCCAAATTGCAACTTCTTCAACTCTCTCTGTCCCTCTGGTGCCTCGTGGTTTTGGAAAAGCATATGTCAATCTAAGAAGGTTGTTAAATATGGTTTGAAATGAAAAATTGGGAATGGTCAGCTTATAGATTGCTAGACTGATAAGTGGCTCCCTGACAACAACAATTTATCAACATCAAAATTCAATAATGGGAACGACATTGAGAATGTGGGGGATTTGATCGATCAAGACTGAAGTCATAAACTCCACTTTTAACCAAAAAGATTGCAATGCAATATTGCAAATCCCTTTGAGTTTGAATGAGGTTCAAGACCAAAAAATATGCGAGCTATCTAAAAAGGCAATTTTACAGTAAAAAGTGCTTATTATGAAGCGAAATTTTTTTTGTTTGGGGATTGTCGTAGAAATTCTAAAACAAGCTGCAGTTATGCCCAAAAGACATCACTCAAAGTTGGAAGGATGTATGAAAGGTCAAAGTACGGAGAAATATTCAAATTTTTTTGTGGCAAAGTCTTCATGAAAAATTACCGGTGAGGTTCAACTTGAAGAGGATAGGTGTTGTTGATAATGATCTATGCAAAGGATGTGGTCAAGAGGCCGAAACAATAGATCACCTATTGTGCAAATGTCCTACAATCCAAGCCATATGGAGACTTAGCCCATTGAGATTGGATTTCTCTAACACTCAAGCTATGTCTTGGCAAATGAGATGGCTTCAACTATCAAATAATTGGAAATCTGCAAAATCATTTTAAGAATGTGTCGGCCTCACGGCATCGATCTGTTGGCATATTTGGAAAAATCATTGTGAATGGGAATTCAACGCCATAAGATGTGATCCTCCAACTCTTGTGGAAAGGGTTGTTGGAAGTTTTCTTAAATTTTCAGAAATTTTACAAGAGTATGTTAGACTTCAATCACCTAGCCGGCTAGTCGCGGAGAACCCCTAACAAACATGGTCTCCTCCTCAATCCGAGTGGCTTAAATTGAATATATATGCAACTTTTGACCAAGCCCGATCTCAAGATGGTGGAGGCTTAGTGCTTAGAAATTCAAGGGGAGATATAACTAGAATTGTTTCCACATTCTTCCCTCACGTTGCTAAAGTATCGGTGGCTGAAGGTTTAGTTCTAAGATAGGTTATTCCATCTTTTCTGGCTTGGGATTATTCAAAATGATCATAGAAGGAGATTGTCAATCCGTTATGAGTTTGCAAGTTTCGGAAGAAGAGTTTATCGTAATTTTGGAAGATGTTATTTCCCTTCTCAAGAAAAGCCCGGATTTCCTGTTGAGTTGGTGCCCTAGGTCTTGCAATCAAGTTGCTCATGAAGTAAGTCAAACAGCTCTTCAAGCTAAACAATCCAACTGTAATTTGATTTCTTTTGCTTATTTGGTGAGAGAGGCCCTTTGGTTTGATGGATGCTCTGTTTTGTAGTTTTTTGTACCTTTTTATATGTTACAAAAAATAATAATAAATAAATAAATAAAATTATGATGTCCCACTTCAACTATTTTCCAATTTTACTGTTGCTAAACAATGGGATTTGAACTCGTTCAAAATCAATATGAATTAATTTTCATATAAAGTAATAAAGTTGTATAAAAGGAATTGGGGAAATAATTCATCCAAAAAGAATAGAAAAATTACAAGAACAAACATGTTTGATGATGGGAATAAGAATCAATGACTCGCTCATAAAAGTATCACCTTGACTCGAAAACCCTAATCCATTTTAATAACAATAAAGCTGAAACGATGACCACTACTCTTTATCATGAATAGGATATTCTTTTTTTTGAAAAGATGAATAGGATATTCTTGTTTTATATATATAACATATATATATATATATATATATATGGGCAAATGGCGTTAAATACTCCTATGATTTCAAAAGTGTGCTCAAGGTCCCTCATGTTTTCTAAACACCCATATACTTTTCAAAGAGTGCAAATAACCCCCTCTAAGCCCTTTTCCGGTGACTGAAAGGGGGTTTTCTGCACATTTCTGAAATCGTATGGGTGTTTTGCGCTCGTCACATGACTGAATTCGGATAAAAAAAAATGAACGGAACAGTATTAAGGGGGTCAAAGTACACACTTTTGGAACAATAGTGTGATTATCTGCACAAAATAAACTAGAAGAAAACTATAAGAGTGTTTAGCGTCATTTACCCACATGCATATATATATATATATATATATATATATATATATATATATGAGTTCGTTGTTTTTCCTTCTATGTAAATCTCATTCCTACTTCAGTTGACTGAGTCATAAAATAAAATAAGTAGACACAAAAATTACTTTTTTAAGTCAACCCAAAAGAAGAATAGGGACTATTAGGAATTGGCATAATCTAATCACACATACGTAAACTTAGGCACGAAAATTACATAGAAATTACTTAAACCCCTAATTTAAAATCAACATAGGCATGAAAATTACATAGAAATGTCTTAAACCCCTAATTAAAAATCACATATAGAATCTCTAAACTCTCGAGTTTAAAAATAAAAACTTTCTCATAACCAAGAACATAAAAATTTACCGGGAACTAGAGAATTCATAGAGCTTGCCGGTGCTAGAGAAGATGATGACTCCGACATCGGCATCACATAAAATGGACAACTCCTTGGCCTTCTTGAGCAAACCGGCGCGGCGTTTGGAGAAGGTGACTTGCCGGCTATTCACATTCTCAATCTTCTTGATTTCAATTTTTCCTCTACCCATTGTTTTTTTCTTCTTCCTCTCTTGTATCTCAACACCACCCTCTGTCTGCATCCAAAACAATTTAATAAAATTTCTTAACAACACAGATTGGTCTTACAACTATCTCTTTATATATCTATAGATTTACAATATCTGTATGTATCTCTCTTTCTTGGCTTGGTTGAATCATTAGGGTCTAATGAAGGAAAGTGCACCTATATTTGGAAGAGAAAATAGAAAGGAAACAGTGTGTTTACTATATCTAGCAAACATCCAACTATGGTAATGCCAAATTTCTTTCTTGGTGAGGTTGTTGCCACTTTTTTTTGACCTATTTGAATAAAGGCATGTTTCAAGAAACAATATTGAGAGTAATTGAAATCACTACCTCTAATATGGTATATGGTAAACTTTGGATATTTTCCATTTTAATTTTTCTCTCATATGGTGTGTATATATATTTTATAATCATAAGATATACCATGCTTAAAATTATATTGCAAATAGAATTCTTAAATTTTGTGACAATTTTTAAACCCTTGGATTATAATTATAAGACATCTTATGTGTGAATGCATTAATTATTATTGGGAATGTGAGTCGGTTATAAGAAAAAGAGTTTTAGTTTGGAAAAATAGAATAGGAAATTATAATGCACTTAGAATTCTTAAATAATGTGGTAATTTATATAGATGATGATGAGAGATTAGGACGAAGAGAATTCTTATTTTGGTGGTCAATAACGATTTTACGTGTCAACAAATTATTAATATTGGGAATGTGGGTTGGTTATAAAAGAAAATGGATTTTTACCAAAAGAATCTATATCTATATTAATGAATACTAAAATCATATCTAAATGGTGGCTGATTTCACTTGCTCTCCAAGTAAATATAGAATTCTCTCTTCAAATTCTAAATATAGAAATTATTATAACAAAATACTTATTCTTAATATAGAAACTATTATAACAAAATACTTACTCTTAATATAGAAATTATTATAACAAAATAGTTATGTCACCACCCTAAAAATGCTAATATAGACCAATAACAAATAAGCATGTTCTCTTATCATAAAATTAAATTTTTTAAAAAAAATTATGATTGAAAATTCAATCATTCTGTTATATACATAAAAAAATTTAAATATAATGTATTGATATTCATGTCACAAAAAATTACATCTCATCCAAGTATTTCACGGGTTATATATAGAGAGAGAGTAATGATCTTTGCTCATGAGGAAGCAAGATAAGCATGCTTATTTTTTATATTTATGGTTTTATTTATGCCAATAACATATAACAATCAATATAAAAAATGAGTGTGTTTATTTTGCTCCCCACAAAACACAAGAGATCATTTTCGTATATATATATATAGGGTTAATTTCAATATACTCCCATATACTATCTAGTTTAATCAACTAACCATCATTGTGTCCACTTTGCCCCCTATACTATTCAATTTCATCATTATGCCCTTTTACCTCACATTTTGAGTCAAAATGCCTAGACTACCCTCAATAGTATAAGGGGGTTTAGTGAAATCAACAATTTAAAAAATTATTTTTCAAAAATCAATTATATTTTTTGCAAAAATTATAAATTAAAATTATTATATATATATATATATTTCACAAAAAAATTATTTTTTCGAAGGAGTATATTATTTTCCAAAATATGAATTATTTTCAAAAATATAATATATATTTTTTGAAAAACAAATCATATTTGGAATATAATAGTATATATTTTTTGCAAAAAATTATTTTTCGGAAAATATCATATTTTGAAACATAATAGTATATATTTTTTGTAAAAAAATTATTTTTCGAAAAAAAATCATATTTTGGAACACATAAATATTTTTTCGCAAAAAAAATATTTTTCAGAAAAAAATCATATTTTGGAACATAATATATATTTTTTGCAAAAAAAATATTTTTCGGAAAAAAATTCATATTTGGAACATAATATATATTTTTTCGCAAAAAATATATTTTTTGGAAAAAAAAAATCATATTTTGGAACATAATATATATTTTTCGGAAAAAATTCATATTTTGGAACATAATATATACTTTTTACCAAAAACATTATATATTACACAAAATATTTTTTTGTGAAAAAGTATATATTATGTTCCAAAATATGAATTTTTTCCGAAAAATATATATTATGTTCCAAAATATGATTTTTTTACGATTTTTTTTTTTTTGCGAAAAAGTATTTATTATGTTCCAAAATATGAATTTTTTTCCGAAAAATATATATTATGTTCCAAAATATTATTTTTTCCGAAAAATAATTTTTTTGCGAAAAATATATATTATTATGTTCCAAAATATGATTTTTTTTCCGAAAAATATTTTTTTTGCAAAAAGTATATATTATTTTTTCCGAAATAATATGCTCCCTCCGAAAAATATATATATATATTTCTGAATTTATAATTTTTGCGAAAAATATAATTGATTTTTGAAAAATAATTTTTTAAATTGTTGATTTCACTAAACCCCCTTATACTATTGAGGGTAGTTTAGGTATTTTGACTCAAAATGTGAGATGAGGGACAATATTGATGAAATTGAATAATATATGAGACAAAGTGGACACAGTGGGGTTAATTGATTAAACTGGATAGTATATGGAGGTTTCTTGAAATAAACCCATATATATATATATATATATATATATGATTAATCGTCTTTGTTTAAAAGCATCCCGATTACTATAAAATATCTTTCCTCTTCTGGATTCGCAATCTCCAATTTTGTCATAACTAAATCACAATAATAATTATTATCATTCTAGGTATAGTCAATATTTAAGATGCTTTCTATCTATACTGGAAAATATTGCCGGTACGAGAGAACGTGTGAATTTTTACTACTTGCCAAATTTTCTTGGTATTACTATACAATTGAAACTTTATATAGAATTAATTAATACTATATCTTTGATTATATGTTAGGAATTTATTCCTATATTTGGTACATGATACATGATAGATTAGCTCTTACTATATCTAACTCTTGGTATTTAAAAAAAATAATCCCAAATTAGGCAATCATTTCCTAAATCCGTTATCTTCATAGACAAGCAATTTTATCAATATGGAAATTTCTTAATAGGGTAATTGATGTCATTAATCGGATTTGAATTGTGTTATTTATTTTCAACCATCTCTCTTTTTCTAGAAAAAAATAAAATGTCAACCACCTCATTACCAGACAAAATTTTAATTATAAACATTTTTTAAATCCAAAAAAAAAATGTTGAAGAGTATCCTTATTTGGTACTAGTAGTTAGTCCCTTTTCCATTATTTGATAGGATTATATCCCATATTTGGTACTTGGCAAATGACATATGAGCCCTTACTCTTTCTAGCTTTTGGTATTTAAAATGTTAAATGGTTTCCTCAACCGGGTTATCTTTGTAACAAGAAAATATATTTAAACAGGAAAGTTTATTAATCCGGTAATGGATATAATTCCAAATTAATGCTATGATAATATTAGGAAAGGAAGACCAATTTATAGGATGGAGTTGTAAGGGGTTAGGCCGTCCTGATTCCTACATCGAAGCATTGGTGGACATTGGGCTAATTCAGGACACATTGGGTCCGACCTTTTAAGCCCAAACTAATATATATTATTGAGCCGGAGCCCAATATAATAAAACCAAATTTTAATATTCTTGAAATATACTTTGTACAACTACAACCACAAAATAAAGATATGTGGATTGTGGCGTACTATACTAATATACCTTTTCAGGTTGAAATTTCACGGGTTTCCAGTCCTTGTTGTGTGAGTTCTTTCTCACAATTTATACATTTGTGTATAATATATATACACATATGATTTCTTATAAATAGATAGATTAAAATAGGAAAGCAAGATGGGAAGAGAAAAACAGGTTTGCACTTCGGCGAAACAAGTCCCCTCAAGTCTGGCCTTATTTTCCATTCCAACTGCTGTTTTCTTTGCATATACATTTGCTAATGAAAATTCTGAACGCCTTACTAGATTTTTCTTCTGTTTGATTTTTCACCTTCAATTTCTTTGGAAAAAATGTACATATCAATTATATATATTGTGTATAGAAAAGGTAGTATTATAATCGAATTTATTGCATCTATACGTGTGAGTTTTAGACAACCGTTGTAATTTTGTCTTAGAATGGAACCAGTCATGTGATTACTGAATGTCAAAAAGACTATATATACTAATATATATAGAGAGAGAGAGGAATGGTAATAAAACTCGCCCCCCCCCCATCCTGTGTATTCCGGGTTTGGGGCCTCGATTAAGCTAATCGGGGTAGAAAAAAAAAATTTGATTATATTTGGGGCTGGTATGAGGAACCCGCCATATCCCCATTAGCCGTTTCGTTTAAGTTATTTATTAAAATCTTTATACATATTAAATATTACAAATATACCCATATATATTATATCTATTACAAAGATACTCATATCTATGTATATTTTAATATTATTTTTATGTTTAGAATTTTTTTTAATATTTTTTTAAGAAAATAAAAATAATAACTGAGGTGCAGGGGAATTCGGGATGGGGCGGGATAAAAAATAATAGGGTAAATTGCAGTAGTACCCCCTGAGGTTTAGGTCAATGCCACAAATATACCGATCAACGCAATACTTTGCAATGACACCCCCGGGACTGTGAAATGACTAGAATGCCCATTTAATTGTTTCACTTATTACATTAGGGTAATATATAAAGTTTGAAATTACTCATATGCCCAAACACTAAAATTACTAATTACACTTCCACCCCTTATTACAATATATATATATATATATACATTACGAAAATATATATATTACAAAAATTACAAAATTCTAAATAAACACAAAAAATTCGAAACAAACATATAAAATTTGAAAATATATATATATAATTTGTAAAAAATATATAAAATTTGAAAAAACATATAAAATTCAAAAAAGTATATAAAATTTGAAACAATATATAAAATTCAAAAAAAACATATAAAATTCGAAACAAATATATAAAATTCGTAAACAATATATAAAATTCGAAAAACATATAAAATTCTAAAAAATATATAAAATTCAAATATATATATATATATATAAAGTGTGACTGAAGTGATTCCTACCACATTTGAAAATTCAAATTATTTTGAAATTTGAAATAATTTCAAAATATATATATATATTTGAAATTTCATTCAAATATATTTAACAGATTGCTAAAGTATTTATTTTGAAATAAAAGAAAGAAAAAGTTCCTTAGTTAAGATATTTCTAGCACTAGATTTTCCTTTTTTATTATTTAAAATTTAAATACCGTTATATTGATTCCTTGTTTTTAGAAGTGGAAACAAAAAATGACAGATGAAAGAAAGTGATATTGCAAAGGAAAATTTTATGATATTTTTTTACCTTACATTATTTTTATTAAAAAGGAAGAATTTTAGGAAGGAATAAAGTTGATATTACATGATTCTATTATAAAATTCTTTCCTCTTTAGGAAATGTTAGATATAGAAGGGAGAAAATGTGGTAGGAATCATTTTCAAATAATTTGAATTTCCAAATGTGGAAGGAATCACTTCAGTCACACTTTATATATATATATATATTTGAATTTTATATATGTTTTAGAATTTTATATATTGTTTCAAATTTTAGATATTTGTTTCGAATTTTATATGTTTTTTTGAATTTTATATATTGTTTCAAATTTTATATATATTTTTGAATTTTATATGTTTTTTCAAATTTTATATATTTTTTACAAATTATATATATATTTTCGAATTTTATATGTTTGTTTCGAATTTTTTGTGTTTATTTAGAATTTTGTAATTTTCGTATTATATATATTTTCGTAATATATATATATATATATATATTTTGTAATAAGGGGTGGAAGTGTAATTAGTAATTTTAGTGTTTGGGCAAATGAGTAATTTTAAATTTTATATATTACCCTAATATAATAAGTGAAACAATTAAAGGGGCATTCTAGTCATTTCACATGCCCAGGGGTGTCATTGCAAAGTATTGCATTGACCGGCATATTTGTGGCATTGACCTAAACCTCAGGGGGTGCTACTGCAATTTACCCAAAATAATAATAATAAATAGGATGGGGCGGAAAAAAATAACCAAATTTGAAAATGAGAAAGGCGATCCCCGCCCCGCCCAGCCTAATGCCATTCCTAAATATATATATATAGGTAAGGGAATCAGATGTTGCAGTTGTGGTAGACCAAGTCATGGTTGGTCCATGTGTCTGATGAGTCAAGAAAACCAAAGGATAAATTATAGGGACCTCCCCTATGTTTAGCGAAAAGCCAAGGACATCCCTTGTGGTTTGAATAATTTCAGAGACATCCCCTGATATTTGCTTCCGTTAACACAGACCTCCGCTACCGTTAAGTTGTCGTTAAAAGTACAACTTTGTCCTTAAATTTTTAGGTGATATAACAAAATTACCCCTACTGCTATTATACAATAAAGAGTTAATTTCATATAATATATAAATTTTGAAAATAATATATAAATTTCGAAACAAAATATAAAATTCGGAAAAATATATATTAAATTTTGAAAAAAATATAAATTTCAAAAAAATATATATTAAATTTCAAACCCAAACCCACCAGGATAAAAATTCAAAAAATGAAAAAAATGAAAAAGACACATAAAATGAATAAATCGATGTTTCACATAATGAACAAGCCAAGTGTTACAAGTCAAAGCTAGGAAGCCCGGACATTCATGGGATTAAACCTGAAAGCATATTGCAAGAAATCAAATATTAAAATCCAACACTCAAAGTTTTTGCACTAAAAATTTGGAATATATATATAAATTCAAAAATAAATATAAAATTAAAAAAAATAAAAAAAACCATATAAAATTCGAAACAAATATATAAAATTTGTAAAAATATATATATATAATTCAAAAATATATATAAATTTCGAAAAAATTATATATTTCGAATTTTTATTTATTTATTTTTGAAAAAAATAAAATTCGAAAAAAACATATAATTTATATTCAATTTGCGGTTCATTTTTTTCAAAATTTAATATATATTTTATATTTTATATTTTTCCCGAATTTTATATATATTTTTTGAAATTTATATTTTTTTTCGAATTTATATATTTTTTCTGAATTTTATATAATTTTTTGAAATTTATATATGTTTTTCGAAATTTATATTTTTTCATAAATTTATATTTTTTCAAAATTTATATATTGTTTTCAAATTTTGTATATTATATAAAATTAACTCTTTATTGTATAATAGTAGTAGGGGTAATTTTGTCATCTTACCTAAAAACCTAAGGACAAAGTTATACTTTTAATACATTTTTAACGGCAACTTAAAGATAGGGGAGGTCTGTGTTAACGGAAGCAAATCTCAGGAGAGGTCTCTGATATTGTTCAAACCTGGAGGTCCCTGTAATTTAACCAATTTTTATTTTCTTGGTTGCGTTTGGGCCGTTTGGCTGCTGATTTTATTTTAAGGCACTTTATATACCAAATTGCCAACTATTAAATATAAAAGAGATACATTTTTTTGTCTCTATAGTCAAACTTTTTTTTAATACAAAGTTAAGTTCACAAAAAGTATGAATTTCATACTGTTAGGTGTGCCAAAATGCCGATACCAGTAACTTTTGGACACCAGAATTAGTTCAAACACAAACTTTAGTGCAAGACTTATCACATCAACACCTAATTACAATCCCATTTTCAGAGTAAATTGGCCCACAAAAGATTGGCACTGACATGCTCAAATAACTAAATATATCATGAAATGTTAAACCAAAAACAGATGTGAATTGCTCTAAAAAAAACCCATTATTTCTTATAAAGTGGGAAAATATCATCATCAATTATGCATTATACCCACATATGTTTCATCTCAAGAACACAACTCCTATCGTAATATTATTGAAGAATATAAAATATTTAAGTTATACTCCCTCTAACAGCTTAAGTTTTGAGAGTAGTTGGTAGTTATGATGTTTTCATGGTCAAATGTCTCATGTTCAATCATCACCGTCATCCTTTGTTGATTGTTGAAATTGTTTTGCTCTTAAATTTTTAGAATAGTCGATAGTTAACAAATATTATAGTCACAAGTCAAGTTTGTGGATGAAAGAAACAATACCAGCAAGGAGTCTGCTGATATTTGTATAAGGTGCGAAACTCCTTCCTCAAAAAACATTCAATTCCTTGAAATGAACAACTTTTACATGAAAATAAATAAATAAATAGAATCTTTGTACCATATTATTATCTACCAAGAGTAAGCTTTTTAGCTTTTTTTTGTACAAAAGGAGAACATCACTAATCTTTACAAAACATCATTCTAATCATCTCCTGGTGCTGCTTACTGATATACAAAATGTAGAACAAGTTCAAACAAAAAGGATCAAAAAATGAGAGAAAATTTTGAACATTACTATTATTGAACTTGTAAATGCCTGTTCATCTTAGCAAATGAGTAATCGTGGGCGCGAACCAACCTCTTCCTGAATCTCCCAAGATTCAACCTCACATTCTGGTGATCAAGATAGATCTTCTTAGTGAACTCCCAACCCTTTTGAGACACAGTATTAGGGTCTATCAGAACCGGATCGCTCTTCTCATAATCGTCGTACAATGAACTCTCCTTTGGTAGGATTTTGTAGCCCATGTACTTCAATCCAAGCTTCTTGGCAGGTTCACCATAGTAAGTCTCTGCTGCCCATTCTGTCCCTAGGGGTACCACTTGAATGAACACTGAGCCAGGCCTCAAAAAGAGAAAATGTGTCATTGCAGCACCATGGACTCCAACCATAACATCACTTGAATCAAGCGCGCCATAAATCTTTGCCAGTTCCGTAGTCGGACTAGGCCTCAAAATTCTCACTTGAAAGCCAATTTCTTCAGCCATTTTCACCATTGAGTCTTCGTTCGTTATTGCTCTTGATCCATTTCTAGATAATATGACCAGTCTTGGCTTCATCAATTTTCGCTTCTCTCGTACCATTTCTATTGATGAAGGCACAACGGAAACTTTCTCCTTCTCTTGAACTATACCTCTAATTCGAGGCTCATAAGCCCGGTGTAGAAGCGCTCGAAAATCTCTGATTGTCTTTCCCCCTTCCATCAGTGAAGAATCCACAGTCAACTCATCATGGATTCTTAGACCAACAATGGCTTCAGGGAAGCAATGGATTCTCTTATCACCACTATAATCAACCGGGGGATAATCCGAGAGAAGCGAAAGAATTTCACCATACTTGGTAATCCACCAAGTATGATACTCGAGAATAACAAACACAACTTTCTTGTTGAATTTCTGAGAAGTAATGAACAAAGGCAAAATCCCATCATTGAATTCGTGATACACATTACCGGTATAACCCCCTGTCGAGAAGAACACTGCAGGGACATCATGGTGGACATCGCACACATGTTGAGCACCCATGTTGTCTTTCTTTGAGATAAGGTCTAGTTCATCAATGGTGTTCATAACACTTGTCTCCCATTTTCGGGTATATGGCTTGATTTTTTCGTGTTGGAGCTCCTCTTCTTCCTCGGGTTTTCCATCATTGGCCATACTCGGACCAAAATCGATCAAGTGGCTGGTGTTTTTTGAGCTATAAAGGTAGATTGAAGAGGTAGAGGAGTGTGTTCTCACATCCCCCTTCATCATACATATGTCTGAGCGAATACTGGTTCTATCACAACATATGGTTCCTGTATCAAGACCAAATATCTCCATTAGATTCAAAATAAAAATACACACACAGGATTCAAGAGACGAAAAATAGATTGTTACGAAATTTCAGAATTTATGAGAGAATATTGGTAAAAAAAAAAATGAAACTAAAGGCTTAATACATATAAATTTATTCAGCATGATTAACAACGAAGGATGGGAAAAAGAAGTTAGAGAGCAAAGGGTATTTCCATCTATGTCACTATGATTAAGAACTGAATCACAAATACATACATATATTATCAAAGAACAAAATGGAAATATTTGATATGTCCTGTCTCACCACCTAGATAAAACACTACACTAACACACATGCAATTTATTATTTATAACTAAAGAATGGAAAACACCATGATTTATTCAACCTTCCCTTTACAGATTATGCCAGTTCATCAAAAATTAAAATATTGGTTTTATCTTTTATTCATATCGACCCCTGACTAAACACTATCACAATACAAAATAGATTGGTGATAAAAATACATACTTTTGCATCCATCTCAACAAGGTTGTAGATCATATTTATTACTGGAAAAAAAAGAAAAAAAAAAGAGCACGAAGTACTAACCAGTAGAAATTGAAGAACATAGGGAAACATTATTGTCCATCCCATTAACAAGCTTTTCATCATCAAGGCCAAATGAATCTGCAAAACCCAAAAGAGAGATGAGAATCAAGAGACAGAAAATAAGAAGAAATGAGTAGGGAAAAAAAAAACTGAGCATGAGAAAGGAAAGACTTACATAGTAGAGAGAAGCTAGGGGGAAAGTTGAGGAGTTGAGGGCCTAAAATCAAGCAGCAGGAGAGAAGAGAGAGAAAGAGGAGAGAGAGAAGTTTAGGCCTCATTATCTTGCTGTTCCCACACACTAAAACCAAAGCTTGTGACTCCTCATCTTCTTCATATACACCCACTTCTCCTTTTCTCCCCACATGGTATCTCTGATAACGCACCATTTCAAGCACACCTTTTAATCTCAAACAGAGAGAGAGATTTATAGGAGTCAAAAGATGTGGGATTTATATGTGAAACAGGGGTTGCTCTGTTTCTTCTTGGAACATATATATATATATATAGATAGAGAGAGAGAGAGAGAGAAATTTATAATAGGTGGGCAAGAGGGTTTATGAAACAGGGGTTGCTCTGTTTCTTCGAGAGAGAGAGAGAGTTTTTACAAGTGGGTATGTGTGATTTTTGGAGAGACTAGAGGGAGAGAGAGATTTATATGAAAGAGAAGAAATGGGAGAGGTTGGGTATAGAGGACGTTCGAGGGAAGGTGTTTCTGGGATGTCTGTTGTGTCTTGATTGGGAGTGTGTGTGTATGAAGGTGACAATGGAAGACCAAATCGGAGGGCTTATTGAGGAAGGGTTTGAATTTTGACTGTCAAAGGCGTGTGTATATACAATATATACATGCTACTATTATATATGTGTATATATATATATAACCTGGTACTGTATTGGCTGGCTATACCTGGCTTCCTTCTGGCTTTTGTTACAACAACACTGTTTGGAGATACCTGCTTTTTATTCTCTCTATGTATATGTCTTATTTTTCATTTTTATTTTCTTTCTCTTATATTTTTGTTTATTTAGAAAGTTTATGAAAAATGATTCATACAAAGTGATTAGTCTTTGGAGATTGTGGTACAAAATAGATATTCTCGCGTGGTAATATCTATATTTATGGTGCACATTCTTCAATACTTTATTATAGTACATGCCATATGATATTTTGAATATTTATAAAAAATTCAAGACAATAAACAAGGCTCACACTTAAACTTAATAATCATATCAAGTGAATAAAAACTTCTTCAAGTATAATATTTCAATGCAAATATCAATACTCAAAATTTATTGGAGTTGGAAAAATAATTATTTCGTGGTGCAAACATCGAATGTACCAATTACATCAAAGATACATTTTAGTAATTTCGGATAATTTTATGGAAAATAATAGATGTTGCATTAACTCCTCCTTAGCCATTTGACTAGATTTAATTATTGGTTGTATCAATTCGAGTTCCTATCCACTAATATTATCTTAATCTTATCCAATTTTATTGATTTTTGGGTATATTACAGTTTTGACTCCTTCGATATATAATATATTACATCCGTATTTTTTGTTATTTGGTAATTATAGTTTGACCTTCTCTAATTAATAGACAATTGTGAAATTAATTATATATGGGTTTTTCTGTGTTAAGTCTTATAGTTTTGCATCTAATTTGACAATGGTCCCTTTTTAAAAAAATTATTAGAAATTGGTCACATTATTCTTATTTTAAGTTGGAAAAATTATACTTTCACCCTCTCTTATTTTGTTAATTGCACTTTCACCCCCTCAATGAAATTTTGAGACGTGAAATAACTAAATTATCCATAAATATGTGTGAAAACCTATTTGTCCATCCATAAAGATGTAAAAAGATCAACCTACCCTCCTTTATATATATATATTTAAAATATATATATATATAGAAAAATATATTTTTTCTTTCGGGAATATATATATATTTCAAAATATATATTTCGAAATATATATATATTTTTCGAAATAAATATATAGAAAAATATATTTTTATTTTGGGAATATATATATATTGAAATATAAAAAATATATATTTTTTGAAATATATATTTTTTTTCAAAATATATATACACATATAAAGGAGGGCAAGTTGGTCTTTTCGAAACTTTATGAATGGGCAAATAGATCATCACACACATTTATGAGTAATTTAGTCATTTCATGTCTCAAAATTTGATTGAAGGGGTGAAAGTGTAATTAGCAAAATAAGAGGGAGTGAAAGTGTAATTTACCCAACTTAAAATAAGAATAATGAGACCAATCTCTAATAAGTTTTTAAAAAATGACAAATTTTAAATTAGATGCAAAATTATAGAACTTAACTCAAAAAAACCCTTTATATATTCATACTCATTTTTCATTTAAAAGATGTTTTTACAAATAAGTGAAAATGTTATAGTCAATTCACTCATGATCAACTGTTAACATAAGCGTTAAAGGTAGAGTTGACAATTTCTGACACGAATTGACCCGTTTGACACGATTATATTTATTGTTATATTTATTTGCTGATTTTTTCTGTTATCTAATTGGTCATGGATTGAAATACATTAATAAACTATTACTGAATCGTGTCAAATTCAAATTCAATTTCATTTTCATTTTTTATTTTTTATTTTTCGTGTTGGATTGTATCATATTTAAAATGTTTGATTTTCGTGTCAACTAGTATCAGATTGCCCTGTTGACCCGTGGGTCGACCTGTTGACACGAATTGCCAGTCCTAGTTAAAGGTTAACCATTCCGAAGGTTCGTGGGAAGGGATTTTTTTGTTACTACTTACAAGTTAGTGGGATCACACTGTAATTTATCAAATAATAAAAACTATGAATGTAATATATCATATTTTGAGAGAATCAAACTATAATTTACCCATTAATTATTAAATAACCTACAAATGAGTATTACAAACTAAACACATTGATTGCTCACCCCACAAAAACAAAGGAAAAATTAGCATTCAGTCGGGGAGGATTTGACTATTCAAACTCCAACTCTATCGCCTAGCCGTGGTACTAACAAGGACCGTAATTGATTTGACATATATTTAAGTTTTGAAATAGAAGTCAAATTTTTAAATTTTTATAGTAGAAACAATTTATATGAATATTTTGAATAATAAAAGTATTGTAAATTCGAGTTAGTCTCGGCAACTTCAAATTTTAGCTCAAAAAATGAAATATTGAAAAGCAAAATTAATTAAAAATTAAAAAAAAAACTCTAATAAACTTTGAAGTTCACATATACTAGGTCAAACAGTTTTATCAATGTAACCACTTGATTTATAATTGACTTGATTAACTAACAAGTTCTAGTCATGAACTCATTTATCTGAGAAATTAAAAAAAATAAAAATGAAGCCAATTCTTTTCAGGAAGATTGGAATAACTTGCGGTCTAAAGTATCCCAGATTCCCAATTGCAGAAGCAAACCCAATGAATGATGCGTTTTGTAGGAAGAAACAAGGCATTAGAAAGTGATATATCATATAGTCATTTTCAAAGTGTAAAATACCAAAACTATTGTCATCAATTAAATTGAAATCAAATGACTATTTGCTACTTCCAATTATTATTGGGGTAGAATATATTGAACAAGTCTTGATTGTCGTTCAATCTGTTTTTACTTCCACCGGAAAGAGTCTTGTTTATAAGAGAACACCTAATTTGAATATGTCCCATTCGCATCATAGCCCATTTTTTCAGCCCTTGTACATATGTTATAAATACTAGAAATTAATGAATGTATTTTTGGGTTGAAATATTTTTTCATGAAAGTCTCAAGTCATTTCTATCCGATACGGAAGGCCTAATAAAGCTATCACAATTTTCAGAATTTGCAATTTGGAGGCGTAACATGCGTGAGAAGGTACTGTTACAAATTAGATGGAATAAAAAAATAATTAAGTATAAATGAGTTGGATATTAATCTCATCTAATAATTTAATTTTTTAAATTTAATAACTTAAATTTTTTTAAGTCACTATATCATGCATCGGACTTGTTATAATTGATATTAGATTAGATTATGTTAGATATGTATGATAGTAAATTTAAATATCCGTATTCCACTTATATCATGCAGATAAACACCTTACACTATTCATAATGACATGGGATTTTGGATCAATATATATCTAGATATTTTTTAAAGGCAGAAATAGCGCATTTACAAGGGGAAGTTTATTCAAATGGTCTAAAATAGTACTCCCTTCTCCCAATTTAAGTGTTCACATTCACTATTCAATTCATTTCAAAATAAGTAAAATTAATGTCATTTTATTTGACTAATTTATCAATTTACCCTTCAATCATTTAAATTTTAAAATATATAAATTACAAACATTACATCACTTAATGGGATAAAAGATAAATTTAATTTTTCATTCATTATCACACCAATAAAATTCATTATCTAATTTAGAATTTACGCAATATAAGAGAATCCAAAACCCAGGCACTCTTCTTGTACCGCGTGAGGAAGCTAAATATGGCTTTAATAACATAACAAGCCAAACTCTAGAAAGGCCAAAAATATATTAAAAAATAAAACAAAAAATGCTATAATATTTTATTAAAAAATAGTCTAAGTTATATCGTCTAAAGATGAGACTTTCAAGATAATTAAAGTGGAAAAAAAAAAAAGTTAAGGGTGGGTTTGGAAAGCCTGTTTTTTGTATTTGTTTTCTGTCTTCAAATACAAAAACTGTTTTTGTATTTGTCTTTGTTTTTTTCAGGAAAAAACAAAAAACAAAAAAGCGTTTGGATGAAGGTGTTTTCACCACTTTTATTTGGTGAAAATTCTATTTTATGGATTTAGTGTTTTCACTATTTTTACCACCTAAACAGTGAAAAAACTCAAAAAACAACTAAAAGTTGTATTTGGTGTTTTCACCACTTTTACACACTATTCACAGAAAACAGTTTTCTTAGGGAAAAAACAGTGAACAGTAAACGCGTTTGCCAAACGTGTTTATTTTTTAAGTATTGCGAACAGTAAAAAAACAAAAACAAAAAATAGGACATCTAAACGGACCATAAATAAAAGTCGGTTTAGTATTTCAATGACACTATCGACTTAAATAATGAAGCAATGCTGTATAATATCCACTATGCCATATGGTTCCTCAACAAAAAAAGTATGCCTTGTGGATGCCAGGTGTTTTACTCGGTTTAAAAAGTATACAAAGATACATTCATACGTGAAAATTGGAGAAATTCAGATAGTTGCATTTTTGTCATTACCATTTTATTGAACCTTTTTTTTTTTTTAACAAAATGAACTAAATTTTTAAATAATGATATATTCTACTTCAAATATATTTTATTTAGGGGTGAGTTTGAGCTCTCACCTTACAAAATATTTGGTTTGGATTATATTTAGGTTAATTAATTGGGTTGGTTTTAGATCAGTTATACCTAAAGTTAGGTTCAAGATAATTAATTGCCTAATCATCAAAAAAACTTATTTGCCATCAATTACGATATTTATTTTTTAAAGCATATACTATATGATAGCCATTCCACATCATTTTGTACACCTGTATAAAGTTGGATTAGACTATGAGCTGTATTAAGCACAAATGTGACTCAGGAATTAAGCACAATTTCTAATCTCACGTGGTTTCACAACGAAGCTCACAAATTCAGATATTGTATTGTCAAGTGGTGACATGACATCACTTTGGCATTATTTAAATTAAAATATTAGATGACATAGTTTAGGACACATTAATTTTGTTAAAGTAGATTAGTAAAAAATAAACAAAGCGTGCTAATCAAGGCATTGAGGCCAGCGTCACAGTGTACCCACTACCCATTGCATGGTGGAAAATTGGAAATTAACAAATTTATTTTTAAAAAATGCACACTTTGAACAAAAACAAAGCCTAGTCTTAATAAGTTATTCAATAATTAATAATTAATGAAGACATTAATAGTCGTTTTAAAATTATTATTATTGTTTTATATAGTGATTACAGATGAGTACTACTCCTACAAGGCATCAACCGAGGGAAATTACAGTCAATTTTTATATCACGAGTTGCTTGATATTTTTAGGGTGTATCAATTAAATTTATCTCTATTAAAATTATTGAGATGGAACATGGGTCTGAGATATTAACACATTCCCATGTATTTGGTTCACCCGACCCGATATATATATATTTTGAATTTTTTTTATAAATCACCATATAAATCTATTTATTATATTATTATAATAACAAATGACCAATAAAAACTGTTATTTAAATAGTATAACATTATATCATCTCCATACTCCTTATAAGAAGTATAATTTTAATAAAAAAAATAAAAACAAAAAGAACATTTGCTATATTTCAAGACTAAGCATATCAGAATTTTCTATTTTTTATATTAATACATAAAAAAATAAAAAAGTAACATGTTCCCATATAAAAATTTCATTAGTGTTGACACCACTTTTAAGCCAATGTAGAGAAGAACAAGGAGCTATGATGGAACTGAAATTTGGATTTCAAGACCAAATCTGGGGTGGAAGTATATGAGAAAATGGGCAAAAAATGTGGGTTTTTGTTAAATGGTGTTGAATCGGAGAAAGAAGCTTAAGTAAAAAATGTAGTTGAGTTGGTGAAAGTGTTTAGATATGATTAGAATTTAAGTTGTTTTATCTTTTATTTATTTATTTATTTCTAGTTTATCTTTAAGATAGTTTTCATTATAAATAATGTACGTATACCTCTGTTACAGAGGTCCACGATCAATACAAAAATGTTCATGTTACAATAACAGTTTTCCATTATATTTTATTTTTTATCGTCTTTTATATTCATCACACTTGCACTTTCAATACCAAATTTACATTCCTGCAAATATACATTCTCAGTCATTTATTTGTTTTCCTTCAATATCAGTATATTTCAATTGCCTGCAATTGCACTTTTCAATTCCTTTCGCAATTTATTTTGGTTACCCAAAAGTCCTCTTTGTTGAGGCAAGCAGAACCCTTCACGAGAGTTGAGTTATCTCTCTCGTAAATCGCCTGATTCTATTCCACATGTTCAAAAGATACGAAAATTCGTTCATTTTGAACCGGTTGAACTCCGTCACCAATTCTGGCACGCCCGCACCCTACGGATACGAAGAATATTATCGGCCCTACTATTCGGCCGATGATTACTATTTTTCGGAATCCTACGAAAATCAAGAATATTATCGGCCTTGCTATTCGGCCGGTGAATATTATTTTTCGGAGCAAACAATTGGCACGCCCAATGGGACCCTGCTAGGTAGCCGAGAGAATATTGCGAATATGCCACCACAAGGTTCAAAGGCCGCACTTGTAGGTGAAATCCTATAATTGAGGGAAATCGTTCAACGAGTGCAAACAAATCTTGCTAAGGAGACAGCACAGAGGCTTCAAAGGCTTGACTCTATGCAAGTTGAAATTGCTAAATTAAAGCAGGGTTTTCAAAACTCTTATGATATATTGAAGAAAAGACTCACGAATCCTCCAAGACACGAAGGGTAGCAGTCGGCCAGTTCACAAAAACCACCATCGGTTGAGGAAAAAATTAATGTTGCCGAAACTGACGTTTTGGCAAAAACAAAGGTTCTGGCAAAAATTTGCTTTAAATTGGCCAAAAATAGTTGGTTTTCGGCCTATGAGAAAAATCTTATTGAAGGCGAAACTTCGTATTTTATAATTTCAGTAAATATAACTGAAATTATAAAAAGATATAAACTTTCAAGAGTAATTGCTATGAAAATTTTTCAAGGGTATTGTGTTGTTCTTCGAATGGAACCGGCAATAAAATCGGTTAACATGACTTTGCACAATTATTTAATTCCGGCTGATCGTATTTTCTCCCCACTTCAAGAGTTTAAAGTTTTGAGTGTTGGGGTCTTGTATGAGTTCATTGATCCACTATCGATGAATGTTAATTTTTTTTTACCTAGTTAGAATTAGGATTAGGGGAATAAAGATCACTTTATTGTTGGTCCTAAATAATAAAGCATTGAGCCAACTCAATTTTATTTTTCTTTCCAAATGGTGGACTCGGGGGGCAAGGAAGGTTGATACAAAGATATGTTGGCATCATTTTGGCTAAAGAAAAATTCCAACAACCATTTTTTTGAGCAAAAATGGTGTTGAAATTGGGGGGCATTGTTGACACCCTAAATGAGTCAACACATGACAACGGAAGCGGACCGAAACTAGGCCGAAAATTGGGCAGAACTGGGCTATTTTCGGGCCTAAACTGGGTTGTTTTTGGGCTGCGAATATGGGCCTAAACTAGGCCATAATTTGGCTTGAAAATGGGCCGAAAACTGGAAAGTAGTGGGCTGAAATTAGGCTGCGAAGTTGGCCGAGATTGGACTGCAAACTAGGCTATTTTTGGGCTACGAAGTGGGCCGGAAGTTGGGCTATTTTTGGGCTGCGAAAATGGGTTAGAAAATGGGTTGAAAATGGGTCATATCAAGAAGTTGATTAATACTAGAAGATTACAAAGTTTGTAGAGTATTTGACACTTTTGAAAAAGAAATGTAGTTAAGTTGACGAAAGTGTTTAGATAAGATTAGAATTTAGGTTGTTTTATCTTTTATTTATTTATTTATTTATTTATTTCTAGTTTATCTTTAAGATAATTTTCATTATAAATAATGTACGTATACCTCTGTTATAGAGGTCCACGATCAATACAAAAATGTTCATGTTACAATAACAGTTTTCCATTATATTTTACTTTTTATCGTCTTTTATATTCATCGCATTTGTACTTTCAATACCAAATTTACATTCCTGCAAATATACATTCCGAGTCATTTATTTGTTTTCCTTCAATATCAGTATATTTCAATTGCCTGCAATTGCACTTTTCAATTCCTTTCACAATTTCTTTTGGTTACCCAAAAGTCCTCTTTGCTGAGGCAATCGGAACCCTTCAGGAGAGTTGAGTTATCTCTCTCGTAAATCGCCTGATTCTATTTCACATGTTCAAAAGAGACGAAAATTCGTTCCTTTTGAATCGGTTGAACTCCGTCACCGGTTCTGGCACGCTCGTACCCTACGGATACGAAGAATATTATCAGCCCTACTATTCGGCGGATGATTACTATTTTTCGGAATTCTACAAAAATCAAGAATATTATCGGCCTTACTATTCGGCCAGTGAATATTATTTTTCGGAGCGAACAATTAGATCATATTATATACACATACATAATTTCAGTTGAGGCTGAGCATAAGATCAAGAAATAAAAAAGTAAGATTAATTAATGAAACATGAGTCTTCAATATAAATATATATATATATATATATATATCAATATTTTATAGGGTTAATTTCAAGAAACCCCCTATACTATCCAGTTTAATTAACTAACCCCCACTGTGTTTACTTTACCCCTTATATTATTCAATTTAATCATTATGCCCCGTCACCTCACATTTTGAGTCAAAATGCATAAACTACCCTCAATAGTATAAGGGGGTTTAGTGAAATCAACCATTTAAAAAAATTATTTTTCGAAAATCAATTATATTTTTCGCAAAAATTATAAATTAAAAAATATATATATATCTTTTGCAAAAATATTATTTTTTGGAGGGAGTATATTATTTTTCAAAATATGAATTATTTCGGAAAAAGTAATACATATATTTTTTGCAAAAACATTATTTTTCGGGAAAAAAATCATATTTTGGAACATAATAGTATATATTTTTCTCAAAAAAAATATATTTCAGAAAAGATCATATTTTGGAACATAATAGTATATATTTTTCGCAAAAAAAAATATTTTTTGGAAAAGATCATATTTTGGAACATAATATATATTTTTCGGAAAAAAAAAATATTTTGGAACATAATAAATACTTTTTCACAAAAAAAAAAAAACAATTCAGAAAAAAATAATATTTTGGAACATAATATATATTTTTCGGAAAAAATCATATTTTTGAACATAATATATATTTTTCGGAAAAAAAATCATATTTTGGAGCATAATATATATTTTTCGCAAAAAAAAAATTTGGAAAAAATTCATATTTTGGAATATAATATATACTTTTTCGCAAAAAAATTATTTTTCGAAAAAAATCATATTTTGGAACATAATATATAATTTTTCGCAAAAAAAATATTTTTAAAAAAAGAATCATATTTTGGAACATAATATATATAATTTTTCGGGAAAAAAATTATATTTTGGAACATAATATATATTTTTTGAAATATATATATATATATATATTTTGAAATTTATAGTTTTTATGAAAAATATAATTTATTTTTGAAAAATAATTTTTTTAAAAGTTGATTTCACTAAATCCCCTTATACTATTAATGAAAGATAGTTTAGACATTTTGACTCAAAATATGAGGAGGATGGGGCATAGTAATGAAATTGAATAATATAAAAAAAAAATGAAAACAATAGAAATTAATTAATTAAATTAAATAGTATTGAAGTTAACCCTATTTTATATCACATTGATTACATCGTTGGAACCACGCCAAAGTCAAAGTCTTCAAACGATGTGGACCAAACTTTTTGATTCGTGTTCTCTACACGGTAATATAACTGGATTACGGCTTTTGGGTACTAAAACATAGATCCATATATTATTATTATTATATATATATGCTAGTATATATGCCTATAGAGATAGAGAGAGAAAATTAAGACAATTGTGAATCTGCTTAGACCAGCAAGAAAGAGAACCCACAAAGACTGTTGAGGTGAGAACAGTTAATTCCCTTTGTTTTTCAGAAGGAACATAGCTACAAAGACTTCACCTTCTTCCCCACCAGAGTAGCCCTAATTTTGAGGGTGGGTTGGGTAAGTAATTGCCAGCTCTAATATATACACATACCTACATAATGTTATAATAATCTAATTGGAGAAATGTACTCCCGCGAAAAGAAATAATGGAGCTAATAATCTCAAAGCTTTCTGATTTCAGATGACACCTGTGCTTATCAGTTATCGTTCAGCTGGAGTATGTTTTCATAGGGGAAGAAAAATGACCAAGAGAATCCAATGTCACTCACTGTTTGACGGTCAATTGGTTGCTTAGATTTCCAAAAATTAAAAATCGACAACATCAACTAACGTGCTCATAGATCATAGATGTATATAATATTAATTTTGTAGCCAAAACAAAAACTTGGATAAAATTCTTCATCCCTCAAAGTGTACACTAGAATATAGCTACACCATAAATTATATCATTACAGCTTGTTGGTAAGATTGATGTCTCCCAAAGTGAATTACAAATGCAAGGAGATGCTTTGAATCCAGGCACATAAGAGAAATTACTATATATATATATAGATATAGATATAGAATGCAAGCACATGTCAGTCACGTGGTCCTGATTATAAAGCCTTAAGCACATGTAAAAGTGAAATGAACCAACCAGAAATTGCGCAGATGCACTAAAAAAGTCCAACAGAGTCAGAAAGGAAATGAAAAAGAGGCACATGTATACATGTATATATATATATATATATATATATGCATGTATAGAATATTGGATTTGGGGATGCATGGGATTATGGTTCGGAAAAACGGTTTCGGTTTAACGGAACAGGGTCAGTATCGGGTTACGTAACAGTTTCGGTTATCGCAATGGTGAATTTTTTAAAAACTCGCACATGATGGCTAAAATAGTAAAATGTACTGATATGGTACTTTTGACAACATAATTAAATTTTGATAATTTTAAGTAATTTCAATTATTTTTTAAAGATATTTAGTACCCAAAATAATTTATTAATAAATTTAAATGTGTCGTTGTTCTTCTTATGAGACTATTCAATGATATTAATTTTAAATAAATAAATATTCAAATTATAAAAAATATATTTTACTTTTAAATTAATACTAAATAGACTATGTGTATTAAAGATTTGAAGTTGATATACGCATTATATTCTCTTACATCCTATTCTCTTTTACTATATAAGTATATATATATAATTATATATATATTATATATACAAGAGTTTATTATTTATTTATTTTGGGTAAATAAATAATTTTATAAAAGAAAAGAAATAAAAGAATGATACAAAGGATTCCTCTTTTTTTTAAAAAAAAGAAGAAGAAGAAAACTGGACAGTGGACACACACATGGCTTCTCTTTGCAACAGTATTTTTTATTTATTTTATTTTTTTAAAAAAAATGAACCGGTTCAACCAAAACCCGTTCGGGAATATATCGGTCGGTTCCTAGCGAACCGGCCGGTTCGGATGTGAATCGGCCTACCCACCGGTATATCGGGCTGAACCGATTTCGGTTCAGCCCAATACCGTTACGAACTGACCGGTTTCACTATAAACCGGTCGGTTCGGCGAACCATGCATGGGATGCTCCTTTGGAACATTGGCTTCTAATATGGACATGTGAGGAGGACGGATTCAGTTCATGGCCCACTGAATTTTTTATTTTTTATTTATAATTTTTATTCTAAAATTTTAAATATTTAGTATTTAGCCTCCACTGAATTTTTTTTTTATCTTAATAAGTAGTACAAAATTTAGATTTCTTTACAAATAAGTCCCCATTGAAAATTTTATTTTAAACCCCACTGAAATAAATATATATCATTTATATCCAAAAATCTAAAAAAAAAAAATTTTAACCTTTACTGACACAGATCCATAGATCCGTCAGTACATGTGAGGGTCACTATAGGATCTCTCTCTCACACACACAATCCTCTCTATTCAATTTAGGGCACCTCTTGTATGATGAATTCATAATTTCAGATTTTTCTTTACCTTTTTTTAGTTATTTGATACTGATTTTTAGAAGAAGAAAAAAAATTAACCCAAAAGTAGGCGAAGTTTATTTGTAGTATATAGATTTTTATATAGTCTAAACAAAGAATTGTTATCAGAAAATCTCATTGAACAATCTATTTAATTTTCTTTTTCAATAATAGGGTCGGATACTTTGTCTTCACTAATATCCAAGACTTATGCAAAGCAGTCCATATGAAATTAATAAAATTTGAATTATGTTTATAATTGTGACTCCAATAAATTAATTCAAATGCTTCTTGAAGTACAATTAATTTTATAATAAAAAGAATCAAATCACTTCACAATTAGATCACTTGATGTATGAGAATAATTATGTTTTTTGTAATTAATTAATAAAGATGATTATCTACCGTATTTAAAAAAGAAGAAGAAGAAGTATTTCCATGTTAAATTTTCTCTGAAAAAGAGTGCTGATAAGATGTCATATTCATGGTGAGTGATGATACTGTAGCGCAGGCATAAAAGCTGGCAATATATGCAGATACTCTTTTTTAGGCTAGTTCTGACATGTGAATAGAATATTATAGTATACATTTGTGTATAGATGACCAGAGAGTGATTGATTGAGTGAGTACAGCCAAAGCTCCAATCACCTTCAAAATTTGACCGTTACAATGAACAGCCTATTCTCGATCTGGAGTGAGGTGTTCTTACTATGTCCATATAATATTCGATATCTTTAATTGCGTATTATTATTTAAAGATTTCTAAAATTTAGAATTTTTTATTCTTGATCCATTCTGATTAAGATCACGAGCCTGAAATTCTAAGCAAAAACAATCTATCCTTCTTTATGATAGTAATAAAAATTTGTGCTCAAGACTAATTATTATTTTCTATATATAACTGTCAAAAATGAGATTTGTTAAAAACCAACAAATACTTATACATACTTTCGGGAAGTTTTGTGATTGAACAAAAAATAAAAATAAAAATTAGGTGAGGCTAATATCTAAATTTTTATAAGTTATAACTCAATTACTTTTTCATTCCAATGGTACAAAGAATTCTAACATCCCCCATCCAAACGAGTAATGCTTTTATTATGATCAAACCATCATGTTTATCTTCAACTTGGACTTGATCCGAATGACGACACCCAAGTGGACATTTAAAATGACACTGAATCAAATATTGAATCTGACTCTCATACCAACAGTAACAGGTATGATGTTTTGCGGTTTGATAAAAAAATTTAACTTTTTCAATCGATATTTTTTTATCAAATCGTGAAGCATCCAATTCGTTATACTTTCACTCTATTAAATCAGTATATTATTTTTATTATATATGTTAAAAGCTTAATGCGTCAATAAAAGGGACAATATAAATAACCATTGGCTATTATTATTGATATTTTATTATTTATAATTCAATCTCATGCAAGGAATTTTTGCCATTTTTTCACGTCAATAAAGTGAAACCTCGTGACTTGAGAAATCTTTGACATTTTATTTTTCTCAATTTTCCTTGGGTGATGAAGACATCTTCGGCTTTACAAAAAAGGGTGGCCCTTTGATTGCAATTTCAGTTTGTGACCTTTTTGCCTGAAATACGTTAAGCATACCACCCTTTGAAGGCACTGACTCTCTAAAGAGGCGCTTAGGTTCGCATAACACAAGAACTGCAAGGAGTTGATATCACTAATTATATTTCTAGATTTTTTTTAAAAAAAAATTCTCAAATACCCATCATCATCCACCTTGTGAATATGTAATTTCTCTTTTTCATATTTACTTGGGGTTATTGAAAAAATTCTGTGAAAGCTTACAAAGTAATTTTCAAAACCACCATTGTGTGCTCTAGAATAAATCACCTCTGACTTTCTTCGAAAGGGTTTCTATATTTTTATTTTATACCCAAAAAAAATAAAAACTCCGTCATAGAAAAATCTTAGAAGCTCACCTCGAAAACTTAATCATAAAAAAGGGATAACCCCTCAAGGATGACCTCCTTGAGGACTAAATCCGAAGAAAAATGTCATTCTTTAAGGATGTCATATGAATTGATCTTACAACTTATGTAACATTAAGTCGCGATTTTAGTAGAACTTATGTAACATTAAGTCGCGATTTTAGTAGCTAAGAGTGGAACACTCTCTCTCTCTCTCTCGGACTTGAATACGCACCGGGCCTGGTTATGGGCCTATGGTCTTACTAAGAGGAATCACAACCACAGGCCTGGTTATGGCTTGCTTGCTTACCCATAAAAATCCAAGGTAAGGTTAAATGTGCAAATTAAATGACATAAATGTGGGCCAAGGCTTAGCCCGGGAAACATTTCTCTTTCTGTACATCACTATCTGGGTCTGCCTTTAGAACCCATCTTCTAGATGGGCCTTGACTAGGCCTAATTCGTAGCATCAAGCCCGTCCAGCCAATTCATCTGTACATGAGAGTCGTGCAGCCAACTATAAATATGTCAAGCCCAGTACTGAGTCTTTTACTTAAATACCCCCACAGAAAATAATAATTAATAATAGAATAAAATACAATAACCTCCCCTGAGGTTTGGTTCAATTACACATGGTGGTTATGTTTGTCATTTACAACATTTTATATACCCATAAGATTTGACACATAATCTCAATGAGCTCCCTCCCATTTACCTTAGAGTCTAATCCGTTAGTGAAATTGTACATAAATTCTTTAATTATTTGACAAAAGACATAAAATACTGAAAAGAATACTCTTTGATAAACATAATTACACAAAATTTTGATGCAATAAGGGTACCCAATGTAAGAAATCTAATATAATAATCATCAATCATAACAACTGAATGTAATTGCATTAAACCTCATGGGAGATCAATATACTTTACTCTTAATAATAATGACAATGAATAATTAAATACTGGAAGTGTATAATAATATACGTAGGCACGAACCTACATAGTGATGAAGGCAGCCACCATTAAATTTATTATTTATTTATTATTTTTACCTTATTTACTCTTGAATTTCAGAAATCTGTGCTTATATCTCCACTAATTTATGTTATTTAATTTTTATTTTTATTTTTGTAGAAAACTCCTAAAACTCACTGATTTTTAATTTTACATACCCTTAAATTTTGAATATTGTAATTTCGCCCATTCTTGCCAATATCTTACAATAGAAGTTGAATGTACATTACTCATACATGATACATGTTTGAGGTATTGCGTGCCGCCATCAAAATATACACAAATAGTTGCCTTCAAGTATTACATATATGGTTGTCTCAGAAAAAAGAGAAAAAGAAAAAAAAAAATGAAAGGAAAAAAAAAAGACAACTGCTTAGAAAGGCCTTTTAAGTATCATATATATGGCTTGAGCTTGAAGAAATTTGGTACCTTTATAATACTTTGAACATATTAGAATATATAACTTCAGAAGTTACCTAACAAAAGTCACATGAACTAAGTGATAAATCCACACCAATCACACCATTTGCATGATTTAATAGTCTTCTTTTGGAGTTCCTTTGACAGAAAGTGGAGTGTCTTTCAAGTGAAGCTAACCCATAGCCAATGCTTATAAATATCTATTATGTGTAGACATATATAGTTACAATACATTGCTCACGAAGTTAGTTTCTTATAAAGATCGAAATTTCTTTAAACTAGAGAAAGCCTAGGTTGGATAAAAAAAATCAATTAACTCATTGTACAATGAATAAGAGTTTAAATATATTAAACTAATCCAAATTACATAAAATACGTTTAACAATTTGTCTAAAAATCCCCTAATTTTCTCAAAATCTCAAGACCGATATTGCTGGCATCCTCTAAATCATGATACTCGGGATAAGTAAAAATAAAAATATTTTTGATGTGATTTGAATACAATAATATGAATTTCTTCAACCTCCGTGCAACATAAATAATTGGATAAATACCACTGACACCCCCTTAAAGAGATCATAATCTCACACGGACCCCCTCTGACAGACAACCGCTAGGTTTATTGACGTTTTATTGTGAAATTACTAATTTGCCCTTAGATATATATTTTTAAAAAGGGTAAATTGCAGTAGCACCCCCTGAGATTTCACTTATTACATTAGAGTGATATATAAAGTGTGAAATTATCCATATGTCCAATATATATATATATATATATATATATATATATATATATTACGAAAATATATATCATGAAAAAAAATATATATATATATATTATATATATATATTTTACGAAAATATATATATATATATATATATATTAGAAAAAATATATATAAAATTTGAAAGAAATATTTAAAATTCAAAAAAATTATATAAAATCTGAAAATGCAAAAAAAATATAAAATTTTGAAAAATTATATTAAAATCTGAAAATATATAAAAATTTAGAAAAATATATATATAAAGGGGAAAAATATATAGATTCAAAAAAATATTTAAATTTCAAAAAACATACCTAAATTATAAAGTTAAAAAATAATATATAAATTTTGAAAGAAATATTTAAAATTCAAACAAAATTGTATTAAATTTTCAAAATATATATAAATTTCGAAAATATTTATTAAATTTCGAAAAATAATTATAAAATCTAAAATAAAAAATATACATAAATTTTGATTTTTTTTAAAAAAAAACATTTTAAATTCAAGACAAATATATAAAATTAAAAAAACCATATAAAATTAAAATAATATATATTAAATTTCGAAAATAATTATAAAATTCAAAAAAAACATAAAAAATTATAAAATTTGAAAATAAATATAAAATTCAAAATATATATATTAAATTTAAAAAAAAATACTAAATTCGAAAATAAATATAAAATTAAAAAAATATTTAAAATTTATTTAATACTCTCTCTCTCACACACACACACACATGCACACACTGCCACACAGACGCACATATATATATATATAGATCTATACATATATATACACACACACACATATATATATATATATATATATAGATCTATACATATATATAGCAGCATCTATATATATATACAGGTATATAGTAGCTATATATATATACACAGGTGTATATATGGGTATATGGGTATATATAGCAGCATATATATATATGTATATATGGGTATGCAATATATACAATCCCTATCTTCAATCTCTCTTCCAATTTCCCACTTCCAATCTCTCTCTATATATAAATTAGGGCTAGGATTTTGGGATGCCCAAATTGAAGAAGAAGAAGGATATGCAGGTCAATTTATATCATTTTGAGGGCAAAATAGACAATTCACAGGGTGGTTAACGACACATTTTAACGGCGTGAAGACGGAGGGGGTCTTTGTGGGACAAAATTCAAATTTGAGAGAGTCTGAGTAAGAATAGTGAATATTGATGGGATCTATGTGAGATTAGGATATCTTTGAGGGGATGTCAATAATATTTACCCTAAATAATTTGTCACATATCTTTCTCACATTCAAACGCTACTTTATTTTCTAAACTAATATATTTACGAACGTGCTTGTGCATGGTAACACAGATATTATTTCTTAATTTTCTTTAACCACTATCTTCACACTTCTTCCCAAAACAATAACCACCACACATTGGGGCATGTTTGGTAGCAATGTTTTTGTATTTGTTTATATGTTTTGTGTTTATAAACTTGTTTGGTTAGTGTTTTTGGGATATGTGTGTTAAAAAACACTTTTTCACTTAGACAAATTTTAGGCATATTCCAATAAACATGAATTTGGTATTTATTGGGGTGTTTCTCACTTACACTTCACTTTATAATATATTTTATTATTTATATTATTAAATTATTATTTATTAATTTATAAATATCTTCTATTTATTTATTTTTTATTATTTCATTATTTAATTCATTTTATTTATAAATTATTTATTCATTTTTAATTATTTAAAATATATATTTTATTAATTTATTATTATTATTATGAAGTATTTATTTGTTATTATATTTACTTATTATTTATTATTATATTTATTTATTATTATTGTATTCATTTATTATTATTATTATATTATATTTTATTTATTAATTTATATATTAATTTATAAATATATTATATTATATTTATTTATTATTATTTCATTATTTAATTCATTTTATTTATAAATTATTTATTCATTTTTAATTATTTAAAAATATATTTTATTAATTTAATATTAATTTATTATTATTATACTCATTTTTTATTATTATTATGAAGTATTTATTTGTTATTATATTTACTTATTATTTAATATTATATTTATTTATTATTTTTTATTATTATGTATTTCATTTTGTTTATTATTTATTATTTTTATTATATTTTTAAATATGTTTTATGTAATTTATTATTTATTTATTAATTTATTATTATTATTTATTATCTAGTCCATTTTTTATTATTATATTTATTTATTATTATTGTATTCATTTTTTATTATTATTATATTATATTTTATTTATTATTTATATTATTAATTTTTAATTATTGATTTTTAATTTTTCAATTTCAACCCAAAAAATATTCCTACCAAACATACTTATGTTTTTGGATGAATAAATAAAAAAACAAAAAACGTGTTTTTTGTTTATTTCAACACAAACACAAACACAGCTCTACCAAACATGTCCTTGGTAAAATAACTAATGAATGGTATTTGACTTATTTAATTAAGTCGAGTAAATTTTGTCAACTTAAAGTCATTGCATCAATAGCCTTGAGGAAATTCAATTAACTCATAAAACAATTTGAGGAATCTAGGAGTTATATATTACCTTCTCCTCCCCCTGTTTATTGATTTATTTTATTTTTTCAAGTTTAGTTGACCGAACAATTTGTTCAAGAAATATCTTCCTTATGTTGGGTGGAGGTTCAAATGTGATCCTAATAATGTTCATGTAAAGTAAACAAAGACTATTTGTACCGACATGGATTTCTTAAAGGCAAATACAAAACGTGTCATAATAAATTTAATAATGTCTTATTTGGGTCGTTACCGCTTGACATTTATAAGCGGCTAACTAATTTTGAGGTTCAAATGTGACCCTAATAAGGTCTTATTTGCATTAGGGCGGGTCATAAATGAATCGGTGATCTGTTATGACTGGTTAATATCATATTGGATTATAAATGAGTTGGTCATCCAACTCCATATATATATTAAAATATGCATATGTACAAACTATTAGGAATTGATATAGATATATACATAGATTTTAGGAATCAAAAGATGAATAAGGATATATTAGGAAGTAATATCATCTATATGCACAGTGTATTGAGAGATATTAGGTATTAGAATTGCTCTGGATAATTGTAACTACTGAAATTTACTCACATCCAAGAAGATTTTTATTTAGGTTCAAATGACCATATTTATATTGTCAGTCCCCATACCAACTTCCTATTTTATTGGATCATGCTCCCAATTGTGTGGAGTCATGACCCACTTGATTAATAACTTCCTACTAACTCTTGGTAGTGGGTTGTTATTTCTCATTCCTTAATGGATGACGGGCCCATCCTATTACATAGTCATTGGATCGTGGGCTAATTATTTATTCACTTATACATGGCCCTGACCGATATTGGGCTTTAAAAAAACAGACTTGGGCCTGTTGAATTTCACTATTTACACTAGCCCCATTCGGGTTTGGCATACGGATCCGTGGGCTTGACCCGAATTTCTATAAATTGATTGTTTTACAGTTGTGCATGATGACGTCAGCCTCATTATTGCGAAAAGGCGTGTGGATTTCAAATTTCAGAAAAGCGGCTGCCTGTTCCACTTTCACCGTGTTTGAGGCCTTGGGAACCGGTGCGCCTCCTCTGTCATTTAATGTCGGCTGTTGGTATGTCCGACTGTATATAAACCTCTTTTTGGGCTTCATTTCTGATTCTTCTTTTTTCAACTCTTGTGTGTGATTTACAAGTAGTGTTCAAGCTTCCATCGTTGTTCATATTTTGGCTGCCGGAGCTTCTTCTATCTCCTCGCCGGTACATTTTGTGTAAGTAGTCATTTCCTTTTCATTATGTCTGGCGACGACACTTCAAGGTCGACCGGAGGAACAATTCCTCATAAGTATGGATGATCTGATGCACCGAGCCCCCCTTCTGCAAACCCATCCTCTTCATCCTCTCCTTCTTCTTCTTTGCCCATACCCAATCACCTGAACCTACCCGGCTTAGGAGTTTCTGCGCCGAACCAACAAGAGGGGGTTTCAGTTTTTGACCCACATGAGGGAGTAGACGCATCAACCAGTTTGCCTGTTGGAGCTCCTATCCCTGCTTCTTCTGTAAAGGTTGAGGCACCTGAAGTCATACCTGTTGAGATCTCCACTGAGTCAGCCTTGTTTGTGGCCGAACCTCTTGAAGCCCATAAGAGGAAAGCCGTGAACATTAAGAGTCTGAGGAGGGATTGCAAGATCCCGAAAGAGGTGATCTTGAAGGAGTATGACCCTTCGTATGATTTTAGGACGTGAGATGGAGTAGGTCCGGATGAGGTGTTATTGTCTGCTCTTCAAATAAAAGCGCTTCGGTTCCCTCTCCACCCTCTGTTCCATTTCATTTTCTTTACCTTAGGGATTGCCCCTCTCCAGGTCAACCCAAACTTCCTCCGAATAATATCAATGATGACCTTGATAAACAGAGACAAAAAGCTATCCTTGGGTCTCGCAGATCTTCTACTCTGTTATAAAATTATGGACTTGAAGGACTGTGAGGGGAGGTACAAATTTTACCCCTTCAAGGGTCGGGCGATTTGTCATGGGATTAAAAAAATGGAGAAGTATTGGAAGGAGAAGATGGTTTTAGTCAAGGGGGCTTGGTTTTATCCTTATTCTAGAAAATGGCCGATCCCGAGTGTTTTTAAGCGTCTGACCCTTCTTCCATTTTCTTTCATTCATAAGGAGTCGTGTCTCTGCTTTGGGTGTGATCAGCTTAGAGCGGATTTTGTGTATAAGTTTTTAGGTTATGATGATACTGACATTGTGGCTCAGGATATAGAGGCCCATTTTTCTTTACTGAGGTCTAAGGTCTGGTCGAACCGTAAATCATGCACTGACCTGCTTACTCCTGCCAATTTGCAGGGTATATCAAGGTTATAAGCCAACTTCAAGATCATGATGGATCCGATCAGACCGGTAATCGAGGATGATGATGATGAGGTGGAGGAAATAGCCGTGCCACCAGCAGGACAAGAACAAGTGCCTCTGGATTCTGATCCTCAAGCTGTGACCGTTGCTGTGGCGGGCGATGTTTCTGGGTCTGCACTTGTGCAGACCACTATCCCTGAATTGTTCCACCCCTCTTCTGCCCGAACCAGACCAGTGGGGGAAGAGAGGCCCACTAAGAGAAGGAAGCATAAGGGTAAGGACAAGAGTTCTGCTTCCTCGGACCAATCAACTCCCAGTCTTACCTCAATGTCTGCAATGATAGCTCGGGCAAAAGACCTTTGGACGCTAGAAGAGCTTGAAATGCAGAGAGAGGCCAACCCTGACCTTATTGTTGGTCGAACTCCAGGCTTGTTATTAGGGGTATGTGTCTGTTTGATTTCATGTTTATTCCTGCTCTTATCTTTAATGCTGATCCACTTTGCCTTAAAATTTTCTTTTTAGGCTCTCTTCAGTGTCAATGCATTATGCCTTGCTCACGAGGCAGATGTGAAGGAAGTCGAGCGTCTCAGGGTCGAGATGGCAGAGAGAATGAGCTGAAGGCCCAGCTAGGGGAGCTTCCTTCCAGGGTTGCTCAGTTGGAAGATGAACTTGCACGGGAGAAAGAGCTGAATGTTAAGCTATCTAGCGAGAAAGAGAAGCTTGCATCCAATCATGAGGCTCTTCAACATCAGTTCGACATCTCCCAATCTGCCTTGGAGATGTGTAAGAAGGGTGGGCTCGACATGCATCAACACTATTCAAAGATGAATAGGATAGTTGCTGGTGAATTCTGGCGGAAGGGCTTCATTGTTGGAGAGAAGGATCTGGCAATGAGGAAGATCAAGGACCCTGATGCCATGGATGAGGTGTTAGGGGTACATAAACCATATGCCAACCCCGAGCCTAGTCATGCTCAAAACCTCTTCACGGAATTTCTTAAAGGGTATCTTCCTGCTGACCCCCTCAACCCCTCTATTGAATTCTTCCCCCCAACCGAACATGTAGATTCCTTAGGGAAAGACTTCAATGGTCTAAGCCACACTTAGGCTTCTCTATATTCGTTTTGTAATGCTGAACTTTGTATTCTGTCCCTCGGGCAATTTTTGCAATACAAGACAACGATTTTGTTTATTAATAGGACATGCACTTTTATTTGCTTATGTCATTTAATATTTAATTCCTCTGTTGATGTGAATCAAGCTAATTTGCCTCTACTCAAATATTTTAATCTTGTGGAATTGTGAGTCAAGCATATGAACCTTTGTCATTTCATCACTTGGGAGATATTTTAAATTTTATTCCTCTGGAAGTGTGAGTCAGACTTATAAGCCTCTGTCATCTCATCACTTAGGAATTATTTTCAAATTTATTCCTCTGGAAGTGTGAGTCAGGCTTATAAGCCTCTGTCATCTCATCACTTAGGAATTATTTTCAATTTTATTCCTCTGGAAGTGTGAGTCAGACTTATAAGCCTCTATCATCTCATCACTTAGGAATTATTTTATTATTGATGTTTATGAATTAGGCTATTTGATTTCAAGAAGGATGACCATCTTTTATTATAACCAAGAAATTATAAAGATAACAACATCTGACTAAGTCATAATAACAAACTCTTCAGTCGTGAGGCATTCTGTGAATTGGGTTCCATATTACCGTCATTATTCCTAAGGCGATAAGCCCCACGTCCTATGACCTCTGTGACTGTGTATGGCCCTTCCGAATTCTCCCTAAGCTTTCCGACTAACCCGATCTTCTTTCTTAATACCATATCGCCCACCTAGAAATCTCATCTTCTGACTTTTTTGTTGAAGGCGTTCCTGACCCTTTGATGATAGGCTGCTAGCCCGATGGAGGCTTGATCTCGTTTTTCTCCGAGCAGGTCCAGTCTATCAACAAGCTGTTGGTTGTTCAGTTCCTCCTGATATAGCTCTGTTCTGGTTGTTGGCACTATTTGCTCTGTTGGAATGACTACTTCTGTTCTATAAGCCATTGAGAATGGTGTTTCTCCTGTAGGGATTCTTGATGTTGTTCTGTAAGACCATAACACCTCTGGAAGTTTGTCTGGCCATACTCCCTTATGGTCTTCTAACTTTTTCTTCAGGGTATTCAGTATGGTTCTGTTAGATCTTTCGGCTTAGCCATTTCCTTGAGGGAATGCGACTAATGATGTTCTTAATTGAATCCCATGTTCATTATAAAACTGTCTGATCCATTGATTATCCAGATTCGTTCCGTTGTCGATCACTATCACCCTTGGCACTCCGAATCTACAGATGATATTTGTCCATATGAACTTGATTACATGCCTGTGAGTGATGGTGGAGTAGGATTCTGCCTCAACCCATTTTGTGAAGTAATCAGTTGCTATCAGTGTTTGATTTACTGATCTGAGAGCCATGGGAAGTGGTCCAACTGCATCGATCCCCCATTGCGCAAATGGGTGTGGGCTGAAAATGGGGTTCAATAGTTCTGGTGGCGGATGGATGAAGTCTCTATGGAACTGACACTTCTTGCATATTCTAACATAAGCTTCAGTATCTTGGGAGAGATAAGGCAAAAAATATCCTTGGCTTAAGACTTTGTGGGCCAACGCTCGTCCCCCCGAGTGATTTCCGTATGATCCTTCATGGATTTCCTTCATTATGGCTGATGCCTCTAAGGGTGTGAGGCATTGGAGGTATGGACCCCCAAAAGATCTTCTATAAAACTGGCCGTGTAGCAAGGCATATCTGGCTGACTTCATGCGAATTTTACGAGCCTCTGCTCTATCGTCAGGGAGGATACCATTTCTGAGGTACTCTGTTATAGGATCCATCCAACTCGGCTCCCACGGTATTGCGCACACGATATCTGGCTTATGGATGCTCGGGACATCAAGGTAGTCGATCGGGGCGACTCTGGTCAAATCCTGATCGTTGATTGACGTCATATTGGCCAACCGATCTGCATTTTCATTTTCCTCCCTGGGGATCTGACTGAGGGTATACTGTTCCAATCTGTCCAACTCCATCTGAGCCAGCCTTTTATAGGGTTGTAGTTTTTCCCCTGCGTCATACTCGCCTTGAACTTGCTTGACCACCAGTTGTGAGTCACTAAATATACGGAGCCTTATAATATAGAGGCTCTGAGCTAGTCGTAGTCCAGCTAGGAGTGCTTCGTATTCGGCTTCGTTATTGGTAGCAGAAAACTCCAGACGGATTGATTGCTGGATTCGGGTTCCGTCTGGTGTTATAATTTCAAGCCCAATTCCTGAACCTGCTGAACCAATCGATCCATCCACATAGAGCGTCCACCCGGGTTCATCTGGGTCCTGTAGGATTGACTCTGGCTCTGCTTCTAGGAGAAAATCAGCTAAGGATTGACCTTTGATGGTTGTTCTTGGCACATATGTGATGTCGAATGTCCCGAGTTCTAACGCTCATCTGGTTATTCTTCCCGTCAGATCAGGTTTGGACATGATAGCTCTTATAGGCATGGTGGTTAGTACCACGATTGGATAGGTTTCAAAATAGTGCCTCAGTCGTCTATTCGCATTGATTAAAGAGAGAACGGCTCGCTCCGCCATAGTGTATCTGGTTTCAGCATCAGATAGGGACTTGCTGCTGAAGAAGACTGGCTTCTGGCACTTTTTTTCATCCTTTACCAGTGTTGCGCTGGTTGAGGCTGCTGATATGGCAAGGTATAGATGCAGTGGCTCTCCTGGATTTGGTGAGGCGAGGATTGGTGGATTCTGGAGATACTGCTTCAATTTTTGAAGGGCCTCGGCTTGTTCTGGTCCCCATATGTTTCTTTTTCCGCCTCTAATTGCCTGAAAAAATGGTCTGCATCGGTCTATCAATCGGGATACGAACCTGCTCACTGCGGCTACCCTTCCTGCTAGAATTTGGACCTCCTTTTGCGTTTTTGGCTCTTCGCCGCTTATCAGAGCCTTGACTTGTGATGGGCTGGCCTCAATTCCTGTTTGGTTGACGATATGCCCGAGGAACTGTCTGGATGAGACTCCGAACGAGCACTTAGCTGGGTTGAGCTTCATCCCGTATTTTCGGAGTGTATCAAACACTTCTTCCAGGTGTTTGAGATGGTCGTCTTTCCTTCTGTTTTTTACCATTGTGTCATCTATGTAAGCTTCAACCGTTGTCCCCATCTGACTTTTGAATATCCTTCTGACAAGCCTTTGGTAAGTGGCACCTGCATTTTTAAGTCCAAAAGGCATTACTCTGTAACAGTTCGTACCTTCCTCGGTAATAAATGATGTTTTCTCTTCATCAGCCTGATTCATCAGGATTTGGTTGTAGCCGGAGTATGCGTCAAGAAATGAGAGTCTGTCATATCCCGATGTGGCATCCACCATCTGATCAATTTTTGGCAGAAGAAAACAATCCTTTGGGCAGACCTTGTTTAGATTGGTGAAGTCTACACATACCCTACATTTCCCGTTCTTTTTTTTTACTACCACCACATTTGATAGCCATGATGGGTATTTTACTTCCCTTATGAATCCATCTTCTAGCAGTTTTCCCACCTTATCGGATATGATTCGGTTCATTTCTACTCCGAACCTCCTCTGCTTCTGCCTCACCGGTTTGACCTCTGGATCAACGTTAAGATTATGCTGAGCAATCGAGGGATCTATGCCTGGCATATCAAGATAAGACCAAACGAATATGTCTGAGTTTGATTGGAGAAAGTGGATCAGCTTATCCTTTTCTTCTTTTTGGAGGTACGAACCGATTAACGTGACTTTGGCGAGGTTTGTCTGACTAACATTCATCTCTTCTAGGAGCTCCGTGGTTACCTGAATTTTCTGACCCTCAGAGGAAGGGTCTGACTGTAATTGTTATTTCTCGTTGTATAGGGCCTTATCTGACGTTTTCATGACTTGTTTGTTCTTTGGATTCAGATCCTTCAGGGATACTGAATAGCACTCATTCGCTGTTATCTGATCCCCAAGGATATCTGTCACATCCACTCCATTCGGATCAAGACACCGCATAACCTGATGAAGAGTCGATACTGATAAGTGGACTACCTCTATTGGCTCAACGCGTCGTCCGTCAAATCCGGCCAGAGGTGTTCGAGTCGGGCATAGCTGCGATACATCAATTCCGATTTTGTCGAAGGCCCACTTTGTCATGATGTTGGTACTGCTTCCTGGATCAATCATTACACATTTGATCAGACAATTAGCTACCAGAAGAGTGATTACTAGAGGATCTTCATGAGGTGTCTGAATGTTCTGCATATCAGCCCTTGAAAACATAATTCTCGATTCTCCTTGGACGAGGGTTGTTTGACAAACTTCGCTGACTCGTCTGAGTTTGTGTGTTTTTCTTAGCTTTGACCTTCTGTTTCCTTCGGCCTCTAATACCTCTTCACCTCCCTGGACCATGTGGATGACCCTCACTGGTTGTCCTGCTGTAGAGTTGTTCGGTTGTGTCATGTGTGATTTGTCCTGTCTTAGTTGATCCTTCATTATGTAATCTGCAAGTTCCCCTTTGGCGATCATTGCCTCAACTTGCCTTCGGAGGTTCCTGCAGTCATTTGTATGATGGCCATACTCACTGTGGAAGGCACAGTGCTTGGTCATGTCCCTCAACTCCATCGGTTGTTTTTGTTTGGCGGAGGTGGTCTGAAAATCCCTTTGTTTTTGTTTTCTTGGAAGAGTTTTCCAAGGATGGTTTTGAGCGGAGTGGTTTTTTCTTCCGTCCGTTGACGCTTGTCTGAAATTCTGGATGACGAGGTTTGTCGGGATAGCTCGAGTCATTGAGGCCTCTGATCCTTCATCCTTTCTTTGGACTTTGCTTCCACTGTTACCAGTGAGGCTCTTCTCTGCCTGACTGCTTCCTCTTCTTCTATTCTGAGATACCCTTGTGCTCTGGAGTTGAGCTCACCGATGTTGACAGGGGGTCGTTTTACTAGTGAATAGTGGAATTTTGTGCCAGGGATGACCGCCATACGGAATGCTTCCACTGCTGAAAATTGGTCGCAGTTATCAATAGAAGACATTTCCACATTGAATCTGGATAAAAAAACTCTTGAGGCTCTCTCCCTTTTCCTGGGTCATGGTGAAAAAGCTTGATATCATTTTTCTCTGCCTCCAGTTGTTGAAGTACTGACTGATGAATCGCCTGCAGAGGTCATTCTAGCTACTGATGGATCCGGGGGACTGCTTCCTGAACCATATAAGTGGTGCCTCTGTCAAACTAGTTGAAAAGACTTTACACAGAAGTGCTTGGTTCCTCCCATAAACGGTCATTTTGGTCTACACCTGGTAGATATGATCGAGTGGATCCTTCGTACCATCATAGAGTGTAAAAGTTGGTAGTACGAACTTCCTTGGGAATTATGCTACCTCAATCTCTTCTGTGAATGGAGATTGGGTCATATATGTTGTTGCATGGATGGCCAGATCATCAGTGGTCGGGACATGTATCGCTGGTATTCCCCTTGTTATGGGATGAGAGGATTCTTCCTCTTCCCTCGGCATCTTGTCCCTTTGGGTGGCTGATATGTTTCGCTCATGATGGGAGTTGGAGGGCTCTGGCTCGTCGTTCCTTGGTTGATCTGTACCATCTGCTAGATTGGAATTTTGGAGAGGAAAAGGGCCCTGAGCCACTCGATGGAGTAACTCAGCATTCTGCTGCTCAAGGGCGGCGTTTCTCTGCTCTACAGCTTCCAACCGCCTCATGACTTCATTGTTCGTTGATCGAGTAGACACCATCTTTTCCAATAAAAAATGAGTGTTGTGAGCGGAAATATATATATATATATTTTGAGATTCCCACAGACGGCGCCAAATGTAAGTACTGAAATTTACTCACATCCAAGAAGATCTTTATTTAGGCTCAAATGACCATATTTATATTGTCAGTCCCCATACCAGCTTCCTATTTTATTGGATCATGCATTCATGACCCACTTGATTAATAACTTCCCACTACCAAGAGGTAGTGGGTTGTTATTTCTCATTCCCTAATGGATGACGGATCCATCCTATTACATAGTCATTGGATCGTGGGCTAATTATTTATTCACTTATACATGGGTCTGGCCGATACTGGGCTTTAAAAAAACAGACTTGGGCCTGTTGAATTTCACTATTTACAATAATCAAATTCGGAAGATTAGAACTTTTGAAAATTGGATTTAACACATTGAAGATTTTATTTTGTTGAAAATTGGTTTTCATGATGATTCATCTTTAACCCAAAATCAAACTACTGTTTATTTGCCAGAGTTCCTCCATTAATTCCGGACAATCAAAGCTTTGTTTGCGAGGTGATATGGTACTAAATAAGTTCATAACAAAGGGCATCATTGTCCTTTCCATTGAGCAAGGGAAATTTGGTCTATTGAAATTCAATGTTTTGGTACCTAAAATTCCACCGGCCAGTTGACAGAAGGGGCAATCTGCAACAAAAATGCATAGTTCAGGGGGTTACTTGTATTTTTTAAAGTGTAGGGGGGTTTTCTTGCATATTTACTGATAGTTCATGGGGGGTTTCTGCATTTTTACCTATATAATATAATGAATATATAAGTGTGTAAATCTCATTCATGAAATGATAAGTTAATTAAATAACAGATAATTGCTAGCATGTGCCTAAAGGGATGTGGCTTAATGGGTTGACACGGGTACCCTCACTTGACCCGTTAACAACCCTTATGTGAAATCATTCACCCATTACCCAACCCATTAACAATGCATATGTTTAACCACTCATCCATTATCGAATTTTAGCGGACGGGTGCAGGCGAGTTGATGGATTTGGGTAATTTTTGCCACATGCAGTAAGGGAGCAAGAAAATTTACTTCAGTTTGGACAACTTTGAATTTTATTTTATAAATTAATGGTTTTTCAAATGATTTAATAAATTATTATATTTTTATTATGGATGATATTTTATTTCCTCACAATGATAATTATTTGAGATAAGATTATGTTTGTAGACAAAGTCCGTGCAAATACCTTAGACCTTGACTAGATTGATTTTTCAAATGTTGTTTTTGGCTTTCTAGAGAGAAAAACTATTTTGAACGGTGTTTGACAAAAAATTTAGAAGAGCTTTTGGGTTTTTGAAGATCGTTTAGAAGAATTTAGAGGGTACCAACTTCTCAAAATAACTTATGCTTCTCTTTTTTTTCTGAAAAAAAAACTATAAACAAAAATTATGTCAAACAAAGCCTAATATGATTAGGACTTTCACCGAATTCAAATTCTCTTACGGCTATTCTACAATTTGTTTTTTTCACTCAAACGAATTAAAAAATATCTTTTATTTTGAAGCATAATTTGTATAGTCCACCCTCACCTGGGGATGATAAAAATTCCCGCCCCGTCCCGTTCCGATCTCTAAGTGGGTTTGGGGACCCGATTAAATAAATGAGGGCAACTATGGGGGAAGGAAAAAAAATCTGGCGGGGTTCCGGGGTGGGTATGGAGGAGGGTCGCCCCACCCCGATTATGTTGCCATGCCCCGCTTGCATAATAAATTACACACTTATCTTTATTAATATATATATATATATATATATATTATACACTTATATACTTATATAAATACATACCCATAAGTAAACATTAGTCTTCTAATTTATTTATTTTTAACTTTCATCCCATACCAAATCTTAATTTTCTTACATCTTCACTCTTCTCGTCTTAATCTCATCTCAACTATGTAAAAATTACATGTATTACTTTGATACTTGTACAATAATATTGACGTAGCGGAAACGAATAGGGGTTCAGCTGGGAACAAAAAAAAAAACTAGGACTTTGAAATTCTCAAAGTCAAGAAAGGACTTGCAAAAATTTGCAAAGAATTCTTGAATTATTTTATTAAATAAATAAGTTATCTACAATTATATGGTATTTATAGGTAAAAAAATCCTAATGGGTCATGGGTCTAATCTTGGTGAATAAGAAAATTTATTTTAAAATAAAACTAATAAATCTATAAAATCTCATAATAATAGGAAACATAGTCCTAGAAGGAAATTAAAATTATAATCAAAATAAAATTCTAGAACTAAAATGTAGGCAACCATTTTACATCAGACCCCCTCCATTTTAGAAGAACTCGCCCTCGAGTTTAGTGTGGATCGTATAGGAGTATGAATAATAATTCATACCATTGAGAATTTGATCGTAATTCTTCAAATGCATGTTTCTTTGTAGTCCAGATTACCACCACCTGCAACAAAAATTCAATTATCCTTGGCATCTCAAAATAAAAGAAATTGTTTGAGATATCACGTCTTTGAAACTTGTGAGAATTCTCGTCATCCTCCTTCAAATATGGATCGAAATAGTTATTAGTATTGAATGCAATATTCTCCAAGGAATAAAATAAAGGTTGTATTTCATCACAATATAAATTAGAATCGACCTCTTTTTCCTCCAATGCATCTTTTTTCTTATCAATTTCATCGATCGAAGGAGTCTCAATTTGACCCACAACCATGGTTTTTTCAACTGGTTTCGTAATTGTATCACCAACTTGTACTTCATCTGCAATAGGTGAAAAACATAATTTTTCTCCACATCAATCTCTTGAGAATCAATTAATGCGTCGATAAATCTACAATGTCACAATATCTTGAATAGTTTTTCTGGAGATTCGTTGGCTTTCTGATATTTTTTATACATGATCTCCTCATAATTCGGTGGAAGGAATTTAGCTTTCAACAACTGTTTCATCTTGTACCATGATCTCACCGGATGCTTTCCTTTACTCTTCCGATTATTTTGTATTTGTTCCCACCAAGCCCAAGCACATCCTTTAAGCTTAAAGGCTACAAGAAGAACTTGCTTGAATTCGGGTATGTCAAAATACTCAAAAAATTCTTTAACTTCCTCCATCCAATTTAAAACATCTTCAATAATAAAACTTTCGTGAAAAGTTAGTAAAACAAGTTTTATATGAAACTCACCATTGTCCTCTCCATCGGAATCCTCATAGGCTAGAGGCCTACATGAATGAACATGAACATAACTCATGTTCGGTTGGCTGTGAGGAACAACTCCAGCACGATCCCAACTTAAATCATGAACCCGATTGCCGTCAATCCTAGAATCAGCAATTTGACTGCATCGTAAATCAAACCGCCATTCTTGAGTACGTAGGTTGTCCAAGGGACCATCACTCTGTGATCTTCGTCAACAAAGTGGTTGCTACCAAGACGAACAATTAACATCAAATCAGGGTAAATCAAGGCTCTGATACCAACTGACGTAGCGGAAGTGAATAGGGGTTCAACTAGAAAACAAAAAAAATAAAAATAACTAAGACTTGTAAATTTTCAAAGTCAATAAAGGACTTGCAAAAACTTGCAGAAAATTCTTGAATGATATTATTGAATGAATAAGTTATGTACAATTGCATGATATTTATAGGCAAATAAATCCTAATAGGTCATGGACCTAATCTTGGTGAATAAAAAAACTAATAAATTTAGAAAATCTAATAATAATAGGAAACCTAGTCCTAGAAGGAAACTAAAAGATAGAAAATAAAATAAAAATTAAAATCAAAAGAAAATTCTAGAACTAAGATGTAGGTAACCGTCCTACATCAAATATTAAGCTAAAAATTTCAACTAAGAAGTTAAACATTATTTTCATTTGCATAATTTTTTTTTTTTTAAATGAAAAATTGTTCTGCCCCACCTCACCCCACCCCTCTCGTAACTAGTTTTACCCCGTCCCGTTTAATAATCGGTTATGGAGATGGGCCCGCCCCGCCCCATTGTGCCTCCTCATGTCAATCACATAAGCCTCTTATCTATTCTCATTTAATCACAACAACGGAAAGTAAAAATAGAAATAATATACAAATATATATAGATTTTAAATTTCTTCGTTATTTCATGTGAGAATTATTGTCAAAAATGAAAATAATATGTAAAAAACAAATATGAGACATAAATAATATCTAATTAATGAAAAAGTAGAATAAAGATAATTTTGTGAACAAGGAGGAATAAAGAGTTGTTTGTTAGCCTAGGAGATTCTTGACTTTACAGAGCACGTCCTTTTTGTTAATCAGTTCCTCTCTATATTGGATCCAAAATACATGTCCTCTGCATATATATCAATCTAAATTGTGTTTGAACATAAATTTACAAAAAATTCCATGCATCCCAAAAAGGACTCCCACCACATCATGCCAATTACTCCACAAAATTTTTGATGGCTATTAGTGTAAATATATATATATACATGACCAGATGCAATGCGCACACAATAAATGTCATTTTGGTGTTTTAGTAAAGTTATTTACAATATTGTTTTTTTGTAGGTAAGCAGAGAGTAAAACAAAGCCAAATTAGCCAAAGTTACCAAAACAAAAAGGCGAATATAGTGATAAATCCATGATGCATCCAAACACCTTCCAATTCCATCACATGATGGGTCCCACCTATGTGCCTTCACATTCACATCCACATCCACATGACCTTCCTAAACTACAACTTCCAGGAAAAAAGAAAAAAAAAAACACCACAACTTCCCTCTATAAATACCTTTGACCCCTCTTTTAACTCTTTTATTTTCTCCCTTAATCATCTGAGAGAGATTGGAGAAGGGGAAAAAACACACACACACACACACACACACACACCAAAACACACACACATACATACACCAAAACAAACACACACACATCCCAACCCCCCTCCCCTTCTCCGATCCTCTGAATTCAATCCCATCGCAACCTTCCCGACCCGGTAGTTCCCGAATCGGATCCTTCCTTTTCCGGCGGCCATGGACGCGTACTGCTCGGACTGCAAGCGAAGCACGGAGGTGGTGTTCGACCACTCCGCCGGAGACACCGTCTGCTCCGAGTGCGGTCTCGTCCTCGAGTCGCACTCCATCGACGAGACCTCCGAGTGGAGAACGTTTGCGAATGAGTCCGGGGACAACGACCCGGTCCGTGTCGGAGGACCCACCAACCCTCTTCTCACCGACGGTGGTCTCTCCACCGTCATATCCAAGCCCAATGGTGTCACCAGCGATTTTCTCTCGTCGTCGTTGGGTCGTTGGCAGAATCGTGGGTCCAATCCGGATCGATCTCTTATTTTGGCATTCAAGACCATCGCTACCATGTCTGATAGGTGTGTATTTATACCTCTCTCGCAATATATATATATATATATATATATATATATATCTGTTGTCTAAACCCTAGTAATGGGTCTTGTTTGTTTGATGGAGCAATAGTAAATTTTTGAATTTGGTGAATTTTTATTCTTATTTACTTTTGAATGAATTTAGACCCGAAATTCAGATCAGATTTGATTGAAATTTTCTGTTTCTTTTTTGGGTATTGAATCTAATGTTGGAGGTTTACTAGGTATTTGTTTCATTTTGTGGCTGTTTGATACTATATATCTGGAGGATTGGAAGATTGTGGACTAGATGTATTGAGTAACAATTTTGCGAATAATTAGGGAGAGTGAGAGATTGATTGATTGTTCATGGGATGATGAGATAGTTTGTCAAAGAATTTATTTATGGGCAAAATTTGTTGTTTAACAACCACATTTATATATCTGTTGTCTAAACCCTAGTAATGCTACGAAGATGCTTAAGGCCTCTATGCCGCGGATTACTATTTGGCGTAGACAATGTAGAAACCATATTTTATGGAGTTTGTATGACTTCTTTAGCAACCCTAAGAGCTCAAGGGATGTGATCTCATGTAGTAGAAAGTAATTGGTAGGTTATAAACATTCTTATCATGCTGTCCTTTGTAATATGCTTGAAATAATATAGAAAGTAGACTTCTGTTAAGGGTTAGTGTATTGCCGTTCTTGATGTAGTCATGAATATTTCTAAATTCAGAGATGCTGGGACATTACATATCTGTTGTCTGACTAAATTGAATTTGGTATGAAGTGAATTTTTTGACCATTCTGCAGGGCACCTGCCACCTGGCCAGGGCCTTAAGCTTGTCATTTTGATTTTCTAAGCTACCAGTGCAAAATGTTGGTCGAAACCTTGGACGTTTTGCTAATCAGAAACAGAAAATAACTTTTGGTTTTTTTCCCCTTAATAACGGAAAATTTTCTTCTAATTGGGAAAGGAGGATGTGATATTGAGGTTCTTCTGGAGCTCTTTGAGTATATGTAACCAGGAATTGTAAAAGTTTAAAGAGAGGCAGGAGGATAAATTAAATTTCCTGTTTACTGGAATTGGACGATGTAAAAGGGGAAATGTGGGGTCTTGTAAACTAGGACGTACATTAATTTTTTTTCACACACCCTTTTGTCTCCAAGGAGACTCAAACCCCTCACCCTCACCTTCCCCATTGGGGAGGAGAGGACATACTGTTGGGCCAAGTGGTCCTTCGGTAACTAGGACTTACATTGTGGGTCAATAAAGGGCCATTTTGTGTTCAAGGCTTACGAAAAACAGAAAACTACAGAGAGGCTAGAAGCAATAAAGTGCCGTTGTGTGTTTTGAGGCTTATAAAAAACAGAAAACTAAAGAGAGACTAGAGGATACGTAGAAGATCCTGCGTGCTGGAGTTGAATGATTGACGAGGTGAAATGTTAGGGGATATGAATAGCTGAAACAGGGTTTACGAAGTTTGTCTGTGGGTTTGAAGGCTTACAGAGTAGGGAAAATGAAGAGAGAGAAGAACCTAAGTAGAAGATGCTATAAAAAAAAAAGCATCTTCATTGTGTTGAGTCAATTAATAGTCTGACTTAACCTCCATCTTAATGAGGTTGGTCCCGATCAATTCTCTTTCAATATTCTTTTCCATCACAAGCCATCGTCATCCACCTAGATATAATGGTTCACGAGAAACTGAACTTGTACTTTTAGTAGTCTGTGATCTGTTCTCTTGTTACACTCGCACACATATATATCTTGTACATAATCTTTCAATTCTTCTTCTTCTTTGTTAAACTCTACCTTTCAAGTGATATCTAGAAAAAATAAATCTGATCAAGCAATTTTATTTTCAGGTTGGGCCTTGTTGCGACCATAAAGGTATACAGTTACTCACTGTTACGCATTTTGTCAATTTGGCAATTGAGAATTTTTGCATGTGCCTGTGCAAATGCAAGTTGTATGGTTGTGAATTATGTAGTTGCCATATATATCCTTCTTGTATAGACAATATGGCTGAATTATATTATATCCAACTTGTTTAATGGGATCAACATGTTTTTATTATTGTTGGGTCACTTACTTTTCCCTTACCCATCCGTGAGCTGGTACCATTTTACATGAAAATCTTCAGAAGAAGAAATGAATAAATAATTATTAATATTAGTTTGTTATTTGTCTCAAATTGTTTTAGATAAATTATTAGGTTTACACCTTTGTATGGAGAGGTAAAAGTTCTGAACAGAACTTTGTAGGACGGTTTTAGGGACATGATCTAGGGCTACGGCTCCACAAAAGTTTCTTTGTAAATGCTACAATCGTTTCGGTTATTGGATTATGATTAGATGTGGGATGAATAGATTAAGTTTGTTGCGTGATCCCTTTGGTTTTACCAGTAGTGCTACGTGGCTTGTGATCTATTTGACATACCATGGTTTGCCATTGTAGTAGATCTATCATATGGTATAGACCAGATATTATATCATAGTCTTTTGTTTTATGAACACGGTATTATCTTTTGCGTTATATGTGTGAGGGATGCCAGGAGTTATTGTTTTCTACAGCACATCTCTTCAGCTAATTGGCAACAACTATTTAATCTCTCTTTGGAACTGAAAGTGGTAAAGATGACGATTTACGGTACGACATCCCATACAAAAGCTACATCTCAACATCAGTGGTCTTGTTTCTCAATATCAGTGGCTAAACAGAACTATACAATGGTGATGTCGTGATCCGACTTGTTTCGGCCTGGGTTGTTGTGTTGCGACCCGGCTTCTCTTGAAAAGTGAGAATGTGTGGGCGGATGCCCACCAAAATTTTGAACTCTTTTTTTCTATTGTCAGTTGTGGACCGTGTTTAGTACTCTCTTATTGCCTGGTGTATAAGGGCATTTAGGGTTGGAGTTGCACAAAAAGAGAGAGTGAGAGCTAAGTTTGGGGCTGAAACTTTGTAATTTCTTATAGAAATAAAGACATAGGCCTTAAATTTGCCTAAAGAAGGACGACGAGTCAGCTGATCATCTTCTTTTCCATTATCCTCTTGCTTATGACTGCTGGAGTTTGCTTCTAGGTCTGTTTGGAATTCTGTGGGTCATGCCTTCGTCAGTTAGAGACGGGATGGATATGTTGTGGAGAGGGTGCTATATGAGCACTTCTCCTTGTGACTTTTGGAGGGTGGTTCCTCTTTGCCTTTGGTGTTGTTTGTAGGAGGAGCACAACAAAAGTGTTTTGATGAGATGGAGTCTTCTATTGGCTTTATCAAGAAGTTCTTGTTCTTCTTTCTTTTCTTGGGTTTAGGGTAGATATTGTACATCTATAGTGGAAAATTTTGGTTTTCGGGACTCCCTTGGCCGTCTTGCCCTTGTGAGCATGTTGTGGGATGGGGTACCCTTTTGAACGGTCTTTAATGTACTTGTTACTTGTAAAAAAAACAAAAAAAAATTGCTTAAAGTACCACATTTATTTCTAAGCACATATATTTCCCAACATCTGCGGGATAAGAAGTGGGTAAGGGGGTTATTGGGGAAAGGTGGGAAACAATAGTTGCCAAAAATATAATCCAAAAATTTGGTTCTTCCTGCTTCAATTTGGAATTTGTTGGGAACTCTTTTAGAGACCTGAGTCTAGTGTACCCTTAGTTGTGTTATGGGTTCTCTACTCTTTCTTGATTATGTTTTGAAGTCATCCAAAGTGCGGTTAACCTCAAAATTGATGCTTCCTTATTGAATAAAATCACATTATGAAAGAACATTACTTTTCATTTTATAGGACCATCAAGTCCTATCCATGAACAAATCTAATATCTTCTTATTTGATTCATGGGAATGAAATTTAGGACCTATTCTGGAAAGAAAAGAAAAGAAATGTACAATGAGTTGTAATTCTTCCTTGATTTAATCAGATTTTTATATGTGGCCCTGTGAGTATTTTCCTTGATACATACTAGTGAAATTTGTCGCAATACCTTACAAGTGTAAAAAACTTGAAGAATCATCTGAATTTGATGCAATTGAAATGTTATTATTATGATTTTGCAGTTCAGGTGTGATAGCTTCAACATTTGATTTACTGTTTGGGCTTTGATATTGCTGCACTCTCAATTTTACCACATCATCTTTTTCCCTCAGTGGTTCTTTCGAGCTAGTTACTTAGTAGTCTGACTATTATTTAGCTGGCAAAAAATATAAATAAACAAAATAACAAAAATAAATAAATAAACTTGTCAACTGATTTGAGTTATTGTAATTAAACCATTATCACTAGACTTCATTAAAGATTGAATGAAATGCTGTCACATGTGAATTTGTGATGCAGGTGTCAAATATTGTTATTTCTATGAACATCCTATCCTTACTAATGTGCTACACGTTCGGCCAAAAATCTCCTGAACAGTCACCCGATTAAAAAAAGGTTGTTTCCTGTGTTGGACCATGAAGTAGGCCACACGTGAAGGGGCGTGTTGAAGTATTAAATATTAAAGTTACACCCTCTCTATCAGGTTAAGCTTTTAGAGTAAATGGGTAGTTAACATGTTGAAGTATATAAATACTTAAGTTTCATTCTCTCTAGTGGCTTAAGCTTTTAGATCTCCCTGTTATTGTCACATTTATGCGAAAGGTATTTGGAAATGTAGTAATATGCACAGTGCATCTCATATACTCATTCAACATTTGACAACTCTATGCTTGTTTAGTTTACTACACTATCATTCCTCATTTGGCTTGCATGCATTAGGTTTTACATAACAGCTGTAGCAATCTGCCCTTGCAAGAAACAACAACCCAGTGCTGGCCTTATTTGCAATTTTTTTGTTAGATTAGTAGGTCTCTGTTTTCAGGGGTTTTAACAAGCGATACTGTTCAGGGTTTTTCCAATTTGCCCTTACCATTTCATAAATGGAGTTTTGTAATTCTCTTACCCTTTAAACGGCTTAGTGACAGATGTTTTTTGTGCAAATACGTTGTTATTAGAGGATCTTTTTCTGGTATAGACTTTACCTGTAACTGCATGATTGTCGGTACTTTTGCATTTCGCCATATATACTCATAACCTGCTTAAACGGTTAACGGATTTCTTTTCGCATCAGTATCTCATATTCCTAGTTTTACATCTTTCTCTTGTTGATGGTGCTTTTGTAATTTGTTCTGAAGGATCGGGCAAATGAGATATACAAGAAGGTCGAAGATCAAAAGTCTAGTAGAGGGAGAAACCAGGATGCCTTATTGGCTGCATGCCTTTACATAGCTTGTCGACAAGAAGACAAGCCCCGTACTGTAAAGGGTACAGTCTAAGAAATCTTTTTAAAAATCTGGATGCTTCCTGATTTTATCTCTCAGTGTGAATAAGTTTTCCCTGAACCTATGGATTTCAATTAGAAATTTGCTCTGTTGCCAATGGAGCGACAAAGAAGGAAATTGGCCGAGCAAAAGAATATATTGTGAAACAGCTAGAGCTTGAGATGGGTCAATCAGTGGAGATGGGAACTATACATGCTGGCGATTTTATGGTGAGGGGTTATGAAATTCAACAATTTTTTTAATATGGATCTTATTAGGCAGCATGTTTATATATGTCTGTGCATTGTTTCTTGCCTTTCTGCTGCTGATATGAACCTTGACCCAATCTTTAGAGGCGCTTTTGTTCGAATCTTGGTATGACCAACCAGGCAGTTAAAGCTGCCCAGGAAGCGGTCCAGAAGTCGGAAGAGTTTGATATAAGGTACTTCTAGTTTTCTTGTCTATCATATTTCACGAATATATCAATTATATTATATGAATGTAAATAGCTTCACAAAGAATTACTCTAGATGTTCTCTGACAGCTTAAAATGGTTAATGTTTGGGTGACGTTCAAGTGGAGAGGATGTGAAATAGTTGGGCTTACATGACTACTTAGTAACAGATGAAAGAGAGATTAGTAAGACCATTTATGATTTTCTGTTTGAAATAAGGATTAATGAGAAGAAGCTGATTTGCTTGACCTGATTTTATTGCAAGAGAAGAGGTGGGGAGGGGGAGAGGGAGGGGGATGTTTGGAGATTTTTCATACACGTGCTTTGTACAGGATAGTTGTTTGTGTAGCAGAATCACACTCGCCTCTGTGGGACTTGAATGGGATCAGTATCACATCATCCCAAAAGATGAAAATTTTTAAGAATTGAGGTTTTGTTTCTATATATTTGCTCTTTGGGTATGATAAATCAAAATCACTTTCCCCATGTTTTCAACAGTTTGGGTGGTTATGATTCTTGTGTCCTGACTATGTAGAATGAAGGGAAGCTATATTGTTCGTAGTAACAACACTTTATAATCTCGTATAAAATTAGTGCGGTGCATCGGTTTTGGCTGTTTTTGGCTGTTTAATTATTAGTAAATATCCGAGTGTAAAGTACTCTCTTTATGATATTTCAATATCTGGTGATGCTGGGTGTTGGGAGGGGTTACTCTCGAGAAAAACTTGGCCTCTTGCGTGATTTTTGCAGGATGCAAATTGCCTTTGATTCCATATTGGGTTATCACACTCGTGATCCACCGTCTTTTGTCATGATACTCATTTTTCACTTGAAAAAATAGGAATTTTCAATTGAGTGTTTTTCTATTAATTTGCATGTAGAGACTTCATGGAGCTCTGCATAACGAGACGATCAATTTGCTAATACCCGAGTAATCACTTTGTCGATGTTGTTGGATATATGTTGTAATGGTTGTTGACTGATTTTGCTGTTGCAGGAGGAGTCCAATATCAATTGCAGCAGCTGTTATTTACATCATAACTCAGCTTTCAGATGAGAAGAAGCCCCTCAAAGGTATTACACCTGATTAATTATTTTGATAACTAGCACGAACTTCATGTATCGTGTTAGAATTAAATCATAGCTAAACTGATGATGGACACTACTTACTGGTATTGTAGTTTGAGAACACGTGATCTAAAATCGCTTTATCATTGTTCTCTACGTCCACACAAAATAGTTATCCTTCATGTCCTTGCAACCTAATGAATCGATTCGAATGCAGATGTTTCACTTGCAACTGGAGTTGCAGAAGGAACAATCAGAAACTCTTACAAGGATCTGTATCCCCATATGTCGAAAATAATTCCAAGCTGGTACGCCAAGGAGGACGACCTCAAAAACCTCTGCAGCCCTTGAAAATTTTGAGCATACAAAACCGGAACTTTTTAAGTTTTAAATTATCGTGGGAGTGTGTTGTTCTGGGTGTGGCGATGAAGGGCATACAAGCAAACAGTTCTTTCCCCATGCGCGGCGTAAGTATAAATGATTCTGCTCATAGTAGTAGCAGCAAAGTTTTTAAGATGAAATTCTAATGTAAGAGCGTTGTACATTTTCATAGCCATGTTTGATGTTATGTTTCTCTCCCTCTACTTGAACTGATTGACTATTTTATTCGGTGAGGGTCTCATTATATAACAGCAATCAAGTCTTCAATTTCTCATCAATATTGATTATTAATAAGTTTTCTAAATGTGTGAACAAATAAGTCTTATGTTGGATCATTTGGTTTTTTGGCAGTCTGAGAAATGTAAGTTGTGCTTTCCCAAACAATTTGAATATATATATATATATTCTATATTTGTTGTAATGAAATAAATTTTTACTTTCTAAAATATTATATTTATAAAACATAAAATAATTAGATTAGAGTTGAAGGTGTGATTATAATAAGTCAAAACTATTTAGGAAATGCATATTACATTTATAAAACATAAAATGATTAGATTAGAGTAGAAGGTCCAGTTAGGCCATTGCAAAGAGTGCTACCGACCCCTTCCCTCTATTTCTCGCACTTCTCCCATCCCTCACGGGTAAAAGCGTGCGTGATTATAATAAGTAAAAAATGCATAGTTTTGTCATAGGGACATATTCAAAACTTTATAAATTTAGTGGGAGCATATTCAGAATTTGAGTGAAAGCATATTCAAAATTTCTTAACACAGAGATATATAATAGAAAAAATAAATAAAAATTCAGTGGGTGCATTACTCGTCCTCTTCTAAGTCAGTCCCTGCACCTCCACCACCACAGCCCCGGCCACGCACCGCCATAGAATCCCCCAAACCCTATATCCAAATACACTTTTGAATTTTGGGTCTTCTTTTAATTTTATTTTTTTAGTGATCTCATTAATATAAAACGTACTCAGATCATAGAAGTATAAATTGGGTCCAAGATCAACAAACACGTCCTATAAGAAACATGATTTAGGCGTATAGTTATATATGTCATTTTGGTTAGGCCCTTTGCCGCAACCTTCAACCACCGCACATATCTGTATATAGATATATATATATATATAGAGAGAGAGATAGAGATATATATGTCATTTTGTTTTGATTTTTCTGTCATTGAAAATGGACAATTAATTGAGTATAGGTAGGAATTAAGGTTTGATTATTGGTAGTAATGGTGATGAAGTAGTGACATAGTTCATTTTAGGGTTATGCTTTCAGGGTACATGGGTCATTTCATATTTTTTCATTAATTTTTTTTTTAATCATTAAAAATGAATAAAATGATATGGGCAATTGTGTAATTTACTATTCTCGGTGACCTCAAATGGGTTTGAAGGGGTGCAAGTATAATTATTCAATCTAGAGGGGTCAAGTTGTAATATGTCCTATCTAGAGGGGTGAAATTGCAATTTACCCTATATATATACATATATATGGATTTGATATATATAACATAGTTTTCATGTTTTGGATTTTACTACTTTTATTTAATTTAATTCTTACTTTCTGGAATATAACAAACATTTTCAACTATACGGCAAATACCGTATTCGTACATTATTCCTACAATATATATTTGACTTTTAGCTTTATCTAGTTTTGGTGATGTGAGATGTGATACAAATTGTGATTGTGTACAATTTTGTTACGTTACTTCTAATTATTTCAATATTAGTCTCAACTAGTAGTGAAATTTGTAATGATCGTCAACACACGCACATATATATATATATATATATATATACTAGTAAAATGCACGTGATGAAAATAAATAAATTATTAAATACAAATGAATTGATAAAAAATTATAAAAAGAAAAGAATAATACAACACGTGGTTGATAATTGTTAGATGAGAAAAATTTATAAAAAGTAAATTCATTATTAGTTGGAATTTTTTTAAAATGATGTAATGAAAAATTAAATTCAAAAATTCAAAAATATTAATTTAGTAATTACTTTTATATAATTAATATAACAAAGAACTATCTTAAATTAAATTTACCAACTATATATACACATTATAGTGTAGTTTTGACTCTTGCAATGTGAAAATAAAAAAATAATTAAAATTTTATGAAAATAGTAAAGTAAAATTAATTTCAGAAAACTAAATCAAAAGTTTAAATAAATAAGTGAATCAAAATTTTAAATTGAGATAAACATAGATGTAAAATTAGATATACCACAAAATGGATAAACTATGCAAGAAAAGAAATAATTCTTCAATTTCTCAAAACCAATCTAATACATATAGGTATGAAAAATAATAATTTATAAGATACCCACACTAATACAGCAAAAACCGAAAAACAAAATTTAGAATAGTAAACTAAAAATACTTATATAGATAAATAATGTTATTTAGAATAGATAGATATAGATATTTAACAAAATTGAAAATTTTCCTTACTGAAACAAAAGAAAAGAAAACAATTTTCCGATTAATATATTGAAAACCAAAAAACAAAAAAAAAAAAATAGTTGAGAAATTTTATCAAACTCAAACTAATATATAGGTGAAAGAAAGTAAAAACAAATAAATAATAAAAACCTATGTCCAAAAAATGAATATCAATTATATTCAAAAGTATAAAAGAATACAAATTATGTTAAAAATTCAATCCTCAAACTCAAACTAATATATATAAATTTAAAACACTAAAAATTCCTTAATTTCTAAGTAAAAAAGAAAAAAGAAAAGGGAAAGTAAGTTAATAAGAACTCAAACTAATATATAGGTGAAAGAAAGTACAAACAAATAAACAAAAATCCAATCAAATATGTCCAAAAATAAATATCAATTGTATTAAAAAGTATAAAAGAATACAAATTATATTGTAAAACTCAAACTATTATGTACAAATTTAAAACACTAAAATGTCCTCAAGTTGAAACTAATGTAGTAGAAGAAAAAAAAAAGGAAAATTAAGTGAATAAGATCTAAAACAAATATATCACGAACTATATATGAAATATTCTTTCGATCTCTTCCCTATAATAAATAATAACAATACAATGTAATAATAGCAAACGACAAGAATCTAATTATAATAAAAAGAAAGAAAAAAGTTAAAATAAACCATATATTGTATGTGTTTACAAATATAATGAGTAAAGACTAAAGAGAGTGGAACAGGAAAATATTAGCTTTCACTACTATATTAGAAATAGTATTCCTAAGAACATACTTGCATATGTAAAGACATGGAAAATAAGGGAAAATCACCCCAAATGGAATCCAAAACTTCCATCACGTTCATCTTACATGCCTCGCAACTTGTATTTAATTTTAGAACCAATCTTGCAAAATCAGAAGCCAAAGAATTTAACAAAGATCAAATTAATCAATAAGAATGAAATATATATCATTAGGATAGAATATTACGTTAGAAATGACTCTTTTTGAGTTAAGAATAATCTCATTAGATAAATAGAATACTAAAGCATTTGAAATACTAAAGAGCTATCGGGTGGAGTGACAAAGATGACAAACACAAAGTTAATTGGATTAAATGGGATGGATATAAAATGAGGAAAAATAGATAAAGGTATAATTATAATAATAAAGAGGATTAAACCTATTTAGATAAGAGTTGAATAAATAGTAGAATTATAAATATAGTAAATTACTTTTTATAAAATAATCATCTTATCTTTATGAAAATAAATTAATAGTTTCTTTGAAAATTAATATATATTTTTTTGCAATTGCATGTACTTCTAATTTTGAATTTAAGTTTAGAGTTACATTTATAAATGCACGTAAATTCTTCCAACCTAATTATTAATTTTCTAGGGTCTGAAAGTTAGAACGGAAAAAGAAGATGGTAAAATTTTCACTAATAAGTAGGATTTTTTATAAAATATTATTTAAATAAATTTTGAATGGAGATAGAATTATAACAAGGTAAATTATCTTTATATTTTTTATTTTTTTAAATTATATATTATCTCCTAGCCAGTAAACTTTAGTATTAAATTTAATTGGATATATATACATCTTCTCCAATTTATTTCTCTTCTATTTATTCTTAACATAAATTAAGTGAATATATAATTTCTTATTTATTTGTCTTTTTAGTAGCGTTTTAAAAAAAAGACTCCTAATTAAAGTCTACAATTGTGAAATAGTTTGTACTTATCATGATAGTATAGCAAGATAAGTATTAAATCTATTTTGATAAGAGTTGAATAGATAGTAGTATTAAATCTATTTTGATAAGAGTTGAATAGATAGTAGAATTACAAATATGATAAAAATAGGTTATTGAAATAGGATTGATTAATTATAATTATTTTTGAAATTAAAATTAAAAAATATTTTTCATATTAGTATAGATAGTAATATAAGAAGATATACATGAATCAAAAATAAAAAAAAAATTAAAATATATTATAAAGAATACTTACAAAATGTAGGAGTCTTATTATTTTAAATTTCGTTTTATTTATAATTTACAGGATGTTCATGTAAGGATTACAGAAAAAGGAATGCCCCATAACAGTTGTATTTGGTAGTAGACACTTTCACAACAAAGGAGGTCTTTAAGAGCTTATTGTCAAGGGCCTAGAGTTTTCACGCGCAGCGGCACGGTCCGTGCGGCACCATATGCCCCAAATATGAGCTTGTGAGGGCATGGTAAGCCTCGCATGATGTGCCTCACTCGGCTTGCGTACTGACTGGTTTCGACTTGCCTTGGTATCGTCAGGGGAACGGCTCCAGCTCCCGACCAATTTGTGCAGGGGTGGCCAAAGGAGGTTACCACCTTGTGTCATGCACGCCCCTTCCTTGGAACCATTTCAGTCATTTGACGTTGAAGTACATCCACCAACCAACATGTTTGTCTCTCGAAAGGTCGAAGTATGCTATCACGGAGGCTCAAGAATAAGTCCGTGACATTATGCTTATATTATATTTATCATAACTAACGTCTTTAACATATGATAGAGTTTGTGTTCATTTATAACTATTAAAGTGGTATTTATTGTACATTATATTAATTAGTGGTTGATTTGGGAAGATATGGGATAAGAAAGGATTTTAATATGTGTGACGTAGTTAATAATGATATAAAACAAAAACAAGAAATAAAAGGATAATGTCGTTATATTTTTTTTTTTAGTTTTATGTAGATTTTATATTACGTAAATAATACATAAAGGATAATCTCTTTGTGAATGAAATTCTTTTAGTTTAGACTTATCATCTTAAATTGTTAACAAAAATAAAAAAATTTAAAAATATATTAGAGAGAATACTTACAAGTTTAGGATTCTTATGATTTTAAATTTCATTTTATTTATAATTTAAAATAAAAAATAGGGGGGTGAACCTTAAAATATTGAAATCATTTCTATTAAAGTGGTTGATTTGGGAAGATATGGGATAAAAAAGGTTTTTAATATGTGACGTAGTTAATAATGATATAAAACAAAAACAATAAATAAAAAGGATAATCTCATTATATTTTTTTAAGTTTTATGTAAATTTTATATTACGTAAATGAATGTAGTCTTATCCTAGTCAAATAAAATTTTAGTTGTGAAATAAAATTGTACTTTAATTGGTACAAATATAATTCTACCTCAATAGGTTTTTCGGTTAATTTAAAATAAAAAAATAGGATTGAACCTTGAAATACTGAAACATTGAAACACGAAAATACTAAAAAATATTGAAATTAAAGTGGTATTTAATTAGTATAAAATTCTTGTATATTATATTAATTAGTGGTTGATTTGGGAAGATATGGGATAAGAAAGGTTTTTAATATGTAACGTAGTTAATAATGATATAAAACAAAAATAATAAATAAAAGGATAATCTCGTTATATTTTTTTAAGTTTTATGTAGATTTTATATTACGTAAATGAATTTAGGCCCTGTTTGGAAAGGGGTTTGTCCGGTCTTGTCTTGTTTGATTTTGTCTGGTCTTGTCTTGAATCTAAAATTATGTTTGGTAAGCGGTCTGACTTTCTGGTCTGGTCTGAGAAAACAAAAACTTTATATATATTAGTTTATATATTATTTTATGTATATAACTTTATATATTATTAAATATATATTTATAATATATTATTAAATATATAAAATATTTTTTTTATATATTTAAAAATATTATATATATATATATATTTAATAAAATTATTTTATATATATTATTATATAATAATAATATATATTATTTTTAATTTTATATATCTTTATATATATATTATTTTTGAATTTATATATTATTATATATATATTTAATAAAATTATTTTATATATATTATTATAAAATAATAATATATATTATTCGATATATTATTTATGTATATATATTATTTTTTAATTTTATATATATATTAATTATGAATTTATATATCTTTAATAATATTATTTTTAAATATATTTAATATATATATTTCATTATATTATTTTATATATATTATTATAAAATAATAATATATATTATTCTATATATTTTTTAATTATATATATATATATATTTATATATATATTATTCTATATATTATTAATATATATTATTTTTGAATTTTATATATTATTTTGTTTTGAATTTATATATTTTTGAATTATATATATATATATTATTTTTGAATTTTTATATTATTTATATATATATATATTTAATAATATTATTTTATATATATTATTATAAAATAAAAAATATATATTATTCTATATATATTATTTTATATATATTTATATATATATTATTATAAAATAAAAATATATATTATTCTATATATCTTAATATATATTAATATACATTATTTTAAATATATATTTATATATATTATTTTTGAATTTATATATTATTTTTATATATATTTAATATATATATATATATATATATATTTATTTAATAATATTATTTTATATATATTATTAAAAAATAAAAAATAAATATTATTCTATATATTAATATATATTATTTTTTAATATTTTATATATATATTATTTTTGAATTTATATATATATATATTTATTTAATAATATTATTTTATATATATTATTATAAAATATAAAAAATATATATTATTCTATATATATTAATATATGTTATTTTTGAATTTATATATTATTTTTATATATATTTAATTATATTATTTCATATATATTATTTTTTAATTTTATTACATGAATTATATATATATATATATATATATATATATATATATATAGGAGAGAGAGAAAAAAAAAAGTCAAAAATTGTGGACTAAGACCAAGAAAGACCAACTTTTTTTTGGTCTTGGTTTTACTTCATTTTGAACCAAATCCAAAATCAAAATTTTAAGTAGTTTTTGTTTTGAATTTAAAAACAAGCCCACCAAACAAGTTTGATTTTTGAAAATAAAAATAAATCAAGACAAAACCAGCAAAAAATAGTTACTAAACAGGACCTTAGTCTTATCCTAGTCAAATAAAATTCTAGTTGTGAAATAAAATTGTACTTTAATTGGTACAAATAGAATCCTACCTCAATAGATTTTTTGGTTAATTTAAAATAAAAAAATATGGCTGAACCTCGAAATACGAAATACTAAAACACTTAAAAATATTAAAATTCTTCACATTTTTAATATTTTAATATTAGTATATATATATATATATATATATTTCATAAAATGGTTGAAAGAGGAGGAATACGATCACCACATAACAAACCAGTGGAATGAACCTTTTTGGGTACAAAGATAAGTAAAATGGGTTGCTTTTACGTGTCAATTCAAGTGGCAGTGATGGTGTTTTTGGATTCGTATTGGGTATTTGACTGTGTACTGGGGTACCCGTAGTTGTAAATGCAGAAAAGTTATACAATATAAATTGGGATGAAAATTGAATCATTTTTAATTAATCAAAGTCCTTTATTTATACATAATTACGATAAATGGGCCAAGCCCATGTACCCAGGTTTATCAATCCCCTAAATCAAGGGATTTGATAAATTCTAATCCTTTTTGGACTCTTTATTCCATAACTGGACTACTCCTTGTCTTGGGGGTCACTCATCTTCTAGAACTTTCTTTAATCCCATTATTTCCTTAGCCCATTTGTCTGCAGCCCATATGCCTACGGCCCATCGGTCTCTGGCCCATCAGTCCTATGGCCCATCTCGATTGGGCCATGAATTATTTTAACCATTACACAAGCTCCTGAGGTTATGGGCTAGATATCCTTTCTAAAGCCCATGACCTCATAAATGTAAATACATATGTATATATACAGTAATAACTTTTATGGGGAATTAAAACAGTGAGTTGTCATGCCATCATTATCTATTTATTGGCATTTCGAAACGTGCGACCATCACCTCCTTAAATCTCGCACCATGACGGCTTTGGCGTGCCTTTCGGACTTCGTGCAGCCTTTTTGGCTTCCTTCTCTCTTTCTATAAAAACCTCGCATTTCTTCATTTCACATCACATTTCATACTTTGTAATTCTCTGTTCTTGTCTCTTTTTCCTTTAGCTTTTCATCACTGGGATCTATTTCTTTGCCATTGTCGCCGTCCCTTTCGTCGGTCATTTCAGATATATTAGAAACCTGCTGTTACTCAGAGCTTCTGTAATTCTTCTTTCACCAACTAAGTAAGTCGAATGGTTTTCTTCTCTTCTTATTTCTTTAATTTTTCACCTTTACCTCCTTCTGTCTCTTCTACATTTCTTAACATTATGTCTGATAGTGACGATACCCAGTCGGTAGTGGAAGTAGTTTTGTCTTTTACTTCGGGCACTAATCCTACTAGTAGTGACAGTCCCAATTCCACCCGTAGAAGAACCAGAAACACAACTCCTCAGAGTACTGGCCTACCGGGTTCATCGATGCCCGAACCTGTAAATCCTAAGACTGCTGAACCATTTGTCGTGACCCCACTTAAGAGAGTCCGACCGGAAGTAGACGTTAAACATCTTCGGGCTGAAACCCAAGTTCCTGGGGATGTTGACGTATCCCCCTATCCCGGTTATTTAGACTTTACCCAGAGTCAGGGACTGGCACCTGGTAGCATTTTGTTATCGGCATCCCACCTTAGGGTTCTAAGGTTCCCCCTTCATCCCTTCTTCCACTACGAGTTATTCATGCTGGGATTACATCCCCTTCAGTTGAACCCGAACAGCCTAAGGATCATGTCCATGCTTCTTTTGTATAATAGGGACCTAGATCTCAATTTAGGTTTAGCAGACCTACTCATATGCTACTTTTTTCAAAACGCCCGAGCGAGTAAAGGTAGATACAATCTTTTTCCTTTCCATGGTCGCAGCATATGTACCGATACTGAAAAGTCGGATAAGGGATGGAAGGAAAGGATGGTAGTAGTGAGCGGCAACTGGTCTTATCCCTTCTCTCGTATATTCCCGATCCCAAGAGTTTTTAGTGCCATCCGTCTCCCCATCTACCGTCCCCTTCATAAAGTCTCTTGCTTTTGCGAACACTGCAATCTTCATCGGGGAGATTATGCTTATAAATTCCTGGGTTATGAAGATAATGACCTTCCCCTCACCTTTATAAGACAACGAATAGGCCTCCTTAAAACCCATGTCTGGGGAAAAGCCCAATCGGCTACTGACCTGTTGACTCCGGACAACCTTGAATCAATTTCTAATTTGGGCACTGCTGTTGACAGGATGGATTTTCCTAATAAACCCATGTCTGCCAGAATTCCTCAAGTTCCCGAAGGGGTTCCCCTTGTTGATGTTGTGCCATTATCAACAGCACCGCCTTCGACTTCGGTACCTCCACTTGCGCAGAACCCAACAGCACCATCAGCACAAAATCCATCGGCTCCACCTCCGCCTCCTGTTAATGCTCTGACTGTGAGGACCCGATCTAGTACAACCGGTGGGGTGGGTACTAAAAGGGCTAGGACACAAGTTGAAAATTCTTCTTCAAGCAAAGCTCCTGCTGTCCCTGAATCATCTCAAGACTTGATTCCTTGGGAGCCTAAATTTCTGCTGCCATATGGGACTCCGGTCCGTGCTGATCAAATCACCCTTAATCATCCGGAAGCTCTTCGGGCTATGGCCAAAGGGATCTGGACACCAGATGATAGGGTGGCACAAACCAAGATCACCAGAACTGATCTGACTAAGAGGACTTCAATCATGGTTATGGAGGTAAAGATTTTGTTTAGTCTTGTGCTTTTAGTTTTGTTTGATCGCTTTTTCATGTAATAATCATTTCTCTGCTGTGCAGTTTCTCTACGGTGTTCAGGCCTACAACAGCCTCCTTAAGACTGATGTTAAAGAAATGGCCGGTATGAAGGCCCAAATAAAACATAATGACATCCACCGGGTTTCTCTAGTCAAGGAGGCCGATGTCCTTCGCCAGACCATTTATGAACAGAAGACTCTTTTGGAAACCGGTGAAGCGGAGAAGCGGGCCTTGACTGCCGAAAATCTGGTTTTGGCTACTGAGCTGGAAAAAGCGAGGGAAACTGTCAAGAAATTGGCAGCCGAAAAGGCTGAGTCAGATAGGCTCTTGGCAGAGTCAGAAAAGATTCTGTTCCTTGAGCGGGAAAAAGTAGAAGTGTGCCGACTGGGTGGGCTTGACATGTACAAAAGATACAGTGTCATCTGTGACATCCGAGCGGCCAGGGCCTGGCGGCGGAGGCATGAAATGGAGCATATCCCTCTAGAATCACGGGAATTTAAGACCGCGGAGGAATTCGACGCCCAGATGGGAGTGCTAGTGCCTTATGAAAACCCTTCTTCCTCTGAGAACGAGAAACGCTTTGCTGCCATCCTAAAGGGGGAAGAATATCATCCTCCTGATCAGTAGTATAGGCAATTTTATATGTCTTTGTTCCCCTTAAAGGGCTAATTTCTTGTAACTTTTTTCTTTATCAATGAACAAGAAGTTTTCCCCCTTTTCAGCATTTATTCTTCTATTGTGTTGGTTTTTAGCGTTTGCACTTAGCTTTTTATGAATTAATTGAGCCTTCGGCCATCTGGCCCCTGAGGCTATCTACCCTCCGGTTAGCTCAAATCAGGTTTGAATTCAAACAGTTAGGAAAGTTTTAATAACTATGAAGCCTTCGAGCATTTGGCCCTTGAGGCTTGATTTCATCCTCTGGTTAGTTCAAATCTGGTTTGAACTCAAACACTTAGGAAAATTTTAATAAACATGAAGCCTTCGGGCATTTGGCCCCTGAGACTTGATTTCATCCGCTGGTTAGTTCAAATCAGGTTTGAACTCAAACACTTAGGAAAATTTTTAATAAACATGAAGCCTTCGGGCATTTGGCCCCTGAGGCTTGATTTCATCCTCTGGTTAGTTCAAATCAGGTTTGAACTCAAACACTTAGGAAAATTTTTAATAAACATGAAACCTTCGGGCATTTGGCCCCTGAGGCTTGATTTCATCCTCTGGTTAGTTCAAATCAGGTTTGAACTCAAACACTTAGGAAAATTTTAATAAACATTAAACCTTCGGGCATTTGGCCCCTGAGGCTTGATTTCATCCTCTGGTTAGTTCAAATCAGGTTTGAACTCAAACACTTAGGAAAATTTTAATAAACATGAAGCCTTCGGGCATTTGACCCCTGAGGCTTGATTTCACCCTCTGGTTAGCCGACGGAAGAAGTGTTTTGATTGATCCCATGCTTTGCTAAGAATGTTTGAACCCTTCTATTGTCCAGGTTGGTGCCATTGTCCATCATTATGGTTCGGGGTAGACCGAATCTACAGATGATGTGGCTCTAGATGAATTTTATAACATGGCTGCCTGTTATAGTGGGGTATGCCTCTGCTTCCACCCATTTGGTAAAATAATCGATAGCCAGGAGAACATGCGTGGTACATCGTATTGCTTGCGGGAGAGGACCCACAATGTCCATACCCCATCGGGCAAAGGGGTGAGGAACAATAGTTGGGTTTAAGAACTCCGGTGGTGGATGGATGGCATCTCCATGAAACTGACATTTTTTGCAATGTCTGACGTAAATTTCAGCGTCCCTTGCCAGGTAGGGCCAGAAGTACCCCTGGGTGAGGACTTTATGAGCCAGGGACCTTCCCCCGGAGTGATTGCCACAAGCTCCTGCATGAATTTCTTACATGACTGCCGATGCCTCGGATGTGGTGAGACATCTCAAGTATGGTTCGGAAAAAGACTTTCGGTATAGCTGGCCGTTGTAAAGGGCATACCTGGCTGCCTTCATTCTTATCTTCCGGGCTTCTGATTTTTATTCAGGCAATGTACCAAATCTCAGATAATCTACTATCAGATCCATCCAACTTGGTTTCCATGGGATAACCATTACTTCTTCGGGGGGTTCCAAGCTGAATCGGACGACGAAGTCTATTGGTACAGTGCGAGTCATACCTTCTCCCGCCGCGGAGGCTTGGTTATCCAGGTGATCTGCTACGGAGTTATCTCCTCTGGGAATCTGCTCAAAGTTGATTTGCTGGAACATTTCAGCCTCTTTTAGAACCAGATTCTTGTATGCTTCCATCTTCGGCTCTCGGGTTTCATACTCCCCTTTTAACTGTCGTACGATTAGTTGGGAATCACTTCGAACCTTTGCTTTCTGCACTTGAAGGCTTCGGGCCAACCGAATTCCTGCAAGAAGGGCCTCGTACTCGGCTTCATTGTTAAAGGCTGGAAATTCCAACGGAACGGATTGCTGGATTTTAGTACCATCTGGTGTTACGAGTACTACTCCGATCCCTGCTCCGTTGACGTTTGATGATCCATCCACGAACACGACCCATAATTCGGGCTCACATTCTTCTACGGAGTCTGCCACTTCGGTTTCTAACAGGAAATCAGCTACCGCCTGCCCTTTGATGGCCATTCGGGGGACATAGGTTATGTCAAAAGTCCCAAGTTCAATTGCCCATTTTGATGCCCTCCCGGATAACTCTGGCTTCGCCATTATGGATCTGATCGGAGTTACAGTAGGAACTATGATCGGGTGTGCTTCAAAATAGTGTCGAAGACGTCGCTTAGCATTGATCAGTGATAGTACCAACTTCTCTTGCTTTGAATAACAGGTTTCCGCATCAGCAAGGGCTTTGCTGGTGTAGAAGACTGGTGTCTGGTACCCTTTGCCCTCCTTGACCAGAGCGGCGCTGGTATATGTTGCTGAAATGGCCAGATACAAGTGCAACGGCTCATTGGCTTCAGGGGTTGTCAGAATCGGGGGCTTCGCCATGTAACTTTTGAGTTTGCTCAGGGCCTCCGCTTGCTCTGGCCCCCAGACTTCTCCTTGCGCCGCCTTTATCGCTTGAAAGAAAGGCCTACACCGATCGGTTAACCGAGAGATGAAATGACTGAGGGCCGCTATTCTTCCGGTTAGTACCTGGATCTCCTTCCGGGACTTTGGCTCCGCTGTCTTTATGAGAGCTTTGACTTGCGCAGGGCTAGCTTGTATTCCCGTCCGATCAACTATGTGTCCCAAAAACTGGCCTGAGGATACTCCGAAAGAACACATGGCCGGGTTGAGCTTCATATTGTACTTCCGGAGGGTGTTGAACACCTGCTGTAGATCGGTTAGATGGTCTCCTTTCATCTTGCTTTTGACCAATGTGTCATCGATGTAGGCTTCGATGGTGGATCCCATCATACCTTGGAACACCCTTCTGACCAACCTCTGGTAGGTGGCACCTGCATTTTTTAGTCCGAAAGGCATAACTGTGTAACAAAATGTACCTGACTCAGTGATGAAGGCAATTTTTTCCTGGTCCTCCGGATTCATTCGGATCTGGTTATATCCAGAGTATGCGTCTAAAAAGCTCAGGCGTTCGAATCCCGCGGTGGCATCTACCATCTGATCGATCTTTGGTAAATGGAAACAGTCTTTTGGGTATGCTTTATTCAGATCAGTGAAGTCAACACATACCCTCTACTTTTCGTTTTTCTTCTGGACCACCACCACGTTCGCCAACCAGGAAGGATATTGGATTTCTTTTATGAATCCTGCTTGCAGAAGCCGATCGACTTCTTCAGCTATGATCTGGTTTCGATGGGCCCCCATTCGTCTCTGTTTCTGTTTAACGGGCTTTGCGCTGGGATCCACATTGAGAGAATGCAGGGCTACTGATGGATCAATACCGGTCATGTCCATATGGCTCCACGCAAATATGTCAGCATTGGATCGGAGAAGGGACTCCATTTCCTTTTTTTCTTGTGTGCTGAGGCCTGAACCAACATAGGTAAACCTTTCAGGGCGATCGGGACAAATTTGAACTTCCAGTAGTGATTCGACTGCCACCGGTGACCCCGAACTACCCTTCTGTAATTGCTATTTGGCATCAAGTGTTGTCTTAGACTGCGACCCTGGTTCCGGTTCCGTCCTTCTTTTCAGACTTTTCATAGTGACCACATAACATTCCTTTGCTGCTATCTGATCGCCCCTGATGTTGATTACGTCAACTCCGTTCGGGTCAATACACCGCATGACCTGATGCATGGTCGAAGGGACTTCGTGCATACGATGGATCTATCCCCTTCCCATGAGGAGGTTGTAGGAAGGTTTGACATCCACCACCACGAAAGTCTCTCAGAGTGTGCGCCTTGCTGCTGTTACTGGTAGCTGGATTTCCCCCACTGGTTCCACTCTTCTTCCATCGAATCCTGCTATCGGGCTTCTGGAGGGGACTATTTCCTGGGGGCTAATTTCCAATTTCTCAAAGGCCCACTTGGTGATAATGTTGGCACTGCTTCCTGGATCGACCATTACCCTCTTGATCAAGCAGTTGGAGACCATGAGGGAGATAACCAGGGGGTCGTCATGAGGTGTCTGAATATTCCGCATATCTGCAGAGGTGAAAATAATCCGGGCAACCTCTTTCGGGCTTCGGAATTCGGTGACCTTACCAACCCTTCGCAACTTCTGGGCTTGCCGCATCTGTGATCTACGGGTTTCTTCCGCTTCTGATCGACTGGGCCCTCCATGGACCATATGAATGACCCGCACGGGTTGTCCCATAGCTCCCTTGGTAGGAACGTGCGACGCTTGATCTGATCGGGCTCCTTCCTTGGCAACATACTCGGTTAGTTCTCCTTTTGCAATCATAGCTTCCACCTGTCTCCTGAGGCTTCTGCACTCATTAGCGTGGTGCCCGTATTCACCATGGAAGGCGCAGTGCCTCGACATATCCCTTTGGTCCATCGGCTGTCTGATGGGGGGGTGGTGATCGGTAGATTCCTTTGCTCTTTGTCTCCTGGTACAGCTTTGCCAATGTCACTTTTAAGGGGGTGATCTTCTCCTCAAACCTTGGTCGTTTCTCTGGGACTGGGGAATGAGCAGGAGGAGCGCTTGGCCTCTTCCGGTCTGGTGCCCGATCTTTTACCCTGGAAGTTTCGGATGCTCTGGCCTCTACTGTTGCAAAGGCGGTCCTTCTTTGTCGTATGGCCAATTCCTCTTCTATTCGGAGGTGCCCCTGTGCCCTAGAGTTGAGCTCTCCAATATCGGCTGGTGCCCGCTTGACTAGGGACTGATGGAACTTGGATCTAGGGATCAAGGCCATTCTGAAGGCTTCGACAGCTGAATGCTGATCGCAGTTGTCAATCGAATACATCTCCACATTGAACCGTGAGACAAAACTTTTCAGGGATTCGCCCTTCTCTTGGATCATGGTGAACAGACTGGAGATAGTCTTCTTCTGCCTTTTATTGCCGAAGTACTGGGCAATAAATAATTCGCAGAGTCTGAGCCAGCTACCGATCGATCGGGGTGGTTGCTTTCTGAACCACAAGAGGGCTGCTTCAGTCAGGCTGGTGGGGAAAACTTTGCAAAGCAAGGCCTCGTTCTCGTTGTAAACATTCATCTTGGTATGAACGTGGTAGATGTGTTCTGTTGGATCTTTTGTACCATCGAACAGGGTGAACTTCGGTAATCTGAACCTTTCCGGATAGGGCACGCTAGTGATCGAGACGGTGAATGGTGTCTGAACGGCGTCTATGGATGCCTCGGATGCCAGATCGATCGGGGTCTGTATCTTCAGATCCCTAAGCACGTTCCGTTGGAATCTGGACATGATTTCCTCCAGTTTTTTCATGGTCAGGACCTCTTCGGAGTTATGTACCCTAAGAACCTGTAGGGATGACTCTGCCTGTTCCTCACGATCGTTGTGGGCTCTAACGGGCCGGTCATCCATGTCTGTCTGGCGGCCTACAGATCGTTCACGCTGGCCGGACTGCTCATCCTCATGGTCCTCCTGTGGGTTCTGCAGTTGAGCCAATTTTGCCGCCAGTTCAGCGTTCTGCATTTCTAACTCGGCAGTCCTCTCCTCTAGGGCTCGTCTTATCGGATCTTTTGGTTGTTGACCTCTGTTTGGAGGTAAATCGGTCTGCTGTGAACGTGTGATCGCCATTGATGGCACGAATCTTAGCTCTTTTGTAGAGGGTGAAAAACTTATTGAAAAAAGGATTTCAATAATAGGGTTTCCCACAGACGGCGCCAATTGTGTAAATGCAGAAAAGTTACACAATAGAAATTGGGATAAAAACTGGATCATTTCTCATTAATCAAAGTCCTCTATTTATACACAATTGCGATAAATGGGCCAAGCCCATGTACCCAGGTTTATCAATCCCCTAAATCAAGGGATTTGATAAACTCTAACCCTTTTTGGACTCTTTATTCCATAACTGGACTACTCCTTGTCTTGGAGGTCACTCATCTTCTAGAACTTTCTTTAATCCCATTATTTCCTTAGCCCATTTGTCTGCAGCCGATATGCCTACGGCCCATCGGTCTCTGGCCCATCAGTCGTCGGCTCATCCGTCCTATGGCCCATCTCGGTTGGGCCATGAATTATTTTAACCATTACAATCATGTATTAAAAGGTTATACTCCTATAACTTATTATTATTATTATTATTATTTATATATATATATATATACACGAAAATGTTTACTTGCTATCCAGAGAATAAAATATTTATTTTTTATATTGATCATTAAATATAATTATTTGATATAATCTCTTGTTTTCGAGAGAATATACTTATTTTATTTCATGAGAACAATATATATATATATATATATATATATATAATTGTCAAATTTTATATACTTCTCCAAATTTGGTAGATAAGATGGGTATGCACAACCCTATCAACAGATACTATTCTACCTAATATGACTTGATATGATACAAATCTCATCAAAGGTATTTTTCAAGATATGTTTAAGCACGCAAGATTCATCTTGGATGACTTACCTAAAAAAGCATTCATCTTGGATGTTGCGGTAGTATCAAACATAGTTCATATCTTAAAATTACAGTATTTTATTTTTTTAGGCAAAAGTACATAATATTCCTTGAACTTTGCAAAAGTTGTAAAATGTCTTAGGCTTTTTTTTTTTTTAGCTCCAATAACTATCCTATATTTTTCAAATGTTGCAAAATACCATCATGTGCTTTGCTTAACTTCAAATTATTACACTGTATTTTTCAAAAGTTGCAAAATACCCCATTTGGATATCTTTTACATAAATTGTTGACCATTTGGCCCATTTGCCTTGTAATAACCCATTTTTAGTATTTTTTTTTCTCTTTTTCAATAATATAATTCAAAATTCAAAATTTCGCACAAATATTTATTTCTAGTGGTGTTCAAAACCGTTCGATTCCTTAAAAATTGGAACCGGAATCGAAAAAAAGCTATTGAAAAAATTCCTGAAAAGCTACCAAAAATATATATTTATTTCGTGAAAAAATATATATAAATTTGTATATTTTTTTATAAGATTTTTTTTTAAATAAAGTGAGAACAATCAAATCATTTATTACATTTGATATGACTTACACTTAGACTGTACCAAATTGACGGGCTGAGATTTGATGATATTGTGTCGTTGTTTCACCACACCCCGATCAACAAAAATTTATACCTACTAATACTTTACTTAAAATAGTATAGCAAAAAGTAGGGTCGAACCACTTTCAACTTGGAACTCGTTTTGAGACAAAGATCCAAAACTTTACTTTTCGAGATAAAAAGAAAATTAGTTAAAACAACTCTTGAATTTTTTTAATAGTAAACTAAAATAACTAGATAAAATTATCAAATGGTGGAAAAAATCTCAAGGGAAAAAAATCCACCACCCGGGTCTATACAAATAATGTTATATATTTCTATTGCAATTCTCCTCCAACCTATTAAACATAAACATAGATATTAGTAGGCATTCCCCGTATTTCCATTAATATGTAATCACGAAGAATCCTCCCTCTAATGTTTTGGTTTAAATAAAATGTAAATAGTAGTAGGCATTCCCCGTATTTCCATTAATTGGTAATCACGGAAAATTCTCCTTCTATTTTTTAGTGTCCAACCTCTATTGTAAGGTTTTTGTTCATTGAGATTCATAAAATGAATACTCTCGGGACGAGAATTAAACAATACGAAATAAAATAAAAATTATTTATATCTTACCCATGGTGGCTTCATCACCCCATTGAGAAGAGTTTTAAGCTAGCATGTTGATAAAAAAATGAAACAAGGTAATAGAATAAAATTCCATTGATAGAACAAAAATTACACAAAATATGAAAATGGTACAAAAGTATTCTAAGCTCTCATTCCTCAACCCCCTCTCTCGACTGAATTGTCAAGATATATATAGACAATTGTGTCATTAATACACATCCACCCACTTCAGAATCATCAATTCCTCTCCAACCACCTTGTCACCAATCGTATTTCTCTATCTCATATTTAATTCTTACCTTGGCCCACCAACTCACCAACTCTCTCATATATATATATATATATATATATATATATATATATATATATATTTTCAACTTTTTCTTTCTTTCTTTTACACACATACACACGTTCACATACACTTTCACATATATATATATATGCATTTATTACATTCTCCCCCACCAATTCTTTTTTTTTCTTCATTTTCATCCTTCTTGCTTTCTTTTTCTTTTCTTTTGCAAATCAACCCCTGCATGAAATAAAAATATATACATATGAGGACATTATGTTAGGTAAATTACTCTATTTTGTGTACTTATCACAAATCTCCAAAAAAAAAAACTAATTCGTGAAAAACTATTTAAAGCTACCAAATATATAAGTAAAAAAACTACCAAAACAATTTTGTGAAAAGTTACCACCAAAAATTTTAATTCGTGAAAAAAAATGTAAATTTGTTAAATTATAGGTAATATTATATTGAATTACGGATTTCACTAAATCTTAGCCCTCCTCCTCTTTTCTTTCTCTTCATTTTTTCCCATTCTGTCAACAAACCAAAATATTAACAAATATAAAATTATATTATCTTTTGATATTTGGTATTTTTTATATCTTTTTAAAAATGATACTAGGAATTGGAACCGGAACCCAAATTTTGGTTCCAGTTCGGTTCGGTTCCGGATCCTATTTTTAAGGAACCGAACCACTTTTGAACACCCCTAGAAATAAATATATGTGTGTGAAATTTTGAATTATTAGTTATATTATTGAAAAAGAAAAAGAAAAAAAAAGGTAAACAAAATACTAAAAATGGGTTATTACAAGATAATGTGGCAAAATAGTCAATATTTTTGTGTAAAACATATTCAAATGGGGTATTTTGCAACTTTTGAAAAACATAGGGTAGTGATTTTCTTCTAAGCAAAGAATAAGGGGGGATTTTGCAACATTTGAAAAATATAAGGTAATGATTTGGAGCTAAAAAAAAGCACAAGAGAGTATTTTGCAAACCACATGGGGGTATTATGCACTTTTGCCTATTTTTTATTTGATTATGGGTACATTGTGACATAGATACTTATCCAATATATTAAAATAATTTTATCATAAAACTTAATATAGTTTAAATATATTTAGACTAATACAAAAATGATATATAAGTTAATAAAAACTAACAAAATTATGCCTTAATATTTATGATTATGAAAATAAAAAATAAATATTAAATAAATTATTTTTCACGTATTTATCTATGTCCTATCATATCTACTTTTTTTAGATTTGTCACGTTACATTATACTCGTATCCGTAACGAGTTTGTGCTTCTTAGGTTCGTCCTTTTTATTTTTTTAGAATTACTAAGTATTATTTTAGTTATGAGATTAATTAAGAGAATAACTAAAAAAATTTATATTTTGCTTTAACATTTAAAAGAGTACAACTGACTTCAGAGCATCTTTAAAAAGGAAAGATGAAGATAAAGAAGAATATATATTTTTGTTTGAGAATTCAATTTGGTAAAAGAGTACAACTGACTTTAGAGCATCTTTACAAAGGAAAGATGAAGATAAAGAAGAATATATATTTTTGTTTGAGAATTCAATTTGGTATATTTCCTGTTTGAAATTCGGAAATGTAAATTTACAAAGGAAGTGAAAGAGATGGAAGACCAAAAAAATTACACAAAAAGGAAGGAAAACTGTACACGCAAATAAATCCTTATATATATAATTCTTAGTTAAAGAAAAATAGATAAATAAATCTTTTCAAGATAAAAAGAATAGATAAATAAATCGTGAGAAAGGATTTAAAAATAATTGAGCAATAATTGAAATTATTAGGAATACTAGTTTTAGGTCTACATAATAAATTGGTACCAAATGACTCAACCGTACTGGATCCTTATTCCCAAATAAAAGGTACAAGTAAATCACTATATAAACAATATTTTGTGTATTAATTTCTATTTACCTTTCATCAAAATTTCTTTGTTTCAAATGGTGACTAGTGTTATATTTTTATATTCAATTTGTTATAGTGATATAATCTATAAATATTAAAATATATAGGTTATCGATCATTCAATTACTGGATATGAGTGATCTAATTAACTTTTCAATCTGTAAAAGAATTAGAAGTTAAAATTTAGTACAAATTTTAAAGAAAATGTTGTGTCGGAAAAGAAAAACTTGAGAAAGAAATTACTAGAATAAATATGTACATAATAAAAATAAATCCACTTGCATAGATTGGACGGACTTCGAATTAAATTATGGACTTCAAGTTCAAAGTGTCCATTTCAGCATTCACGAAATTGAAATGGATAAGTCTAGTTGATGACGTGTGTTCTTTCAGTGTCCACGTGTGTTTACCCTGTGAGGACACGTGTCCACTGACATTTTCGTCGGCTATGTTGTGATGTTTATAGGTCATGCACCATCAATAATAGCATTTTGTGCCGCAACAATAATTGAGGCTGCTCATTGACTAAAATTTATATTATTAATGCTGACACCCATGTTATAGTGGTCTCCAAAAAAAAATTCATGGATGAGAAATTGATGGCGTGGCAAAACATAGGTCGAGAGATAATGTTAGTTGGTTCAAAATTTAAAGAGATGACCACAAAAATAAAGATAAAAGGAGTCTCACCTATTCTTGGAGTCCACATGAAGATGGCACCTTGCATCAAATGCAACAAATGAATAGTTGATAATTTGTTATAGTTTAAATTTTAATTATTATTGTGTTAAAATTCAAACCCTAAATAGTGTTTGTTATTATCTATTTTAGTAAGAGTCTTAGATAGAGTTTGTTATTACCTATTTTAGTGGGAGTTTATTATTTTATGTAACGGTGAAAGAGGTCTCACACCAATCAAATAATACAATTCATATTATCATTTCAATTTATTGGAAAGTCTTTAGTTTAATTAAGTTGTCATTTCAATTCAAGCTTCATTATTTTTCAAGTTATTACTTTAATTCAGTCTTGTTGTTTCAATTATCCAGCTTTCAGTTTTTTTTTCAAATCTCAAATTTTTTTTTTTATTTCAAGTTCTTCATTTACTTCGCATTCATCACTTTCATTCAAACATGTTGATTGTTTGTGTGAGATGTGTGTTATTCAATATTACATTCCTAACCGTTTTAAGTTCTCTTCATTGAGGCACAAAAAAGAACCCAAAGTAGAAGTTTGTTGTTCTCCCTTCCACGTAATCGCTTGAGAAGTCAAAGTCGAAAGGAGACTTTCGTTACTTTCCGTTACCCTTTGGAATCTAGGTCAAGATTCTTGACACACTCGTATACAAATCACATAATCGGTTGACCTAGCCGATTTAAGAGGAAACACTTAAATCTCTTAATCATCCTATATTATATTGGTATGGAAAAATATCAATATTACAAATATATATAAAAATGAGTATTTGTGGAATAATATTAATTTTAAAAATAAATATGAAATTATAAATCTAAGTTTTTGTATTGAGGAGATTATTTCAATAATGCCAAGGGCACAGAGATAAGTGGATTAGTGAGTGAAACTTAAAACTACCACAAGGGACTCTCGAGTGATTTGGATCAAAGAGAGAAGGCAAAACGCTACACAAAATAGGTTTTAGATTATGAATAGGGTGCTTGTAGGGTGCTAATAAGGTGTGTTTGTTCTCTGAATTAAAGACTTAATCCTATGACTATTTATAATTGGGGTGGTCAATAGGTTGTACTCCCTTTTATCCAACGGCTCAAAGGTAACCATTGGTCAATCCTTTTTATTAGGATTGGTCAATAACCTATCAGGTCGGGGTCGGTCCGGGTTGAATCCCACGGGTTTTACCTTTTCTGTATAGCTTCTTTTCCCCTTGTGGTAAACCCATATCACTAAGCGCACGAGGTCCCTCGCCCTTGGGCTCGAGGCTCCTGCTGCTATGGACCGAAGAGGTACCTCGAAACTCACCCAACATTCCATTTGACTCTCATGTTCCCGCGCGGGTGCCGAGGGGCACTGGGGTCACGATTACCCCCATGATTTTGCCTTCCTCGACCATGGCATTTTGTCATTGCGATTGTTTGACCCATCAGAGGTGGCGTTTGTGTTGGATTAGAGAAGGTGATCACTTAGAGCGATTAGCGCTTAGAAGTAGGTAGCGCTTAGAGAAGACGAGTGCTAGAGAAGAGTAGCACTAGCGAGAGGTGCGCTTAGAGAAGGGTAACACATGTGGAAGGAGCGCTTTGAGATGGGTAACGCTAAAGAATGGTCGTGTTAGGTGCCCTTAGAGAAGGGTAGCACTAGCGGAAGGAGCACTCAGAAAAGGGTAACGCTAGAGTAGGGTAGTGACCTATTGTGCGGAGTTCACCCCTTGTTTAAGTGAGTACACCACGATGCCTTAGAAGCGAATACGAGGGACGTAAAGGAACCCCTCCAACTAGAACGGGGCTCCCCCATGGGCCAGAATAAAGAGCTCGAGTGCCATATCTCTAATTATAATTTTGCGAGTGACACGTGTCTATAAGTGACGTCATTAGTACTTACAAAAATTAAAGATCAAAGAATATGACAAATCATAATTCATAATAAAAACTTACAAATAAATTGTATATAGTTTATGATTCCATATCCATCCAATTTACTCCATATAAATTACAAAAAAAATTAATACCTTATTTACAAAATTCAAAGGATAAATTTACAACATAAATAACAAAATAAATTTATATAAAACCAATTTACAATTTCAATAAAACAGAGGGTTAATTTCAAGAAACCCCCCTATACTATCCAGTTTAATCAACTAACCCCACTATGTCCACTTTGCCCCCTATACTATTCAATTTCATCAATATGCCCCATCACCTCATATTTTGAGTCAAAATGCCTAAACTACCCTCAATAGTATAAGGGGGTTTAGTGAAATCAACCATTTAAAAAAATTATTTTTCAAAAATCAATTATATTTTTCGCAAAAATTATAAATTCAGAAATATATATATTTTTCGCAAAAAAAATATTTTTCGGAGGAAGCATATTATTTTCCAAAATATGAATTATTTCGGAAAAATAATATATATTTTTTGCAAAAAAAAAAAATTCGGAAAAAATTCATATTTTGGAACATAATAGTATATATTTTTCGTAAAAAAATTATTTTTCAGAAAAAATCATATTTTGGAACATAATAGTGTATATTTTTCGCAAAAAAATTATTTTTCGAAAAATATCATATTTTGGAACATAATATATACTTTTTCGCAAAAAAAAATATTTTGTGTAATATATAAGTTTTTTGGTAAAAAGTATATATTATGTTCCAAAATATGATTTTTTTCCGAAATATATATATTATGTTCCAAAATATGATTTTTTTTCCAAAAAATATTTTTTTTGCAAAACATATATATTATGTTCCAAAATATGATTTTTTTTGCGAAAAAAATATTTATTATGTTCCAAAATATGAATTTTTTTTCAAAAAATAATTTTTTTGCAAAATATATATACTATTATGTTTCAAAATATGATCTTTTCCGAAAAATATTTTTTTTGCAAAAAATATATACTATTATGTTCCAAAATATGATTTTTTTTTCCGAAAATAATTTTTTTACAAAAAATATATATTATATTTTCGGAAATAATTCATATTTTTGAAAATAATATACTCCCTCCAAAACATAATTTTTTTTGTGAAATATATATATATAATAATTTTAATTTATAATTTTTGCTAAAAATATAATTGATTTTTGAAAAATAATTTTTTAAATTGTTGATTTCACTAAACCCCCTTATACTATTGAGGGTAGTTTAGGCATTTTGACTCAAAATGTGAGGTAAGGGGGCATATTGATGAAATTGAATAGTATAAGGGGCAAAGTGAATACGATAAAAATTAATTGATTAAACTGAATAATATAAGGGAGTTTATTTATATTAAGGGAAAATTACACAAACTATCATTAAACTATGACCTAATTGCACGCGGTACCCCTTACGTTTCAATAATATCATAAACTACCCTCAAAACCACCTCCGTTGTAACACTTAGCCCCTTCTATTCAAAGTCAACGCCAAAATTGGTCAATAAAGGCTGTTTTTGTAGTGAACTTCCATTTTTGCCCTCATATCATTGCATGTTCTAATTTTGCATACAAAATTACTTAAATACCCTAATTTTTTTGAATTTATATATAATGTTCCAAAATATTAATTTTTTTTTCGAAAAATAATTTTTTTGCGAAAAAGTATATATTATGTTCCAAAATATGATTTGTTTCCGAAAAATATATATTATGTTCCAAAATATGATTTTTTTTGCAAAAAAGTACTTATTATGTTCCAAAATATGAATTTTTTTTCAAAAAATAATTTTTTTGCGAAAAAGTATATATTATGTTCCAAAATATGATTTTTTTGCAAAAAAGTTCTTATTATGTTCCAAAATATGAATTTTTTTTCGAAAAATAATTTTTTTGCGAAAAAGTATATATTATGTTCCAAAATATGAATTTTTTCCGAAAAATATATATTATGTTCCAAAATATGATTTTTTTGCAAAAAAGTACTTATTATGTTCCAAAATATTAATTTTTTTTCGAAAAATATTTGTTTTGCGAAAAATATATATTATATTCCAAAATATGATTTTTTTGCAAAAAAGTACTTATTATGTTCCAAAATATGAATTTTTTTGCGAAAAATACTTTTTTTTGCGAAAAATATATATTATGTTCCAAAATATGATCTTTTCCGAAAAATATATACTATTATGTTCCAAAATTTGATATTTTCTAAAAAATATTTTTTTTTGTGAAAAATATATACTATATTCCAAAATATGATTTTTTTCTGAAAATAATTTTTTTTCAAAAAATATATATTATTTTTTCCGAAATAATTCATATTTTGGAAAATAATATTCTCCCTCCGAAAAATATATATATTTTTGAATTTATAATTTTTGGGGCAAAGTGGACACCGTGGGGGTTAGTTGATAAAACTGGATAGTATAGGGGGTTTCTTGAAATTAACCCTAAAATATAATATAAAACAAGGGCTTTTAAGTAAATTCACGCACAAATCTGACTGAGGCTGTTCTAAGGGGTAGTAACTGATATTATTCAAACGTTAGGGGTACTCTCTGCAATTAGGTCATAGTTCATAGATAGTTTGTGTAATTTTCTCTAAATTAACCCTAAAACAGGACATAAATTTTCACTAATTTTCGATAGAAAAAATAATACAACGAATCAAGTTATTTGTGAACAAGCACGTACAGCACTCGTTAAATTTTTTGTATTCGGTATATATATCATATGAAAGTTAAATTATTCTCCTTACATTTTTCATTTGTTATAGTGTCAAATATTGTCCTTGAAGTACTATATTTCTTGGGTTGGGTTCCTTTGCGGTTCAACCAAGAAAAATGTGACATTATTCTCTTTCCGGTAAATAGACAAAAAATGACTTTGTCCTTTTCGAATGAATATAAAATTATTAGTTGAGGTTCCTTGAATATGAATGTTGAAGACAAATCTTGCCGGCCATAAAAGTTGCACACACCCAAAATGCCCAAATAAAATCACCACCATCACCCCCACAAAACCCTAGTTTTTCTTTTTGTTTATAAACCAACAAAAAAAACTCCATACCTCACAAGAACAACCCTCCAATGGCCGCCACCAACCACCACCAAAGCCACGGCCTAGAACAACCCAAAGTGGCGGTGGTCATGGTGCCCTTCCCGGCACAAGGCCACCTCAACCAGCTCCTCCACCTCTCCCGCCTCATCACCGCCTACAACATCCCCGTCCACTACGTCACCTCCGCCACCCACAGCCTCCAAGCCAAGCTCCGCATCGACTCGTGGAACCCCTTGTCCATCCCCAACATCTACTTCCACGACCTCCCGACCCCTCCATTCCTCTCTCCCCCGCCAAACCCTAACGCCGCCATCAAATTCCCCTCCCACCTCCAATCCTCCTTCGAAGCCTCAACACATCTTCGCGTTCCTGTCACCGCATTTCTCCGAGACTTGTCTCTCAAAACTAACAAGATAGTGATCATCCATGACTCTCTCATGGCCTCAGTAGTCCAAGACGCGGCCACAATCCCAAACGCCGAGTCCTACACCTTCCACAGCGTGTCGGCGTTCACCACCTTCTTCCACTTCTGGGAATCCATGGGAAGGCCTTTCGAGGTTGACCCCGAGCTCCTCAAACACCTCCCCTCCATGGACGGATGCTTCACTCCCGAATTCAAGAAATTCGTAGAAACTCAATCGGGCCACCTCAAGCTCACCTCGGGGCGTATCTACAACACATGCAGTGTCATTGAGTCCGCATTTCTCAACCTCATCTCGGAAAAATTAATGAACAACAACAGCAATCAATGGGCTGTCGGACCCTTCAATGTAGTGAACAAATCGGAGAACAAGAAATCGAATTCCCGCCATAAATGTCTAGAATGGCTCTCGAAGCAACCTCACCACTCGGTGATATATGTTTCTTTTGGTACGACCACTTCGTTGTCTGATAATCAAATCAAAGAACTCGCCATGGGGTTGGAGAAAAGCGGACACAAGTTCATGTGGGTGCTGAGAGATGCTGATAGAGGAGACGTTTTCGGAGCTGGAGGAAATGACAACCGACAGTTAGGTGAGGTGCTGCCCAGAGGGTTTGAGGAGAGGGTTGAAGGGAGGGGGATGGTGGTGAGGGAGTGGGCCCCGCAAACGGAGATATTGGGTCATCCGTCCACGGGCGGGTTTATGAGTCACTGTGGATGGAACTCGTGTATGGAGAGCGTGACGATGGGGGTGCCGATATGTGGATGGCCTATGCATTCGGACCAGCCGAGGAACGCTGTGCTGATAAGTAAGGTGTTGAAGGTTGGTGTGGTGGTTAGGGATTGGGGGCGTAGAGAGGAGGTGGTGGAGTCGGGGAGAGTGGAGAGGGCGGTGAGGAGGTTGATGGGGTCCAAAGAGGGGGAGGAGATGAGGAAGAGGGCGGCGGAGGTGGGGGAGGAGGTGCGGCGGGCGGTGGAGGAGGGTGGTGTGTCGCGCTTGGAGTTGGATGATTTCATTGCCCATATCACCAGATCATAATAATCACAAGATAAACACACACATATATATGTATTTGATGTTGAGTTTTGTATAAGCATTGGGATGCTTTGTGTTGCTGTCTAGTGTTTTGCAGAAATATAGTTGTAAGTAGCAAAAATATATTACATCCAAAATCATACCTTTTTCTTAATTAATGATCATATTTATACATTTTTGTGCTCTTGGATCATGGCCTAAGTTCATGGGGTCATGACCCACTATCTTAATAACTACTCACTCCCTTTAGGTAGTGGGCTGTTACTCCATTTTTCAAGGGAATGACCTAATGTGATGGTCCCACTTATACTTGGTGGGTTCAATATATGGGTCATTTACTATTTACATTTTACATGGGCTCGACAAGTCTTGAGCCTAATAAATGGATCTGGGCCTATAATTTTTACTATTTACAATAGTGGTTCTGTGTTTTTCTTGAATTCCTTTTAGAAAAATGTTAGCTTAGTTTTTACTTCTTAGTTTAGTTGATATTAACAATAATATCTATTATTATTTTTCTCTCTCACAAACTCGGTGCAGTCTGTCCGACTATTATGTCTATCCAACTTGAACCCGAACTCCTCCCCCGAGTGTGCCACGCTTAAGTAGATGTTTGGTGTTGCATCATATTAAAGAGAACTCTGATACCAAATATAACCGATCAGATGCTTTGCATTTGAATATAATAACTAGTAAATATTTGAATATGAAAATTTACATTATAAGGTTTGACTGATATACAATCCATTTATACTCGAGCTTCTAACTCAAAGCCCCAAACTTCAATCAATTGATTAAGCCTAGCATGAGGAAAATTTGATGACTCAGATTTGGTATTCGTTGAATTTTCCATATTGAGCATGATAAATAATGCGCGACTCACTTCTGTTCAACTAACATATATGGTTTCATCTAAAAGAATTATAATAAGGATAATACTTAGTTCCTGCTCTATGAGGACCAATTTCGTCCTCCCCGATGATGTGGTCCAATACAAGTTGGACACGTGGTCAAAATCTTTTTAAAAAGGAATTGACCTTGATTTGTCTATTTATGAATTTTATGTCCAACTTCTTTTTAAAAAAAATTTAGCCATGTGTCTAACTTGTATTGGATTACATCATTAGGGAGGACGGAGTTGGTCCTCATGGGGCAGGACCTAAGTATTGTCCTTATAATAAAGTTTACATGATATAATACACATATATATATATAGGGACAATGTTTGGGTCATCACGAGTGATGACCAACTTGGTCATCACCCCTTATTTGGATCAATATAATTAAAACACGCATTCAATGTTAATTAAAAAATAATAATGGGTATTACCCACTATCATAGGTTAAACCCGGATTTAATTTTTTATTTCTTTTTCCTTTTTTTCCTCTCTTCATCAACAACCCATCAAAAACCCTACACACTAAAATTGGTGGATCACTTTTCTCTCACTCTCCATCTTCGAAAATCCGTATCACAATCGATTCCAGGAGTACCGTGGTCGAGAGAACCATCATGGAGATCTCGGCTTCAGAGTAGACCTGCCCGAGTTTTCTGGTACGTTACAAGCCGATTGCCTTATTGATTGGTTGAATGAAGTAGAATGAATTTTCGATTATAAAGAGGTCCCAGATCGTGTCAAAGTGAAATTGGTGACCATCAAATTCAAGGGTAAAGCATCTGCGTGGTGGGAGCAGTTGAAATGTTCAAGAGACAAGCAGGGCAAGGCCAAGATCACTGATTGGGAGAAGATGAAGAAGAAGATAAAGAGCCACTTCCTTCCCTTTGGCTATACTCAAACCCTGTTTCAAAGACTTCATTCGCTGAGGCAAGGGATGAGATCGGTGGAAGATTATACGGAGGAGTTATATCAGTTGATCGCTCGGAATGATCTGACTGAGACAGAAGAACAGATGGTGGCACGATATTTGGGGGGTTTACGACAACCTCTGTAGGATGCCCTCAGCCTTCACTCGCTATGGACAGGTTCTGAAGCCTACCAGCGTGCCCTTGTTATAGAGAAACAGCAGAATAGAAGACCCGTTATCAGAAACGACTAAAGCAATAGGCCATCTCACCCTCAAGAATCCCGTTCTCCCCAGCAGCCACAAAAGGGTACTCCTAACCCTACTATTAAGTGTTTTCGATGTGATGAACATGGGCATATAGCAACCCATTGCAGGAAGCCTGCCAGTCAGACGGGCAAAAATCTACTGCTTAAGGAGGCGTGGAAGATGAGACTGATGAGGTTGGAGAACCAGTGTATGACGAAGAAGGAGATGAGGATGTGTTGTATGGAAACGGCCATGAAACTCTAGTCATTCGTAAGAGCCTCCTGACTCCCAGAGGCGATTCCGAAGATGATTGGTTGAGAACCAATATTTTCCACACAACCTGCACCGTGGCCGATAAAGTTTGCAAGATGATTATTGACAGTGGCAGTTCCGAGAACGTAGTCTCTGAAGACGTTGTCCAGAAATTGCAGTTGAAGACAGATCGTCACCCCAAGCCATACAAACTATCATGGCTGAATAAAGACAATGAGGTAACAGTAGATAGACGATGCTTAGTGTCTTTTTCTGTTGGCAAGAAATATTTCGATAATGCTTGGTGTGATGTAGTGTCCATGGATAGGTGTCATATACTGTTAGGCAGACCTTGGCAGTATGATCGGAGTGTGGTACATGACGGACAGAAGAATACATATTCCCTTAGCATCAGAGGGAAAAAGATTGTGTTGGCACCTCGTCGGGAAGGACCCAATCCCACCCCGGTTATCAATAGTAACAATCTGTTTTCTATGTCCAGGTTTTTGGTTGAAGTTGAGCGTGAAAATATAGTCTATGCTTTACTGCCTTGTGGAAATAGTGCAGCAGGTGAGGTTCCAGAATTACCCACGGAGGTCCAGCAGTTGCTTTCGGAATTCTCTGATTTGATGTAAGAAGACTTTCCTCCTGGACTGCCGCCTATAAGAGATATTCAGCATCAGATCGACCTGATCTTGGGCTCGAGTTTGCCCAATAGACCAGTATACCGCCTCAGCCCAAAGGAAGCTGAAGAGTTGCAGCGACAGGTAGTAGAGTTGCTGGAGAAGGGCTACCTCCGTGAGAGTATGAGCCCATGTGCCGTTCCTGCCTTACTGGTGCCAAAGAAAGATGGTTCCTGGCACATGTGTGTAGACAACAGAACCATCAACAGGATTACGGTGAAGTACAGATTTCCCATTCCCCGCCTGGATGACATGCTAGATCAATTGTCCGGTTCTAAGGTCTTCTCCAAAATTGACCTTAAGAGCGGATACCACCAAATCCGAGTAAGGCCTGGAGACGAGTGGAAGGCGGTGTTTAAGACAGAACATGGGTTGTATGAGTGGATGGTCATGCCATTTGGACTATCCAATGCGCCCAGCACGTTCATGAGATTTATGCATCAAGTTTTACGGCCTTTCATGGGGAAATTCGTGGTAGTCTACTTCGACGATATCCTTATTTATAGCCCTACATGGGCCTCACACTTTGATCACCTCCGTGCAGTTTTTGATATGCTCAGGACAGAGCGCCTGTTTATTAATCAGAAGAAGTGTTTTTTCTTCACTACTTCTGTAACTTTTCTGGGTTTTGTTGTGTCTACTGATGGTGTTCATGCAGATCAGTCGAAGATAGATGCAGTCTTGGAGTGGCCCAAGCCAAAAACCTTGCATGATGTCAGGAGTTTCCATGGGTTGGCATCCTTCTACCGCCGCTTCATCAGAAATTTCAGCACTCTGATTGCTCCTATCACAGAGTGCCTCAAGGGACGTGATTTCCACTAGACTAAAGAGGCAGAAGCCAGTTTTCAACTGGTCAAGCAGAAGATGACAGAGGCACCGGTGTTGGCACTCCCTGATTTTGATAAAGTGTTTGAGCTGAATTGTGATGCATCTGGAGTTGGCATTGGTGGTGTTCTAAGTCAGGAAGGGTGACCCATAGCTTTTTTCAGTGAGAAGCTGTCGGGATCCAAGAAGAATTACTCCACCTACGACCTGGAGTTCTACGCCATCGTTTAGTCCTTGAAGCATTGGCATCACTACCTTGTGCATAAGGAATTCATCATTCTTACTGATCATGAGGCCCTGAATTACATCATTGGTCAACACAAGCTGAGAAGACGACATGCCGAATGGGTGGCGTACTTACAAGAGTTCACCTTTACCCTTAGGCACCTATCAGGGAGTCTGAACCGTGTTGCAGATGCCCTTAGTCGTCGCACTTTACTCCTCACCACCATGAGTACCCGAGTCACAGGATTTGAAACTTTCACTGATTTGTATGCCACATATCCTTCCTTTGGAAAGATCATTCAGGATGTAACATCTGGTCATCGTCATGATTTCCTTTTGCATAATGGTTATTTGTTTCGTGGGCTACAATTGTGCATTCCAGATTGTTCGTTAAGGCAACAGATTATTAGTGAACTTCATAATGAGGGTCACTTCGGGCGAGACAAGACATTGGCCCTTATTGCTTCTGATTATTATTGGCCCAAATTGACCAGTGACGTGGCTCACTTTGTGGAGCATTGTTATGTATGCCAAAGGTCCAAGGGTGTCCTCACCAATACAAGCCTTTACACCCCCTTACCGGTTCCCGAAGCTCTTTGGTTCGATGTCAGCATGGACTTCGTGTTGGGCTTACCCCATACCCAACGGGCCTGTGATTTTATTTTAGTTGTGGTTGACAAGTTTCCAACATCTCCCACTTTGTAGCTTGCAGGAAAACCATGGATGTTGCCCGGATAACCCATCTTTACTTCAGGGAGATTGTGCGTCTCCATGGTGTTCCTCGATCCATCACTTCAGATCGAGACACCAAGTTGATCAGTAATTTCTGGAGGAGCTTATGGGGAAAGATGGGCACGAATCTGAATTTCAGCAGCGCTTATCACCCCCAGACGGATGGTCAAACCGAAGTGGTGAATCGGAGTCTAGGCAATCTGTTGAGGTGTTTGGCAGGCACTAAACCCAAGCAATGGGATTTGGCATTACCTCAAACAGAATTTGCCTACAACAAGTCAACGAGCAGGACCACAGGAATGAGCCCTTTTGAGATCGTCTATGGTTAGAATCCATCTGGAGTACTGGATTTAGCGCCCATTCCACGTGTGGGTTGTTTGCATCCTAGGGCAGATGAGTTGGCCCAACATCTTCGAGGCATCCATGAGCAGGTGAAACTGGTCATTCACGAAAGCAATGCCAAGTACAAAGCTCGAGCGGACAGTCATCGTCGTCAGGTACTTTTTGATGTTGGTGATTTTGTTTGGGCTGTATTAACTCGTGATCATTTCCCTGTTGGCGAGTATAATAAGCTTAAGAAGAGGAAGATTGGACTCTGTGAGATATTGCAGAAGATTAATGACAACGCAAACAGGTTGCGTCTCCCTAGTCACTTGAAGACTTTTGATGTCTTTAATGTGAAACACCTGAGTCCTTGTTTTGCGGATTCTGCTGATGCTGTCGTGAACTCGAGGACGAGTTCTTTCTAACCCGGGGTGACTGATGCAGGGGGATCCGAGTCAGACGATGCCGAGCTGTCAGATTGCTCATTGATGGCGCATGATTACCTGGAGCGGGAGGATCAGCGCAAGGATGACAAGAAATCGTGATCTAGCCTAATTGGGGCGGTTTCTGTGCACGTGTCGGTTTTTTGACCATAACTGTAGCTACAAGTGTCTGATTCGCGCCCGTGACCCCAATTCGGAAAGCTAATTTCAGCGCGTACGTCATGACCACCTAGCTACACACATATATAAGTTATAGTTGATATTTACGGAAAAAATATATATATAGTTGACAACGCATACAGGTTGCGTCACTCTCTCCGCGCACACACATATATAAGATAGTTGATATTTACGGAAAAAAAAATTATAGTTGATCTTGATCCCTAACGTAAAGTTTATATGAACCTTTGAGAAAATTGATATACGTAAAGTTTATATGAACCTTTGAGAAAATTGATATGGTTAAAAACAATTTTGTCATAATATATAAACAACATGCTATAACAAAGTATAAACTTGTATCCACACAACAATCACATTAGGATTCATATGATGAATTTCAAGTATTGGTATAGAAAAGTATTGTGGCACTGAAATTGTCAGGCATTGGTATAGAAAAGCATTGTGGCACTGAAATTGTTGACCTTGTAAATATATATATATATATATATATATATATATATATATATATATATATATTATATATGTGTGTGTGCGCGTAGAGAGAGGTCAAGTGAGAGGAAAGGGATCCACCGATTTCAGCGTGTAGGGTTTTTAATGGGTTGTTGATGAAGAGAGGAAAAAAGGAAAAAGGAAAAAAATAAAAAAATTAAATCCGGGTTTAACCCATGATAGTGTGTAATATCCATTATAATTTTTTAATTAACATTGAACACGTGTTTTAATTCTATTGGTCCAAGTAAGGGATGAGGACCAACTTGGTCTTTATCGATGAGGACCAAAACATTGTCCTCTGTATATATATATATATATATATATATATATATGAATTCATTGAACTAAAGAATAACTCCCAATCTCCACCTTTTCTTCAATGAATATCCCACATACCCACGGGTTTTAAAGCGTTCACACTTCACACACATGCACATAGTAGCCATGTTATGAGAGTGACACTCACCGACTCTTAAGTGTGTGCAACTGTGTAGGACATTCGCAGTAACCACAATGGGGAGAGTGATTGCCCACAAACTTGAATGAGCGGATCCACACTAGTATATGTGTTTATGTGTATGAATTTATATATATGTGTGTATTATATCATGTATTCTACCTGTAGATGAGAGTTCATAATTATCGTAAGCATTGTCCTAAAGAATCAAAACAAACATGGAGTTGGCGAGGCGGAGAAAAAATCAGGTCTAGTTTGTCCATCAAAGTCCAGTTGAGACCCAATGGACCAGATCAAATCTGGTGATTGATTGTGATGGGATCCAATGTAATTGTAGGATCCAATTTCCTATCATATCTGATCTGGTATGACAAAAGTCCGGTGGGAGGCAAATCCAAATACATATTACTAAAGATCATGGAGATTCGTGAATTCTGAAAGGTGAACACCTTCATGTAGAATCACTGGGGATGCATGTATAAGGAGTACAGTTTGTTTGACTTTTAAGTATTCGAGTCAGCATATAAATCTTATGGTTTGATCAATTTAGTTGAATAATGGGTTGTGAATCTTGTGATTATATCCTTAAATCATCACATTTTAACTTTCTGCCTCCGTTTCTACAGTTATGCCATTAGAGCCTAGTGGCCCTAAGTATTTCAAAGCAGCACTAGATTTTATGAGGAAATAAAATGGGCACACACACACTTAAATAATATACCCTTTTAATAAATGGACGAGAGATGAACATATCATTGCTTCACTGATAAAGAGAATTACAACATCGAAGTATATATAAAATCTCACATTCCGATTGCAGCAGGCACAAGGTTAAGCAGCTTAAGCTAAAAGTTGAAGGAAATTACAGACAATTTCCCAATAACATTTCAATATGGCTGCATTTTCAATTTACCAAAATTTTCCTCTTTCAATATATATATATATATATATATAAGGCCTTGGAGATAAATTTCTCAATATCTTGAGTAAAAAAAAAATTGGGGAAAGAAATATTACAGGATTAATAGTAACTATCCACAAATGAACAAAGGGAAAATGAAAAAATGCCTGTAGATGGATAGCTTCATGCACAAGTATAATCTAAAGTCGAATACCTCGTTCTACAATTTAGGCATCAAGCTTCTAAGTTACACCTCCGATTATGTTTTAATTTTGTCAATCTCTTATAATCCAAGGAACTCCATCAGCATAGGCAATTCAAGGAAGGGCAGGAAGCTCCACTTTGTTGAAGGAGAAGAAGCTAACGCGTCCATGGTCAACATTACAGAACTTGAGAGGAGTACCACTGCACCGTCTCTCAAGGTCTTCAATCTCAGCTTTGGATGGAGGATGGCAACTACATGAAGAAGAAATCCGTCATTTTCTGAGAGTAATTATACATATGATCCACGCAAATCAAGCATGCAACTTAACTTTCTCAAACAGGACGAAAATATAACTGTAATGAAAAACGAGAGTACTAGCTTTATATGATACAATATTCTTTGTGATATTCGCCTTCATCCTCTAAATAATGTAATCCTTAATTAATTAGAAATTTTATAATTCTTTCAACCATCTTCAGGCGTTAGTACTTGGCATAATGCAGTTCTTTTATAAGCAGAAAATCCCAATATTCTAACTCATCTGCTGATTCCCGTGCAATAATTAGATGCTACTTCTCTTCACAGGATACACGCACATTTCCTGCCAAATTAATGTGTGGAGCAGAGTGCAAGATATCATTCTTCAACCCAAAAGGTAAAAAGATCACAAAGTAAATAAACATATAATCTTAATTTTTCCTCTGAATGAATAGATGGACGATTGCATATTTATTTAATCCACAAGCTATTTGTTTCTAGGGAAACAAAAAGTAAGAGTGACAAATTACCAAAGAATTAACTAGAATAAAAAAGGTATTATACCAACTAATTTTAAAACAAACATTTTAAAACCTTCGAGTAAATGTGATTGTAATTCACCTACATGTACAGAATATTCAAGCTATATCAACACCAGCAAACGTTGGCTGACCCAATATTGTAGTGCAAGGCATAGAACAATATTGTAATAGGAGTTACGAAATCTGTTACCTGGTTAAGCAAAGCACAAAACTTGGACTGCCAGGAGACGATTTTTTAAACTTGCTGTTAGGAGAGTAAACATCAAAAACTGCTCTGAATATATTAATCTGCATGTCTTTAAACAGATCAATGATGAGATTTTTGTCTCCAGATTCCTTCACTGTCATCCCGTTAATTTCTGGCACGCCCTGAAGAGAAACATCCTTGCTCTTAACACTTTTCATAGTCCAGGGGATACCGTGCTGCCCAATAATATAACCAAGAGATTTCAAGTGCCGATAAACCTCAAAGGACTCCCAACAACATGCGCTCTTTCCTTCTGCACCCTTCTTGTATATGTCTTCGAGGGGAAGGGATGTGTCATCCTTTTGCAAGACATGCAATGCCCCTATTTCAGCCAAAAACCTGTGAGAAAATCAACATTAAGAAAGTACATATAAGGTTAAACATGTATCATACCTAACATTAGGGCTGACAATTCGTGTCGGTGGGTCGTGTTCGTGTCAGATTGAGATCGTGTTGTGTCGAAAAAGACCTAGTTAATATACGTGTCAAATATGTTCAACCCTAACCCAACCCACAGGTTATCCGTGCCGACACATGTAATCCATTTAGCCTATTTATTATAATATATTAAATTAAATTTGACACAATCCAACACGAAACGAACTATTTAACCTATTATCAGCAAAAATAAATTGAATTTGACACAATCCAGTAATAGTTTATTGATATATTTCAACAATGACCAATTAGAGAAAAGAAAAAAAATATAAATAAAATAAATATAAATATAATCGTGTCAAACGTGTCGTGTTCGGGTCGACCCTTATATTCTCGTGTCATGTTCGGGTTGACCCTTATACAACTTCAACCCTTTTATGGTCAACTCTAACCCTTTTAATTCATACCGTGTTCGTGTCGTGTTACCGTGTCATATCTCATTTTGTCAGCTCTACCTAACATGCATGCCTAAATAAGTACCAAATTGCTGCTTAGCTAATAACACCAACCTTTGATACACTAACAGTACCAGAGTAAGGAAAGGATGTGAAGCGAATCAAAATATTTCTCGCACCCTCTAGTTTCTCCCGTTCCCTACCATACCATTCTACAGCATATATAGATTTAAGCTATTAAAGTCAATAACTGAACAAAAGAGATCAATATTTGTCTCCTGGAAGCATGAGTAAAAAGAAAATAAATTGAAGGACTGATCTCCCCATAGACACAACATGAGATTCATTAGTGTAGGAATGGTGCATCAAGTAGGCTGGAGGATGATTTCAAATTTCCACAACAGCAAAAGTTGGACAGAAACAGTGTAAAAGAAGAGCAGGAACAGCAACAGGAAGAAGAATAGGGTGGAGCTAACATAGAGAAGAAGAAAACTGAAAGGGGAAACCAACATAGGTTATATACTAGGAAGAAAAAGACACCCCTTGTTTGGCAGAGCTTCTAATTCTACTTTTACACGGAAGAAAAAGAGAAGCAAAAGAGTTCTGGAGAAGCTGGTTCCAAGCCTCAGAAGCTCTTTAAAAAAAATAACCAAACATCATTAAAAACAGTTCTCAATCCAAAAAGGCAAAAATAATGTTTGAAAAGCCAATCCAAACCCCGACACTTCCACCAGTTTCCTTTTTTTTTTTTGATAAGTTCCATCAGTACCCTTGTACATAGGTGTAGCTATATTACTCTACAATCAATTCCTATTTAGTAATTTGCAAAAGGAAATTCTCTCACATATCCAAGGAACAAGGAAAAATACAAGAGCAAAATCCTCCTGGTTAACTTATAACTATAGAATATACAATAAACTATGGAACTGGTTCCAAATTGTAACAATAATTATATTATTTTGACAAGAAGTTTTGCCAATAATGATAAGTTAATGGAAACATAAAAAAGTAATGCATCACCTACAAAGTCTCTTCAATTGAGCAATAGGTCTTGCCGCTACGAATTATTCCAGTAGTTGTCCATATTCGACCCTTCTTCTGCACCACCTCAGCCATTCCTAACTCGTTGTTCCAACGTGCTTTCGAAATATCCTTCCTAAGGAAAACAATACACACAGTAAGTTGCACCATTATACCAACTCTCCAAGGAGTATTTGCTTTAGATGTTCTACCTAAATTGCAAGCTAGGGATGTCACCAGATGAATAGCAATCTTCATCATTCATATCCTCCACATTAGCCACGGAATCACTTGTTCCCCCTGAAGAACTCGTACAATCCTCAACCTCCATTGTACCAATTATAGACCAAAAACACTCATATCAACCATTTAAAAGCAAGTCAAAAATCATTGTAACCTGAAAATGGGAAACAGTAGTAAAACGCAAGTATCAAAAAGACTATTAATGTCTTCCAGGAACCCTTGAAAAAACAAAAAGCGAAAAAGCAAAAAAAAAAACACTACAATTATTGATTGAGAATATGAATTAGTTTTTGCCATGAAAAAAATTGTCATTAAAGCCATAACACTGTTATATCTATAGATAATAGGGTGAATTATTAAATGACCCAAATATCCAATAGAATTTTATAATATATAACCTATCAAATATATATATATATATATATATATATATATAAATCCATTTCACTCTGAACTAGTCCCAGATTGTCCCAAAGCTTTTCTGCAATGCGCTTTTATCAATCAGCATTGCTAATTTGCTACTGCCAGAGACAGAAGAGAAGAAGGGTGATAGTGAACCTCCATTTCAAATGGCTTAATTTGAAAATTATTCTCCATATTCTACCATGTTTATCCTTCAAATCCCAAAGCAATGAAGAGTTATTATTTCAAATCTCGCTAATGGGAAACGAAGAGACATAGTGGGGGTGTTAATTGAAGCAGAAATATTCCAAGTAGTGTAGGCTAAAAGAGCAAGTTGGTGCTCAGTATTGCTGACAGAACAGAAGCAAAACCCACAATAAGATAGATAAGAGGATCATCAAAGTCGGAACCTTTCATTACAGCAGCAGCACATATATCATATATGTATGTGTGTGTATATATATATATACACGCACACACATACACACACTAACTTACAACGGAGTGAACTTCTACTAAGAAAAACACACAAATGGGCTAAGAGACATACCTACGAATACGATACCACAGATTTCATCGGCGAATAAGGTGGAGCGCGGCTCATACCCTGATCCCAGTAACCCCTCTTTCTCTCTCTCCAATAGTGAAATACATGGGTACAGGTATGACCAAATGAGATGAGATGAGACGAGAACGCGAATTAATTTTATAATGTTCTCAGAAGAACATGAAATAGGGAAGTAAATGTGTGGGCATATATATATATATATTAATAAAAGAAATAAATATTTTCTTTAAAAATAAATAATATTCTCTAACCAGAATTCGCAGTTGTAATACGGTTTTAGGCACTCTTTGGCATAACTTTTGTTTCTGGTTTAAAAAGAGAAGCAGATCTTTTTGAGAGGCGTTTCTTTAAAACATTCTTCCAAGACACAAAAGTTCTTCTAAAATTTTGTCAAACATCTTTCAAAACAATCTTTCTCTCCAAGAAGCCAAAAACAACGTTTGAAAAATCAATACAAACAAAGCCTTAGTAGTAAATGGAGTATTGTATGTTATAGGGTAAAGTGCAAAAACCCCCCAATGAACAAGAAACCCCCCTCAACTATAAAATGAGCAAAAAAAAACCTCAACTATTAAGGGCAATGTACCCCCTCCATAAGATTTTTCAATGCAAAAATATAATTTTACCCTTACAAAAATAAAATATATACATATAATTTGAAATATATATATAAAATTCAAAAATATATATATATAAACTTCGAAAAAAAATATAAATTTCGAAAATAATATATAAAATTCGAAAAACATATATAAAATTCGAAAAATATATATATAATTAAAAAATATATATAAATATTGAAACAAATATATAAATTTTGATTTTTTTTATAAAATTCGAAAAAATTATATAAATTTCGAAAAAAATATATATATTTCGGAAACATATATATACATATTGGAAAAATATATATAAAAGAAGACCACTAATTGATGTTGGTGGTAAGTAGTTTGATTCAATTCATTAGAAAAGATATGACATTTTACCAATATATATATATATTCAAATTTTATATATTTTTTTGAATTTTATTTTTCAAAATATATATATATATATATATATATATTGAAATATATATATATATATATTTCAAATTATATATATATTTTTTGAAATATATATTTAAAATTTATTTATTTATTCTCCGAATTTTATATATTTGTTTCAAATTTTCTGTATTTTTTCAAATTTTCTATTTTTTTGAATTTTATATATATATTTCGAATTTTATATATTTGTTTCTAAATTTATATATTTGTTTTCGAATTTTATATAATTTTTTGAAATTTAATATATATATTTTCGAATTATATATATAATTTATGATTTTTTTAATTTAATTTAGGGGTAAATGTGTCTTTTATGAATTAAGGGGGTTAATTGCATTTGTAGTTGAGAGAGGTTTCTTGCTCAGAGACAATAATTCGGTTCTGGTTATGTTATAACCAGAACCGAATGTTTTGTACATGAAAACAAAAATGAAGTTGTCAAATTAAAATCTAACCAGGTTTAATCCATCTCTTTGCTTCACAATGTAGAGATTGAATACTCTGTAAAAGATATTGGACAAAATGATGTTACAATCTCATTTAAAAATTTAAAATACTAGTCGGACAAGACGAACAAGATTGCCCTTCAATGCCCATAATTTTATTTATTTATTTATTTTTATCTTTTTATACCCTCACTTGAAACTACCTTCATTGGAAATTCAAAATGCAAGACTGTATTCTGCCTTAAATTCGTGGTATTTTTTCTTTGTAAATCAGGATTTAGAGGTTCAATCTGAGGCTTACAGATTCAGTACAAAAACAAAAAGAGAAATTCAGCCGTCAAACAGAAATGTGTTCTTTCCCTTCCACAACCGGCTGTTATAACTAGCTCAAACTATATTCGTGATCGTGGCCCTAACAAATTATTTACACCTAGTAAGAATCGAACATGAAATCTCATGCTTCTTAACCAGCCAACCTTGACCATGATTGATTTCTCCGATAATTATAAAATCCATAACATAGAAAATGAATCAAGTAGAATACCGGTCAACTTCTTCACAGTTTTTACCATTTGGCTTACTTTTACTTCTGGAATACAATCTTTAATTAGAAAAAACATGTTATTCACATATAGGACTCGCATAATTCAGCTACCCTCTAATTGAGATGAATCACACTTTGAATGAGGCTAAACTGCTACCAATTCCTGTGTTTTCTTTCTCATTTCATGAGCCGCATATAAAGTACAACTACCATTCCTCAAAGCAAGTCCCTATAAGTCTTTCCACAAACACACACAAAAATTACAAATATGTATATCAGAGACAGCCTCCCACGCTGAGAGATTAACTTTCATCCTCAACTAATTCACCAACAAAATGGCATCACAGAAACACTTGCCATCTTTCACAGCTCTATACAGAAATGATACGTGTACCATGTTTTCCGTCAGCAAGCTATCCTTGATTTGCTTCAAGAACCCCCTCAACAAGCCAATGATGATGATTCGCTTCACAGGCTTCGAGCAACCTTTTCATACAAATCTCGTGGGAAGTTCCTATGCAAGTTGTTTGCAAGAAAATTTGCGATCTGCAAATTTCAAAAACAAAGATTTATAGTGAATCCAAGACGGCATGCACACAAGCTCTACAAACCAGTTTCAGGATTAATCACATTGTTCCGCGATGAAGATTTTATATATCGAGTTGGTCAGTAAAAGCGAAAGCTTTATCATGACAGAAGGATGATAAAAAAGAGGGTGCAAAAAATCGTGTACATAAGTAGGACAGATTGAGGCTTAATCCATATTGGACATAAAAAATTAAGCATGAAACACTATCATTTCCAGGGAAAATTATTGGATACCACGGGGATAAGTCTGACATCGTATCCCAAAACAATTAGAACAAAAGTGGTGATTTGTACGCGCAAGTGATAGAATTCATGCGTGTATTACACCTCTTTTTCTTATTGGCCTGGGATACCACGTGTATTTATCCCCGGGGTACCTAATATCTTATCCATTTCCAGGTTGGTCCCCAAGTACCCAAGTGAATGACAATAAGTCCAAGATTATTTGCTGTCTGTCTAAATTAGTTGTACAATAGATTTGTGTTGTCGAATGAAGTTGAATGTACTTGCGCATATAAACATGGTTAATCTGTTATATAATACAATCAAATATCTATGATAAATATTAGTTCATAGCAGCAGAGAATATTGATTTTAGTGATTAGCTTTGGAGCAGGAACCCACCAACCCACATTCTTTAAAACATAATTAGACAGAAGAATATATCAGTTTATAAAACAATATGAATAACATGCTGTTAACCGTGATTCTGGACCGTCATCAGAACTAAAATGAGGCATGTTATAAGTTCCCACACGACAGAATATGTTTTGTATTAATGTCTGCGACTCAAAGAGATGCATATAGTTGAAACAATCTGAGAGCCGTGATTCATGACTTATACAAATATCAATTCCAGGTTTTGGTTTCAAGGCCATTACTACGTGCAGTTCAGGGCATAAACCAGTCATTGTTGAAAAATAATAAGCAAGATAGTTTTGTTGAACGGACCAGGCTTTAGGGAAGGGAGTAGAGGAGAAGCAGAAGTGGGGAATTTGACAAATAACATTTCCACATTTTGGTTTCAAGGGCAGACATATCATGTGATTTAAGCAAGCTAGCTTGAAGTTTGAAAGAACATAAACCAGTCATTATTATCGACAATAAGGATTGGCATCCACATCCAACAATCAAAACAGAGAGTTTATACCTTGTTCCTCAAGGCGCGAAGCGATCCGTCTGAATCCGAGACATTGTCCAAACAATGAAGAGCAACCTTCAAAAGGTCTGGTACACAAGCTTGTACATGTGGAGACAAATTCTGGAACACATCAGTTGCGATATCTGGTGCTCGTGGATCTAAAGGAAGAAATGGAAGCTTCGCAACCTCCCTTAGAGCATCTACATGATGGCCCACTCTTGCCAACTTATGGATGGACAAAATTGCTTCAAGCTGTCTCAACACAGTTTGTTGCACTAAAACATGCTCTCTCTCTTGAGAACTGTATGTTATAAGGAAATGATTGTTAGTCCAAGTAAAAATCAACTTAATATCCTTCAGGCATAAGATCCCATTCTATAAGCTTAACATGAAGAACAGGTTTTTCAAACACCCAATCTTTATTATAAGAATGGATATATGTACCCAATTATCTCATTAAGAATAATTCCATGAAGCATAAGCAACATATGTGTAGCCAATACCGCATTACAAATAATTCCATGAAGCATAAGCAACAATTTAAGCAAACACATAGATCTTACCTTCCGAGTTTACCAAATATCACAGCCTGTCTCAAGCCAGTTAAAAGGAGGGTTGCAATAGATAGGTTGACTGACAACGGAAAAACTCTTGTGAGGACCAAGATGGACATGAATCCTAATAATATAGGAGTGTAAACAACCATCTACTCTAAAAGCTTAAGTTGTTAGAGAGGGAGTAACTTAAATATTATATCCTTCAACATGCCCCCTCATGTGACCTTCTTTTGGGTCCAATACGTGAAACAATTTTTTCAACAAAGGGTAACGGTGAGGTTCGAACACAGGACTGCTCTAATACCATGTAAACAACCATCTATTCTAAAAGCTTATGTTGTTAGAGAGGGTGTAACTTAAATATTATATCCTTCAACAAGGAGTAAAAGAGCGGAATGGGAAAAGTAATAGGGAATAGGCTTTGTTGAGTTGAGCAAACTAGATGTTTATCATTCTCAAATTTCGGAAACTTTTTGACATTTGTAAGAATTTAAAACTTCCTACAATTCGGTAATTAATAAAGAATCAATTCCAGATAAGGAATTTATTGCACCAAAATAATATATATAGCTAGGAAGCTGGATTCAACAAAGTGACAGAAATTATAAGCATGATTTGGAAAATAAATGGAAAGAAACAGCAAGCAAAAGACATTTGAAGTGGGTGTGGGTCTATGTCTTTGCGCTTTGATAAAATCATATCACGATTTTCTACATGCTTTGTGAAAATCACATAACTGCAAATATAGTTCACCAAGAATCACATGATGGAATGAGAAATTTGTGTTTGATCAAAACATATAGGATATGATTCAGACCTCCAACAAAAGGGTAAAGAATCTGGAGAGGGATTGAGCTGAGAAATTCTCTGACATCTCCACTCTATTACAACATATAAGCTTTTGTATTGATGCTCCTTAGTTTTCAGAAGATAGTACTAATGCAAGCAAATACAGCTCCAAAGAACCAGAAGGTAAAAGAACTAGTTTAAAAATTACCTGATTTCAGCTTCAGGAGAATATTTATATGCATCCAGAATCTCATTTCCAGAAAGAATAAGCCCGGCAGTCCGGCTATCACCATCCAATCTACCGCGTGATAGGGCACAGATTGCTTCAGAGAGGCACTTATTTACTGTGTCCAACGCCATTGAAAATGCTCCCACTCTCTTGTGAATTTCGATAGACTGAATTTTGATGGTGGATGAAAGGAGAAAAGAAGAACAAGAAATCAGTGAACCAACATATCAATGAAAAGGCTACTTACAAAAACAAAAGACTATTACTTTGAAAAAATGGCAGAGGGAGTAGGGTGGATAACAGAATCATAAAATGAAGCATTGAAATTAACAACAAGGGGAAAAAAACATCGGCTTTTACAATTTAGTAAATTTTAAACGTGGAAGAAAATAACTGCTGCTTAATTTTACACAGATTTGACAATAATCAATTCATTCAGAGTTATACAGACCTTAATTGATACTTTTTTCTCTAAATCAGTGTTCATGTATACACTGCCAACTTGAGGAACAATTAGACACTTCGTTTAAGGTGGGCCAAAGAGCAATGTGCAACAAGCCAATCAGCAAGCTCACTAACAACCTGATTTTTTTCACTCCAAACAATTACCAAATTGACCATTCAAAATTCTTTGCATGCTTGAGCTAAATCCCTATCTATTAGTAAGGATGTAAAAAGACTATTCTTTTAAGCTAAATCAATTTCTATTAGTAAGGTTGTCAAAAAGGCTCTTCTTTCCTTCCATTATGACCTTGACGGCAGCCAAGACCTCCTCCTGAGGGGTATTTGCTTTGTGCCTCATATTACAAACAACCAACTCTCCAGAAAGGTGAAGACAAGTTTGAGATTTCTGGGGCTTATGTTGGCCTGTCACCTTGACCTTTTTGAGCTGAGAGCCTGAGACTAATCCCAGAGATGCACAATCAAACCACATCCATTGGGCCCGGTGAGCAAATGTGCTGGAAGGAAATTTAGTAACAACCTAAATATCTCATTTGAAAGAGAACAAGCACTCCATTGGGTAAGCGGATGGTGTGCTACAGTGATTCTAGGATGATATAACCTAAGAATAATCTAAGAATATGTATCACACCCAACTCATGCAGTTAAATAGTCGACCTAGTAACACCAGTTAAAAAGTTGGACAGAATACGACGAAAACATACATTAAAGGGTGGATACAAAGTCCTGGTTATATAATGCAATCTTGCAGTGAAGCCACAAAAAGAAGAAAAAGAAAAAAGAGTTACTTTGTCGTAAAGCCCAGCTTCCTGACACTTGTGGGCAGCTTCAAGGAGAAACTGTTGTCTTGTTTGTCCAGTGGTCAAAAACCTCCCCAGCTCACCTTCTTCTCCAGCACCTCTTGCACCGAGCATAAGATAAATCCCGCCATCCCATAATAACACCTCCATAAGGAGTTGCTTCAACATCAAGCTTCTCTGCCTTTGCTGATCTGCATTACCTCTTCCACTCCACGACACCTGCCCACCACCCACTGCAGCAGCAGCTTGTGCATAATATTCTAATGCTATTGAAAGATTACCATGACGTAAATACACTGACCCATACTGCCTAATTATGTTAGATGCTTCTGCAAAAGAATCCATCAACCCCAATTTCTGCCCTGCCCCAGCACCTTCAGAAAGGACACAATAGTCCGCCAGCACAATTGATATATGGGCAGCATCTAAGTTATATCCTTCATCACCCACATCCTTGGACAGATACAGGACTGCTGGTACCAACTGGATGCTTAAAAGCAAAACATATGGGTATACCAGAGGGTCCTTCCCATTCTTTGTATAGTATGATGGCTCAAATTTATTTAGGTATACCTGCAAATCATCCAAACTGTAGGGTAACAATCCCTCATTCAGAACAACAGAATAGGAACTGGCAGGACTGTCTCGTACAGCAGACAATTTGAACCACATGAAATCCTCTATCGTATTGAAAATTGAAGGCAGTTCTCTAAGCAGACGGTCAATCTGCCTGCGAGAACCGGATACGATAGCATATAATAGTAACTTTTTCTTGTCATATGCAGCTCGACCCACTCTATCGCCCATCCTTAACATTTTTTCACATTCTTCTGAAGCAGCAGCAGCAGTCTCCACTGATACCATACCTCCAGTAGTAATCCACTCTGTAAGCTGTCAAGTACAAAGTTAATGATTATCGCTAAATAATCCTTCATGTACATATTAATACATTCAGTACCTGTGAAGCAAATTGGTGAGAAACACGAGATGATAAGGCAACATTTCTCGCTTCATCATAATACCCAGTTCTCAGGCAAAAATAAATCTGTCATTACACGAAACAGGAGAACGTGAGTTAGTATGGATTTCCTAAAATGCTATTGTCAATGGAAACCACAACAAATAGGTTTGCCAAAACCATAAACAAGTAAGTTATTTTTCCCTTTTTTACATAATGGACTTTTAAAAAATCAGCCTCTTGATCACAAGATGGTAAACGGAAGCCCAGAATAAAAAAAGGCATCGGAGTTTTCGTCCTTAATATTCAAGGAAGTTACTATGATGAAACAAAATGAAAGCTCAGTATAGAAGAAAAACAAAAACAAAAAATCTGGTCTTGAGAAGAAATAAAATAAACTAGAATGAACGGCAGAATCGGGAGTTACAAGCATGCCTCAGTCTGAGTGACTTCATTTATCCCCATCAAAGCAGGATATATATATATATATATGCATACACAAAACACACACATAAGAATCGGGAGTTACAAGCATGCCTCAGTCTGAGTGACTTCATTTATCCCCATCAAAGCAGGATTTCAACACGTAGCATATAGCATACACAAAACACACACATAACCACTCTTTTTACCATCATAAGAAGAAAGGCAGAAAAGACTACGAACTTGAATATAGCATCTAAAAGTACATCAATTAGCATTACGAGAACAGGAAAGAAATACTAAACAATTTATTTGCAATGACGCTCTGCAAAAGTTTTTTGCAGTTCTTAATAACTGAAAAATAATTTATGTCATTTTCTCTCGTCGTGACGGATGAAAAAATGATACATCTCAGAAGTTGTGATGTTTTAGGAACCACAATCAGACTGTTACATAGAAAATTTGTTAACTGGCTTACATCTCGTTATCACTAAACAAAGGTTAAATTGGCCAATCACCAATTAACATATATTATACGAGTTTTTCTTCCTAAAAAATAAATCAAATGCTGGCATGATGCAAGTAAATGAAAAGGTATCAGAAGTACTAACAACCTGCTGCCAAGTGGTATCCACAGGTGGCTGCCTTCGAGTATCTCCTGCATCAAAATCTAAAACCCCATAGTCCCTTAAGCGTACCTGCAATCAGAGAAACCTTTAGCACAGGATACAAATAAATAATCTTCAAATATAATTTTTTTTTTCCTTATCAGGAACCCTTAGTGCAACGTGATATTTTTCCATATCTAGCTATAAGAAGGTGCTGACAAACCCGAAGGAAGGCGCGAATTCTTTGCAAGTTTCCGACTGCCCCACCAAGAGCTGCCTAAAATGAGATCAAAATAGGACCAACAAATACATGTAACATGTTTGGTTAAAAAAAAAAGGAAAAAAAAAAACAGAAAGAGCAAAGAGCAAAGAATTACCAACAAAAAACTACTGTAAAAGGCAAAATGGAAAGGAAGCTCCCTTAGTCGTTACCAAATAAAGTCTTAAAATAAGTAACATAACTACACATTTGGAGTATACCATATGAAGTCAGAAGTGGTTATCTAACGATTTATTTGAACCAAACTCGGTAGATGAGACATTAAACTAATTTCTTACCTGTGCAGGATGACTTTGTATGGTTTCGATAATATGCTTCTCATGTCCCCATTCAAGATGACTCCTTGCCCCAACAACTAAAGACATCTTTCTCGAAACATTCCGTTGAACATTCGTACCCTCACCCATCAATGTCTGTCAAATTATTCAATTCATCCACAAGTAATTGCAATATGAGCTTCTTAAGGAGAGGAAGAAAATGCAATCAAAATTCTTGCACTAGAATATAAGAGGGGGAACAAACATATAAATGCAAAGTATACCTGCATTAGGTGCCAAATTTTCTGCATGGTAACTGATTTCCCACCAGTTGCATCAACACCCAAACTTTCATAAGCACACTTGAAGGCCGTAGCAGGCTAACGAGAAGAAACATATAGTTAATCATACATCTCACAAAGTTTTCCAATTCACGTATCCCAACGTAAGCAATCATAAGTCACAACAAAGATACAGTAACCAAAATTAACAGGGTGACTAATGCAAAATAACTTCAAGGTTTGGGGAAAAAAACAGAGATCAATTGACACAAATATGCATCTAAGTTTAGTGCTAAAGAGTTGTCAGCAAGACTCTAAGAATAGCACGAAAATGACACCATAGCTTGTCATCTCAGAACATGGATACCCTCTATATATAGTTAGTTAGTCTATCATCAAGTTCCATCTATAGTAGCAACCAGACTTCTATGGAACTTCATTGTTGAACACCCAATGAAAGAAGGGAAATATATATATATATATATATATATATGTGAGTGTGTGTGTGTGTTTATATGCAGGAAGTTCAAAGTGACATATATGCCTTACTTTAAATGGTAAGCCACGCTCTCTTGCATTGTTGAGATTTTTCACAACTTCAGCATAAGCTGCGGCCTTTTTCTCAAGGACCGGCTTATGAGCCAGTGGAGCAAGTTCCATGCCTGATGGACTAGATGAAACCTGAGGAGGAGGAGTCACAAAGGCCATTTGACCCAGGCGAGTACCCTCACTGCTTGAGATACCCGTATTAGTCCTTGGTAATGTTGAAATTCTGCTCAGGCTCTGAAGGAAATCCCGTTTTTCCTTTTGCCAATCCTCCTGTAATTATGAGGGTCACAAAAGAAACTTTCATCAACCTGTTATTACCTATCAAACTGGATGTAATGCCGTTCATATATCTTTCATAAATCTGTTATTGACTATCAAACTCTGGATGCTTATTTAAAAAATAAGAAGTATATAAAAGAGCACTCAAAAGGGGAGCGCGTCCAAAAATTGGATAAGAATTCTAGAACAAAAATAAAAAATGAAGACACATCAGACAAGTCAAAACCCATTCCACTGCCTCCCCGACTGCACGAAATAATAATAAAATTTTGGATAAGAAGCTTTTAATTATAAAACCAAATTTTGGCTGAAAGGAAATTGGTTGACTTACAAAGACATGACTTAATAACTAAGTGAAAATTAAAATAATCAAGTACACTTTCATAAAATGCAGACTGAATAACTATAAGTAGCCAAGTATAACAAGCCAATATACAGATACTCGAGCGAAATAGGTAGGGTAGAGGAATAAGGATAAAACATATCGCATGGACATAATGTAGCACACTAACCTCCAAAACTTTCATCATATAATCATTGAAACTTCTCAGGTTATCCTTCTGAGCTTCCTGGACAGCTGAGACCATTGCCATCTCATGGACCTGAGGAGCACAAATTGTAATGTAAGACGATCAATTACTTTATACTGACTGTTCCTCATCCAAAAACAACTAAATAATTGAAAATTACCTGCTGCAGATACTCTTCAACACTTGCTGCCTCAGCAGGGAAGACATCCTCAAATGTCGTCTACAAGGAACGAAAAGAAGATGATGAGAATTAGTAAATGGTAATGCAAAGAGGAAAATCAAAAGGAAAATGCCAAAAAGAACAAACGCAAGTTACAAACATCCTATCATAATTTGGTAAATCAGGCTCAAATTGGATGGTTAAGTCGTAATTATGAAGTATTTTTGCCTTTCCTTGTACTGTCTCATTTGCATAGTGTGTTTGCCGAATACACAGAGACAAATCACAAGGACGGACAAAATAAAATAAAATAAAATGACTTACTCATCCTATTTAACTTCAGTTCATGACATTAGGTTACAGTGCATCAAGTTGAATGATTTCAGAAATTCTACCTTTAGTTCAAAAGATTTGAGGTCCCGAGCAAGTTGCTCCGCATTTATTCCTTCACGGGCTAGCAGCCTGCAAAAGCGAAAAATGAATAATCAAACTAATTAATGAATATTAAGCTACGAAAGATCATCAGTGGACACAAACACACAAAAAGGCAAAAATAAATTATATCAAAGAGTGAATCGATCTTGTCCAATTTTAGCTAGTAACTAGTAACTAATTTTTCTTCAAATTATCGTATAATGATATTTAAAATGCAACAATGTAAATCAGTAAATTATAGACAGCAAAGAGGTACCTAGTGGCGGCAAGAGATTGAGAAGGAGCTTCGGTCCTTAGGGTTTTAGACTTGAGCTTCTTCGACAACGCTTCCAATTGATCCAAATTTCTCTATACAAAATAAAAAGCATATACACAGGTATATACAGATATACATATATATATGTAATTAGAACAAAGTATTTAATAAATTAATAAACTCTCCATTTGGATGCGTAAAAATGCGAGAAACTAAAAGAAAAAAATTAACCTCCAGTGAACCGACTCTCATACAGCAATTTCATTTTTTAACGAAACAAAAGTAATGGAGGACGTAACATAGAAAATTTCTTTTGCCTTCACTGGAAATTTTCTCGAAAACCAAACGGAGAGTTAAGAATGTGAAACCTGAAGAGGAGGGAATTGGGCAGAAGGAGCGGCTTGTTCGAGAAGCTTCGAAGACGAATGGAGGAGATCGGTCCAGCCACCCATGTCTGAGTCACTCGCCATCTCTCTCTATATATATTTATATATATGTGTGTGTGTATTTGTATATATATTCTCTCTTCTCTCTCTGCAACTTTTACTTGAAAGCTCAGTGTGTGTAGAGAGCGAAGGTTTTGGAGCGAGAAAAGCCCTAATTGAATGGTTTGAGTATAATTACAATCTCCTGTGGAGCGGCTCACTGAGATATGATGCACTACCGATCACAGCAATACACTGCATGGTGGACCCTTATAACAAACTTTGGGCTTAGGCTTGTGGGCTTCCATTTTACTTGCAATTAGAGCTTGTAAAAAAGGGTTAATTAAAATTTGAAAGAGTTTTAACATAAATGAGTTGAAGGTATAAAAGTGTCCGACTCAAATCACACGAATAAAAAGGTTAATTAAAATTTAAAGGATTTAGATTCAACATAAATAATAAATTAAAACTCAAAAGAGTTTAAATTCAACATAAATGGATTCAAAGACACGAATATTTTCATATCAAACCTTAAGTGACACTCAAGTAACCCTAACCCTAATACCCCGTTTGAACTTATTCTATTTTTATTTTATTTTTCTACCTGCTCATAGGTTGAAATAGAGAAAATAAAAATAAACAAATAAATAAATTTGTAACACAAAAAAAAATAATCATCTACACCATGTGCATCATTCCTGCACAATGTATGTGTACGTATATCTTGCTTACAATTGAAGAATAGCATTCTTGTAAATATTAAGTGTCAATTATTAGTGAAATAAAATATATTTGACCGGTCCTTTGTCTGGCTATCTTTCCTAATTTCTACATAATACTCGTTCCTTGGTGTGGTATCAAAATTATAGCTATATGAACTCAAAACCCCATCCCATCAATTCTTCAGTCACAGATATAACACAATACACATATATAAATGGAGCCCAAGAGCATACATGGTAGACAAAAATATTTGCTCCTAACCAATTTTTATTTCAGCAAAGTTTCCCAACCCACCTTATTTCATGCAGCTTGAGGCTGTTTACAAAATCTTGGATCTAATAATGTAATTCCTACAACCAAGAGAGACTTCACCTATACATACACTTTCTAGTCTAGTGTAATAACCACTGAAACTGGCAAAAATCTGAACAACTAATCTGTATAACATATAATACAATTCCGCTGGCATCCCCCTCGTCCAGCTCCAGCAGTCCCAGCCAAAAGGGACCCTACCGAGCATCCATCGCTTCAGAATGTGAGTTTGCATCTCTTCGCATAATAGGGCTTGTAGACGCGATAAAATTACACAAATTTCCCGATTTCTGATAGTATCAGGTTGGCATGTTGCTGTTGTGCATCGAGGTACGTTCAGCTCCTGTTTCCAAACCAGCAGAATGGAGGTCCGGCACAGGTGGGTTCGGAATCCACTCTTGAACCACCATGGGGGCAGTAAATGCTGGTTCAATATTTTCGTTCACGCTCTTTGTCGGCCTCTTTGGCCTCTTGGGTTTCTGCGGTGGTGCATCTGAGCTTTGAAGGGGATCATCCAATTCATAGTCCATCATGTTGGGGGATGAATGAGCAGCACTTTTCGAACTCTTTTGAGGCCTTGGCTTTGATGGATTTTGCTTGTCGGTGGTAGCTTTCCTCTGCACAAAGACAATTTTAGCATCACCCGGATGAAAAAGGTAAAATGTAGCAATGGAGCTCAACTTCTATTTCAGCATTATCATATGAAGATATTCAGAAGAAGTAATACGATTCAAAACTCCAATCAGTCAAATAGAGATACAAACAGGAAACCATTTAGAAGAGGACAAAAAGGCAAGGTTTCTTAGCAGTAGGATAATTCTAAATTTGTTTCTTAATGTGACCACACAGAGTTAAGGAATCAAGAAGTAGTCACTTAAAAGTAAGCCTATTTGGCTCAAAACAATCAGAGAATCCTTATTCTGTAATCACTGATTGACTAGGAAGTGGAATATCTTGTGAAGTGTAAAGTTGAGTGTTCACCGTATAACTATACCTATCACATGATCAGCCAACAAAACAAGATTCCAGTTTTAGGAAAATTTTAAGCAATATAGCTGTCGTCACCTTTTTGTTACTGGACTTTGCCTTCTCGGGATCAGGTGAGGGCTCATGTACATTGCCTTGAGATTCAACATTTGCAAGATCTTCCAAAGATGCAACACCCTCCGCATCTATTCGTATAGCCTTTGATCCACTTTTTTTCTTCTGTCTATCCTTAGCCTGACAAGGAAGAAAAAATCAAGGGATGCTAGATAAATACGTAGAATTTTTACCATCAAACCCAAGTCGAACAACCTTTTCTTTTAAACAAGGGGGAAAAAAGGGAGAGATAAAGCACACCTGTGCTGGAATTTCTTTTAATTTCTGTTCCAATTGGGCATCGTCAATTAATAATGAAACAACATCCTCAGGGGCTAAGAGATCACCCTGAACATGACCACCTGTCATGACAAGCTGTTGCACAGTATTTTTCTGACTCGCTCTTTGCAAAATCTTCTCTTCAACGGTTTCTTTACAAATTAATCGGTAGACAGTAACCTACATCAAGGGGAGATGATAAGACTAAACCCATCAAAATTCCAGTTACGGTAAAGCATTACTGTTGATCCACAAAAAAAATGCGATCTCAAGAAGACGATAAACCAAACCCATCAAAATTCTAGTTATGGTACAACATTATTGTTGATCCACAAAATATAAATACAACATGAAAATTTTTATAAGTAGCTATTTCTTTAAACGACAACGTGAAGATAGAATCTAAACTTAGGAGGTGCGACAGAAATGAAAACAATCCGAGTGACTAACAATATTGACGTCTTATGTATAAACCTCCCAATATTGTATCGTTATAAATATATTCAGATGTTACTAGGAGTTAGTTTCTCAAGGTAGCAGACAACAGAAAGATGATTTATTAAGTAAATAAAGGATTGAAGTTCCATTACAACTTTAAAACAATTTTGGAGTAGAAATGGTTTCTTGAAATAGAAGACAAACAGCTTGTAGGGTACTTGGAAGATATCGTGGGAAAATTTAAAGCAAATTATCATATCAAAAACCGTCTTCTCCTCTTCACACTTCTGCATTAATAACAGGATCATATGAAGTCTGTGTCACGATAATGCTTCAATCTTTTCTTTCTAAGATAACTCATGAATGCAACATGAAAATCCATACAATTACGGTAGATGAAAGTTAATGGTAACGCTAGTTGCCGGAAGAGCAAGGAGATTACGTAAGACCACCAGGCCATTATCCCAGGAGGTTTGAGCTCTCTTCAGCAAACGGGAGATTAGAGGTTCGAACCCCCACAAGGGGCTGTGTGGTGTGTGTGCATTTGTGCTGTGTTGCATTGCCACCAAAAAAGACAGTCGGTTATAAAATTAAACGACAATGACGAGACGCGAAACTTTAAAAGTTTAAATCAATCACAACCATTTAGTTGAAACAAAATGATATAGAAGTAATGAATAGGACACTAACATCTTTAGTCTGACCCAGGCGATGAGCTCTATCCATAGCCTGTAAATCTAACGTTGGATTCCAATCACTTTCATAGAAAATAACAGTGTCGGCAGCTGTTAAGTTGATACCCAGTCCACCAGCCCGAGTACTCAGCAAGAATACGAAGATGTCACTCCTGTGAAAAGACAATAAATATTTCGGCCATCAACTTGCTTGGTTGTAAGGACTGCAAATTAAATTAAAAATCTATAGAACGAACCATAATAATCAATTAAGTCCCTACCTATGCTGGAAGTCCCTGACCATGTCTCGACGGTCCATTATGGTGGAGGATCCATCAAGCCTGAGGTATTTATATTTCCTATAGTTCATATAGTCCTGAAATACATCAAAAGAGTCATCCCCAAAACAGAAGACCCAGGTAAAATGGCTCAGATGAGAAATGAGAAGTGAACTGCCATAATCTAGTCCATCAAATGAGACCTTGGGCGATCAACAAGATCTAAAGAAAGAAATTTTGACATACCTCAAGAATATTCAGCATTTTTGTCATTTGTGCAAACAAAAGAACACGATGATTTTCTGCCCGCAAGCGTTTCAATAGAATATCCAATGTCTGGAGCTTCCCAGAGTCCTAGAAAAACATATTGAAATTTGAATTTAAGCATTCTTGTGAAAACGCACACCATTCAGACAGTATACAGGCAAGAAAAGTGAAAAGGAGAGAATGGGGAGGAGTATACTGTAAGCATCTTAGCAGGGTCAAAACTTTGCATGGGTGGACATGACCCAAAGATCTTATATGTCAGCTGAAGAGCTGGTTGGGAAACCGATAGCTCAGAATCAATCTCTTGAATGAAAGGATGCGGACCATCAGGCTTCCGAGGGCCATTACAGTCAGATGTTCGTGCAAACCCAATTAGCAACCTCTTAATCCAAGGGTTATGTAGTTCCTCAATCATTTTATAAGAGAAGCTTCTGTCCGAGCAGTGGGCATCAATCTATCAAACATTATAGAAGCAATGTAGAAAACGATGAAGTTTTTAATTAGTGTTTTATGGCTGCATATGAAAAAAGAAACAAACAAACACACACTTACAGGAGGCGATCTGGTCCTCGGGATAGAAGTATAAGCTGAATGAAGAAGCCTAATGTGGGATAAAAGCCTATCCTGATGTGAAACGACTAAAGCCTCAAATGGAGCATCCCCAGGACCTGTTGCAAGTCTCCTTTTGAGAAAACTGGTCTCCGACTTTGATGGCAGCAGTAACATTCGCGTGATTGCTCTTACTTTTTCCCTCCCAAGGTGACCACAATGTAGGTCAGCATCCTCAGTTTCCAAAAGCAAGTCTAAGAATCCATCCATAAATTGTCTATCCCATCTTAGAACAGAAAACAATAATCTCTCCATGAAAGAAGCAGTTGCTAGAAATGCCACCTCTGCAGGGGACAAATCAATCAGATGAGCAAACCCAAATGTTCCACTTTTAGCAAAAGACCCATGTGAATTTCTCTGTTCCAGAAGCATGGACTGATAAACATTTTCTGGGGAGAATATGTTAAAGCGTTTCTCAAACAATTCTCTGCTGACACCATGCCCTACTGCCGAGCAAAGTATATCAGAACTACAAACTACTTCTTGAAAGACCTGTTTCGGTATCTGAAAGGTAAGAGGAAATCATCAGTAGAAACATACATGGAAAATATACATGTGCATATTTCTCTGTGTTAGAATGGGCGTCGAAAATGCAAGTTCATATCGAAAATATAAATAATGGCCAATACGTACTTTATTTACAATAAATCAATAACAATAACATATTTCCCCTCTTTTGTTTTGGTGATGCATCTTAGGTACCCAATGGAGTCATAAAATTAATAATTACAAGAGCAAAAATGGACTCACCACATAACCCCCAGCAACGGTTGGATTACAGATAATAACGAGCTTAATTAGTATGACAAGATGACATGTACATTTTTAATGCATATTTTAAACAAATTCAACAAATATGAGTTTAATAGCAACGAGCAACTAACATGGATCAATTCCGCATAACCATAAACATGCTTCAATTTTACAAATAGCTAAACCAGTTTATCCCAGGGTTGCTCTTTTATTCTCTCTTGGGCGGAGGTTTCTTGAGCAACTATCTGAGTCTTACATAAAGAAAGAATTAGATAACTGAGCTTCCTGAGATTCAGGGTTTAACAGGACCTAAAATTTTACCTTTCCTTTTCCTTTTCAATTGCATTCCCGCGAACCGGAAGTTAAACAACAAGATTATATATGCTGTGTAATATTCCCATATTAAGGCAAGATGATAAACTTTGATACACAAGTTCGCAAGTTAGAGATTTGTGAAAGCTAATAAGGAGTCTAGGTTAAAACAAGAGAAAAAAAGGAACCAACCTTGTTGGCCTTCAAATTTTACGTCCATAATTATTAGCAAGAAGTTCATATAATAAAAGAAGTATTTAACGAAATTTTTTATGATCTTTTGAAAAATTATAAACTAAGATATCAAAATTTATTCAAATTAAATAATGTAGTACTAAAATTCGTACAGTAACAAATCAAAAAAATTAGGTTATCGTGTTTCAAATCACAGCCCACAACTAAATTATTAAACATTTGGTGTATATAGACCAACCGAGATGAAAAGACTATCAAACACTACCTAAACAGAAATCTACTGAGAATTTGATAACTAAAGATGTCCAATTAAGCTGATCCCTTACAGGAAATTATTGCCTATTGCTTCCAACTTTTGTACTTAAAGCTTCTTGGAAGCTCCAGATACTAAAGAAAAGGTCTTGAAACATATTATGTAATCGTACTTTTTTACATTCAAAACATGTAAGGTGGTGATAGTTGAGGGGTCCGATCTCTACATTATTAACTATATCTAATGTCCATTTGGAGTACTTAAGAACCTTTGTTTGTCTTGTACTAAATGTGTAGACTGGTCCACTCTGGCAGTACAGGATCTGGTGAACATGTTTTCAAATTTAAAAGGGGGGAAATACTAAAAATAGTACTGTATAGTACCTTGTATGTAATGGGATTCCGACCTCCTGAATAGTGTATATCCTCCATCTCTCCAAAGGGAGGAGGCATGAGAGAATTTGGAATCTCTCCAAAATAAAGGTATGTACTTCCTTCATTTCTCTCAAATAACTCGGGATGGTTGCAAACCTACAAAAAAAACACTCGTTCATGATAGGCAACTACAAACTTAAACACTGCAAATGAATGTATATTAAAACTAATGAAGATCCATAATCAGAATCAATTTCAGGTAACAAATACTAAACAAGTACCTTTCTCAACTGGATGACAATATTCATTAAATTCAGAATTTTTTTCTCATTAAGGTGCCCACGATTGCTGTCAAACAACTCAGCAAGAGATATCTTGTTCTTTATGGCTTGATAAAAAGCTTGCTGCCGAGAACTCAACTTGCAGTGCACAGTGATCTCAGTTTTCCCAGTCAACTCAGTAATCACATCTTTTTTAACCCGTCGCAGCATGAAAGGCTTTAGAATGGCATGCTGTTATAGGAAGAACACCCAAGATAAGTATCAAAAACAAAAGACAACCATACTAATCACAGGTGGAAAACTAGATATTGAATAATTTTTCATATCTCTTTCTGTGCATATGCTGATTTTTAATACTCTAGAAAATAGGATTTGGAATAATATTTTGTTAATATCAATATAAGACATAATTGGGACAGCTAACAAATAGAGATTCGAATCCGGAAAAGCCACCCTTCAGATTATAAAATTGGATAGACCAAGTACTTTCCAATAGAGAATAGAAAATGATTGAGCACTATGATCCACTTCCAGATATCCTCCCATGAGACCAGAGCAATAATTTTACTCCCTTGGATCCTCCATAAGGAGTGAAAGAATAAAAATGTTGTTGCCATATAATACGAGTAAGATGCACAAAATGGTGTGGTGCTGCTGAAGTGGTATGTCGTCATAGGATTCTTGTCAGGTTAAAGAAAATTTATATGATAAATATATAAGGTCTTCCATTCTTCATATTAATATTGTTGAGCGCTAAAGAGAAAACATGTTAAACCCATAAGTCGAGTCAGAATGAGGATCAAAATGGATGACTGCTAATAAAAGAAGGAATACTGAATTAGTTATTTATGATGACTTAGAAGCAACACCGACTGAAGACAGGATAAGGCAATTGTTTTCGATAAAGTTTTGCTGTATGTAATGTAGACCAACAATGTGGGAGAAACCGTGATTTACTCCCAAGTCAGTGGCACACAAAAGAAAAAGAATGAAGTAATAAATAAAATGGGTGCATCATCTTCAAGAAAAGGCCGAATCTATAATAAACGACCAATTTGGCATGTAGTTAAAAAAATAGCAGTTTACTACGAGTTAGGAGAAGAAGAGAAATCCATTTAAAATATCTTAATTAATTGGAAAAAAGACTTGCTAAGGAAACCAATCCTTCCAAAACATCTGACCATTTCCCCCTGGAAATCAAACTGAAATCTTCCTGGACAATGAAATTTTGATTAACTATAATTAGACCCGTTAATATATGTAGAGACTTCAATTGTAGGAAAAAAGGTATGCATTACCCACAGAGGAGACAGCTGATTTGAAGAGAAATGATTAGGGAACTAACAAAATTCATAATTTAGAAAGCTAAAAAATAATAAAAAGGCCACTGAAGAACTAAAATTTGAAAGATCGAGCATCCAATGTGGTAGTTGGCCTTCCAAAACTACATTAAGACTAGATAATACATCAACAATTTATGGGTTAGCGACGACCACATATGGTGGCATCCCTGCTCAAAATAACATATGGATACATACCAGGTAGAAACAAATCCAATGGAAAAGGAGGTTGATCACTTTGGACAATTAGTGTTTATTGGCATGTTGCTCGTTTTGAAATGCAAAATGTGGTTTAGCCGATGACATTTTCCAACCTAAAAAGGTATTTTATGATGTTCAGAACGAAAGTGAACTCATGTTTCTTAAAAAATTTAGAATCTGTGAGAAGCATGAGTTTCTTCCTATTCTTTCAGGAGTGTGAACATCTCAAACATTCCTGTTTCCAACTTCTCATACAACTGAAAAATATACTCACAGGAAATAAATTCTTAGGCAAACATGTTGATGAATTTATAACAACTAGAAACCCACTCACCAGTCTGTTAAGCTGGTGCTCATTTAAAGTCCCCCCATGTTCTGCATGATTCTCGATTCTGAAAATAAATGGTAAAGAAAAAAACATTTTAGTTTATAAGATCAGTGCACAAAAAATAGAATTAAAACGTCCGAAAGAAACATACCCTTTTGAAAACCACTCATTGAATTGTTCATGGCTGTCGAACAATGTAGGCATTATGAAATGTAAGAGGGCCCACAATTCTGCCATGTTATTCTGGATAGGCGTCCCAGTAAGCAGCAAGCGATTTCGACAATTAAAACTGAGCAGTGTCTTCCACCTTATACTGTCGAACCAAAATTATTAAATGCTATAAGAAAAGAAAGCATATCTATGTGATAATAGGTTTCTCAAAGACTAATAGCCACATGTTGTAAGCTTTTCTTGCGTCCGATATGCAGGAATGGAATGGAACATTTCTTTGTTTGGTATGAATTTTAAGGTGGGAATGGTCGTTCCCTGATACTGAAATTCATTCCGAGGAATAAAATCCATTCCATAGCTTCTCCTATGGAATGAGTCTAAAAGAACATTTCATATTCCCAAAAGTCCCTTCACCATTACATTCCACCGCTAATTCACGTGACAAACCAAACAATTGAATGATAATGGTCATTTCATTTCATTTTTATTCTCACTTCCATTCTATTTCATTCCTCCGTACCAGACACGGGATTAGAGTTAAGAAAATGAAAGCCATTAGTATTCAATCCGGCAACAAATACCAGAGATGGCACCAAAACTCCATTCAAATAACATTATGCTTCTACAAAGAAATTGAAATTGGATGAGAGAGAGGAACTATGTTCTTCAAAAGAGGGAAACTCAAACCTGTTCGAACTTTTGATTGCCTGAGCTTCATCTAATACCATATATTGCCATTTTACACGCCGGAAATACTTCTCATCGGAAACTAAAAGCTGGTAGCTGGTAATAAGAATGTGAAATCCAGCATTCCTGGCAATTACAAATTACAGTTGGTAGTTTAATAAAGAATCGGACAGAGAATCTTTAAAATGCTTAGGAAAGCTCTATCAGAAGAGGAGAAATATAAAAAAGGGAGATAGAAGGGAAAACATCAAAGACTTCCTGCTATTTCATCTCAAGACAACTAAGCCCTGTAAAATTTTACTAAGGTGTTGTTTGATAAAACTGAAATTTAAGTACTGAAAATTTTAAGATCTGCATTTTAAGTACTAAAGATTTTAAGTGGTGCTTAAAAAAATTGTATTTTCTAATATTTTTATAAATTTTCAGTCTTCAGACTTCAGTGTTAAGTGGTGACCCTGTCACTTAAAATTTTATCTCATTTTAAGTGGCATTTAATATTTTAAGTGATGTTCAAATTTTTTACCAAACGTGAATAAGTGTTGAATCTATTCAGATTTAAGAGGTAGATAAGTATTATCAAACAGACCCTTAGCCAATAAACTCTAATTAGTAATATTTCCAGTTAAGTTCAGAACAAGAACTTTACTCACTTAAAGTGGGTTCCATCTCAAATTTACCCTTTAATTCCTACCATACCTATTCAGTAATTATACACTTACTTCGTGCTTTCGGAAAGCTAAAATTACATCCAGGATCATCACATCTAATAAAAAAAAATTATTCCACACGAGAACAGGGCAGCAGATAACATTAATTATCACCCATTAGGATGCAAAGAAAGCTAAAAAGCAATAAGAAGACCAACAGATAATATCATTTATTTTTCTTCTAGGAAGGAAAGAAAAATAACTCATGGTAGAAGATAATTACCTACGATAAAGACGCTTTGGAAGCATGTTTCTTCTAAGTATCGATCTTTCGTTAAGCCCACCCCAATATGGAAGCGTTTTCAAGTCGGGGCAGAAACGACTAATTTCATCAGCCCAGTTATTCAAGACAGAAGCAGGTGCAACAACCAAAAATGGCCCCCAAATGTTCTTTTCCTGCATGGCACATTTGATACAAATTATATTACGAACTCTCTATATAAGAAAACAAACACCAAGTAGATATCTTACCTCAGCTAAATGAGCCAAAAATGCCATTGCCTGAATAGTCTTTCCCAGGCCCATCTCATCAGCAAGAATACCATTTAAACCCTGAGAAATATTGAACCTGCTTAAACTAAATCCAAAGTAAAAACCTAATAAAGCCTCTATTAAAGAGTTAAGAGCTCCACTGCAGACTGGAATATTACCTGCTCATAACAATTTACCAGCCACTGAAGGCCTTTTAGCTGATACTCCTTGAGGGTACCTTTAAATAGTTCTGGTGTCTGCACTGATGATGTTACAGGCATGGTGGAACTGAAAGCATCGCAAAGAAGGGCTTCAATTTCCTAACAGGCTACAACATAAAACTTCTCCACCAACTTGAATTTCTTTAGGAAGCAAAAGTAAATAAAGAACTTACGGGTGCAATAGATCTATGTTACTAGACCCGACAAATGATGTATCTTGGTCATCACCTCCAGACTCTTTACACAACTTTAAATATTCATCATCAAATGCACTTGTTATCGTTTTCTGCTTGGAAACAGCATCTTGAGCAGCTTTCAGAGCCTCCATTTTCAATTGGGCCTCGTCAGGATCTTCTTCCTCGGCAGGCTTAGCTTCTGAAGAACTGGGGAGCATTTCTTGATCAACCGATTTATCATCACCCTCGAGCAAAGGTTCGGAAGGTTGTGAAGTTGACTTGTTCTGCATGAAGTGACTATAGAGTTCTGTTTGTGACAACAGGAAATTAAGCCTCTGTTGCTGCCTCTTTGCTTCACGAAGCTCTTGTTCACGCTTCAAAGCTTCTGCAGCTTCTCTTTCCTCGCGTTTCCGCACTTCAGCCTGCAAAAAGAGGGATTACTTTGAGAGGATACTTTTGGTGAAAATATTTGGGAAAATAGCCCGAATGGTTTAAATATGTAAATTCTTTGAGCAGCTCCTTTCAGTATTAAATAACTGTGAATTATATTCATTTTCATCTCTTACCATGTAACGTGGGTTTCACCCCTTTCATACCCTTCCCTGTATTTTTAACTAAAAATCGGAAACTTTCTTCGAAAATTAGAACCTACTTTTTTTTTTGATAACCTTGGTGTTCGGGCCGGCTAACACAGACCTCGACTAATCCACGAGACCGTGCAAGGCGACTACTTCAGTTTTTCTTTTTAGTGTGAACATATATCTGTCCGAGTATGCCTGACAGATGACTGATATAATTCCTCCTAAACTATGTCCACATGAAATTAAGAAAAAAACATACCATCTCCTTGTCAACTCTCTTCCAGAACACCACCATGTCTCTCGCCAGTTTCCTTGTGCGAATTGCAGCACCCCTCATCAATTTAAGTGATCTGCTCACCTTCATTTTCACCTGGAAAGAAAAAGTCATCACTGACTCCTGGAGAACATAAAATACAATTATGCAGATCTAGATAGGCCAAACAAGAATCATGCACGACAGACTACCAGATCCAAGGCTCCAAGCGCGGCTGGTCCAGTAATAAAATATATAACAAGCTAACAAGGCCCGATAAAATGATAAGTACCTCTCTTTGGCAGATTTCAGAGAACCTCTTGGCATCATTTAGTTGCTTTTTGTTGAAGTTAGTGAAAATCCTGTGATGTCGTGGTAATTCTTTTCTTACAATGTTTACCCAATATTTTGCAATCTTCTCTTTTTCCTCCTTCTCAATCATGGAATGATCTTTTTTCACCTTTTGCTTCTTGGGTAGACTTCGTTCAATAATCTGTGGCCCAACCAGTCCAAATCAGTACAAGAAACAGAAACCCAATACCCCTCTGCAAACATGAAAGAAGTGAATTGATAAACCATTTTAAACTCGATGGGAATACTGACCTCATATGTGTCTCCTTTCTCCAGCACCTTCACATAGTAAACCTGCAATCCACCACCCTCGGACAATATATACCGCCGAATCCCTCCAGCTGCCCCCTCTGGGGCAGAGTATGAATCCAATCCAATATCACTGACTTTCAGATTAAACTTCTGGACTGAGTTACTAGCTGACACGGCCTTCAGTCTCGACTGAAGTGATTCATACTGGGGCTTCGGATCACCCATCCATGCTCGATTTCTGGGCCCAAACCTTTTATCAGTAGCCATCATTGCAGCCAATGAACCCAGATCAAGGGTGCCCTTCAAATAGAATTCCTCCACCCGGATATCTGACATGCTCGGCAAGTTCAGTGATGCTGCCAGCTTTTCATAAGTTGGAGGGATCCTATAAGTGATGCCGTCGCCAATATCCAAACAAGATGTTTCAAAATTTGATCTGCAATTACTCCAAATTAGTAAACAGTTTATTTTATTTTATTGGGGGTGGGGGGGATCCAGTTTAAATCGAAACCGTTCAATGGACATCACTAAAGGCCAGCATGCAATTTTGGTCCTATGTACACAGGGTGCTATGAAGGAAAGACTTGGACAGATCGAACAACATTATGTTGCACAAAGTGGTTGCTCAGAGACTTGATCTGTGACCTTACGGTTGTCAAAACTTTTACCTTTGCACCAAACAGTGAATTGGCCCGAGTCCTAAGGATACAGGTATTTCAAATACTTCAGCACACAAATTCTTAAAGTTTATAGAAGGAAGCAAACCTATCAGCGCCATATTGTGGTGCAAAATCGGTATCACAATTATTCGTCATTCTCTGAGGACTAATATCGGCGAGGAAATCCGATGCGCTCTCTATTTCATGTAGTCCACCTCTGTGCTCATTGCCCAATTTCCGAAATTTGGATCCCAAAGTGCTCTTTTGAGCCGGCATCCCTATCCGCGTTGAAACAGGAGTAGATGAGGAGTTATTGAGCCTCCTCTTGTACTTCTGTATATGTTCTCCGAGCATTGCTCTATACCGCTCCTCTGAAATATGCCTACTATAACTGCCGTCCTCTTCTTCGTCGCTACTATATGTGCTCCGCCTCTTCTTCTTCTTTTTTGCAAAGCCCAATTCCCTCTCAGACGTCATCCCATTACTAAGGTCAGCCATTGCTCCACCTATTTATAGCCAGGAACACTGATCAATATCCATAAGTTCACTTCACTAACCCATGCCCCGAATCAACCAGCACTAAACATACTAGAGAAAAATAGTATAAACTTTCTAGAATAAAGTTAAACTTGAAATAATATTATTGTGAATTCAACCCAAAACAATGAATAACACTAGTGGAAGAAAAACACATAAAGAACAACATGCCTACCTCGGCTACCTCTGCTCTCATCCTGACTACTATTCCCATAATAATCAAAACCATCATCTTGAAGTGGTAGTTGAAAGTTCATCAAAGACTACAATACAAACCACAAAATAAACAACCACAATTCATTACAGAACTCCAAACATTATCACAAAAACAAATTTAATTCAAAAAATTCAACAAACCCAAATCAAATAAATCACCAAATCAAAACACCCACACACATATACACAAAATAAGATGGAAAATTCTCCAATCAAACAACAATTATAGTCAGTAATCGAAGAAAACAGAAAACCCCAATTGAGAGAAGCAAAAACCCATTTGAAATACCTCAAGATTGAACAAATTGGAGTACGAAAACGAGTCCTTCGAGTGACGCTTCCCGTCCATAGCCTATGCTCGGAAGACGAAGTGAAGAGAAGAAGAACCCTAGAGACTGAGAGTCGAGGTCTTTGTATAGCATTGGGTGATATAAAATATATATGGTGTATATGAGGAACGAGATAGAGAAAACCCTAACCCTAAAGGAGAACGAAAGGACGGGGCTGTTGCGCAGGATAAGAAGGGAGGGTGTGGAGTTAGAGAGGGGAAGAATCGTAGACACAGGTGAAAGCATTTTTTAGGGACCGCGCTAACGTGCGCCGGTGGGGTGGTGTTTGTTAACGTGCGCTACGGTGTCCTTTTAATTCAAGAGCTTTCTCTCTGTGTGTATATGTGTGTGTATCAGTGTGTGTGAGAAAATTGTTGCAAGAGAAAGTTTGAGTTTTGCTAGAGTACGGATGAGGGGTGTATGATTTGCAAAATCTGGACCGTTGAATTGTTGATGGGTGATTGATAAATGGTGGAACCTGTATTGCGCTGCTGTATCGGTCAATCGCAACCATCAATTTCCGAAAGAACATTTATATATAATAAGAAGAGGAGTATGGGATAGTAGCTTTTGTTGGGGGCACAGAAGCTATTTCCGTATGTATTATGCCTAATGGTTCTTATCCGGCACTGTTTCCATATAGTATATTATTTAGGTACCTTTGTTGTGTGTGAAAATTTTTGTTTCTCTTTCTATTTTTCCTGTTTTTTTAATACAAAAAATATATATAAGTTTGATACTCAATAAAACATAACAATTAAATTGTTAAATATAACTTTTTTATGTTAAAATTTGGGATTAATTTTATTTACACCCTTGAGATATGTCTTTATTTCAATCAGACCCCCCCATCCAAATATATCTTCATTTGCATCCCCTAATGTCACTTTCAATATGACATTATCCTGAATTTTTTAAAAAATTCCTAAACTACCCTCAATGTCATAACTGGTGATGTTTGGAAATAAGGATATAAAATTTAATTAATTTGACCCCCTAAAAAAAATCTTAATTTAAATTTTTTTTTTAAAGAAGCTTCATTTTATTATTATAATGTTATCAATTTGATCCCTCAAATGCCAATTTGGCATCAAATTGAAGACTTTAATTTATCATTTTGATCCGCTCATTTCATTAAACATCTTATCAGACCCCACAACTTTACTTTAATTTATCATTTTAACCTCCTCAACGGTCATATTGCATTACAAGGCCCCACAGCTTCAATTTAATTTATCAATTTGACCCCTTAACGGTCAGATTGCATTCCAACGGTCATTTTTTTAGCTTTATACAGTCCCCTTTCTCACTTTTTGCATTATACCCTCTCATTTTCTCTTTGTTCATTTTCTCTCTGTTCATTTTCCTCCTCATTTTCTCTCTTTGTTCATTTGGCCATGTCTCAAAATAGCTATGGAAGTGATGGTAGGAGATATATTAGGTACAAGAATGTCATGTGTCAATGTGGGAATTTGGCGATACTAAGAATTATATAGAATGACAGAAACCACAATAAATGAAGATTGTACTATGTTTGTGAAGAAAAAAAAATGCAGATTGTGGGGATGGTGTAATCCCATGATTGGTGAAGATCATGTATGGAATCATGAATACCAAGCTGAAATTTTTGAAGATGTTGCATAAATGAAAGCTAAAAGCAAGATGGTATGCTCTAGGCTAAAAGCTCTTGAAGGTGCTAATGCGATATTCAAACTTACTATATTTCTATGTATTTTGTTACCAATTTATGCTATTTTTTTCAAATAAACATATGTAACTAAAAGTGTAGCCATTTCTTGAAATAAAATGTCAAAGTGCCAAAATATTCAGCTACATCAAACACTGCCTGCAAATTATATCAAAGTGCCAAAATATAGGCTTTGACATCAAACACTGCTTGTAAATTACTGCCCATCAGCAAATTAAAGTACCAAAAAAATAACATTGCAATTACATCAAAACAATCCCAAAAAACATAGTTGTGACTTCCTATGTGTCATGTACTAAAAGTACTTCCTATGTATCTTATACCAAAAGTGTCACTAACTAACCAACTATCCAAAAAACCTAGAATTGATGTGCATCAAAAGTGTCATGTACTAAAAAAATTAAACTGTCATGTTCACTAGTTTAAAACCACCAAAAAAACATTGTAAAAACATACTAATTAACTTGAAAAGGTTGTCTTCTTCCAGGCCCACCGCTTCCACTTGTTCCAGTCATGTTTGATTCAACTTAAGACTTTATGAATACAAATGAAATAAGGCAAAGTTATAAAACAATTATAAATGAACACAAATGAAAAAAAAAATACATGTTGTGTAACTTGAGAAGGTGTCACTCCACCACTTGCACCAGTCCCATTTCCCACTCCTTGAGAAGTGGTTGCTCCATTAACCTCCTACAAAATGAACATAACAATTTGCAACTAAAAAAAAACAAAAAAACTTAAGAACAATTTATTTAACTCACTGTTTGCCTTTGCCTTGCACTTGCATTTGTAGTTCTCTCTCTCTCTCTTGCAGTTTCAGCTCTTTGGCAAGTCCTCATATTATGCCCAATTTTCTGGCAATAGGAGCATGTCAAAATGAGAGACTTGTATGCTTCACCTTCTTCCCTCCTTCTATATACCCTATGTCTTCCAGGTTGTCTTCTTTTTGGTGGAGGGCCCAATGGAAAACTAGGAGATTTGGGTCAATATTTCTCATAATGAATAGGATGTATGATCCCACAATGTGCAAGCAACTAATTGTGCTTGCTATAACAAGGATGACAATACTTCTCCACATTATCTCTATTAAACATATTTGCACCCACTACATGCAAGGTATGCCCGATAACTGTCATTCTCTACAGAAACATATGTTGTACCCAATATTAACCACACTGACTCCTGCATCCATTTCATGCACCTCAAACTCTCCATTACCAGTTGGGTAACTCTACAACCTTTTGATTTTTCTATGACCTTATTTAATTTTTTCCTAATCTATGGTGACACTGTCCCCCCCCCCCCCCCCCCCCCCTCAAGCTTGTGCTTTCTGGAATCTTTTTTGGATTCTAACCATCAACTTGACCCTAATCCACTCAAGCATGCTCATTATAGGCTTTGACCTCTGTTTCCCTACCCAATTATTGAAAGACTCTGCCAAGTTATTTGTGATATGGTCACTCTTTGAACTCATCATACTCATATTCAGCAATATCTATGTCACCCTCTATCCTCCAATCTTGTTCTTATTCTCTAAGACCATATACATCACCCTAATTTCCCTAAGTTCCCTCATCTCCCTCGACACGTACTTCTTCCCCCACATTACCCTCATCTTCATCAACATCTTCATCTCCCTCAACAAGTACCTCCACCCCCACATTACCCTCATTATTCTCACAATCAATCACCTTTAAAGCTCCAACTTCACTTATCATAAATGACACTTAATGTCTTTTACACCCACGTATTTATTAAACATCTCCATTACATGTTTGTCAGTTTCAATTAACTTATTACCCTTTGAAACAAGTAACTCACAGTACATAATGTAAGCAAATCCCAAACCCCTAGGGTAATCACTAAGAAATGCAACACTAATATCTTAAATAAATTAAAAAAATACAATACTTATCAGGATTTACTCTCCTTATACTAACACTATTTGATTCAAAATGAACATGTATATCATGTAAAAAAAAGGTCTGTCATCACTGTAAAATGGGAAAAAACAAAAAAAAACAACAAATAATGCAACAAAAGTATAACATAAATAACTAAATTGTAAACATTAAGTAATTAACACCAAACCCTCGATTTTTCAAATATAATTATGAAATTATAACAAAATCACCAAATTAACTGCCCTAATTTAGCAATTAACATCAAACCCCCAAATTTTCAAACCTAATTATGAAATTATAATAAAATCCCCAAATTAACTGCCTTAATTAAGCAATTAACACCAAACTCCCAAATTTTCAAACCTAATTCTGAAAGTATAACAAAATCCCCAAACTAACTACCTTAATTAAACAATTAACACCAAACCCCCAAATTTTTAAACCTAATTATGAAATTATAACAAAATCCCCAAATTAACTGCCCTAATTAAGCAAATAAACCAAACCCCCTATTTGTAAACCCTAATTCTGAAATTATAACATGTTCGAACAAGATACCAAATCATGGCATGCATACCAAAACCCTAAATAGTATATATTACATATAGCCGAAACAAAATCAAACCCTATATCAAGAGAAAACAAAATAAAACCCTACACATGTTCGAACAAGATAAAGATGGGGTTCAACTTACCTATTTGCTTATATAACAAAACCCATAAATGTTGTGAACGACTTCAGATCTATGGTTTTCTTTGTTCAAAATGGCCATGAACGAACGAACAAACTTCAGATCTAGGGTTTTTTCTATTCGAAATGGCCAAGAACGAACGAACAAACTTCAGATCTAGGGTTTTTTCTATTCGAAATGGCCAAGAACGAACGAACAAACTTCAGATCTAGGGTTTTCTCTGTTATAAATGGCCACGAACGAACGAACAAGCTTTAGATCTAGGGTTTTTTCTATTCGAAATGGCCATAAACGAACTTCATGTTTTCACGAACGAATAAGCTTCAAATCTAGGGTTAACCCTTCAGATATAGGGTTTCAAAGTGTGAGGTTGAGATATAGGGTTTCAAAGTTTGAAAGATTGAAACGGCGCATGATGGTGTTTGAGAGAAACAGATGAGTGTAAAAGTTTGAGAGTGTATATGTGTGAGGTATATCCTCATATTAGGGTTAAGTCAAATAATTTGTTAGGGTTGAGAGAAACGGTTGAGTTTGAGAGTATATGTTTGAAAGTGAATATGTGGGGCATCTTACAACAACTTACTTGTCCTTAAACACCCGAACAAAATGGTGCATGTGTGAGGTATATTAGGGTTAAGTCTTTACTTTGTGTTTGTTCGGGTATAGGGATAAAAGTATTTGGGAATAAGGTTAGGACTGTCCTGGAATTAATTTCATTTAGGTAGTGTTTGGTTTAAGGGCAATTTTGACAGTTCAGACTAAGTTTGACCACCAAAAGCTTAAAGGGGATGTAAATGAAGATACTCAAATGTGGGAGAGTATTATTGAAATAAAGACATACGTCGGGATGTGTAAATTAAATTAATTCTAAAATTTACAAATTGAGTTTGTAATTCCCATTGGATTACAAATGCATGATTTCTTTAGATGGGTTCAAATAAATTTTATATTTTTCTATGTGTGTAAAATTTATAAAATATATATTTTCATTGACAACTTTTAAGGCAAATAATTGGGGTATTTTTTTTTTCACTTTGTTAATTTCTTGTGTTGCACTAAAACTTAAAGTCCATGTATGGTTATGATATATTTTTTGGGTTAATTTTATTTACACCCTCTAAGGTTTATCTTAACATCAGTTACATTCCTTCAAATTTTGCCAAAATTTATTTACACCCCTTATAATTATTTATACACATCATTACACCCCTTGTACCATGACATCACCCTGGAATTTTAATTTAATACATAAACTATCTTCAATGTGGTGTTTGGAAACAATGATTTTATATTTTATCAATTTGACCCCTACCAATCCTAAAAATCTAAAATTAAAAATTTAAAAATAATTCTATAATTTATTAAAGAATTAAAAAATTATTATAAAAAAATTATTCCTCTTTTCTAAAAGTCCCAATTATTATCAAATTTTCTCCTTAATTCAACAATGAGACACCAAAAACCAAAGCAAAAATTTTCAAATGAAATCACAGACTTGTATATATACCAAGGATATATACAAGGAAATTAGAGTATATATATATACACATATTATAGCTATATACAAAGAAATCACAATATATATATATATATATGCAAATCAAAGGAAATCTTCCTAAGGGTTCAGAATTCGATTTAGTTAGGAGTCCTACTTCTCCATTAGATTTTGAGGCACCTAAGTCACTGCCCAAGAATTACTTTTCCGTCTCTGGTATTTGCCACCGTGTGCGGAGGCTCTGCACAAAATCAGGCAACCGCATGCAGCGGTGATTTGATCGGCAAATGGAGTGTGATTGATGTTAGAACAAATCTTACGGGGTGTTAATGAAATTAATCCTATATTTTTTTCATTTATTTTGACGCCTCTTTCAAATTTACATAAAATCACTCAAAACTCCTAGCGAAAAACATCTTGATTGGAAAAAAAAAAAATATATATATATATATATATATATATTTTATATTCTATCATTATTTGAGTTTTCTGACATAATATTTTGTTTAATATTTTTTATCACACACTTCAACATAAAAATTATTTAACGTTATTCTTTTATTGATCAAAGCAACAAGATTCCTTACAAAATCTAAAATCATTTAAGAACTTCCTTTGCTTTTCCTCAATATTTCTAAAAATACTAGAGTTAAGAGGATAAAGATTCCAAGGCCAGAAAATTTCATCATCTAGTTCATTGTTGAGCCAAGTGAGTGTTAGTAGAAGGTTGAGTTTGTAACTTTATTTGGGAGAAAATACATTATTCGACAAAGACGTCAAAATTATGTATGTAATTATCATTTTGATTTTCTTCAAAAAGGGTTATTATAAAAAAAGATATGATGTCACATATCAAACTTCGATTTATTTTATCTCACTATTTGGTTTTTGGATGCTCATTTTATTTAATCATTTTAAGTAATTTAATCAATCACAAAAATTGGAAATGTGTATTGAAGAAATACTTAGTTTAATATTAAAAAATTTACATGGTCTCACAACTATAGGTTAATTGACACTCAAATAAAAATTGAAATGAAGCTGACACATTTGCTCATGTCCTCGTTGATAATTGGTTAGAGACCAATGATATCAAAACCATCTAATAATTTGTTCAATTTGTAACTAAAAATGATATATATACATATATATTAATTTGTCCTCTCCTGATTTATTTCTACGATAGACACCCATCGAATTTGCTACATTTAGTATGAATGAAAAATAAAAGGAATAAAAAGTAGGACATGTAGAAAGAAACCGATATAGTAATTGTTATTTTCTCATTCCTTCTAAAATTAATTCTCAACATAATTTTCTATATGCTGGATTGAAGTCCATGGACAGAAATTTAGTAAATACACAGGTGATTTACATTTCTTACAAAAAGTCGAACTCTCAACGTTTCACCAAGGAAAAAGAAAGCACGGTCGATGTGTTTGGATCCATTGATGCATTTTTCTCTGTGAAATGTGTGTGATACGACTTATCTAACACAAACATAATATAAAATATTTCATAGATTATATAGATCATCTTTTTAACAATTTAAACACAGATACATATTAGAATTGTAGGACAAATGCATATTAAATGCATTCGATTAACTTAGAAGAAAATTAAAGTAAATCTAGACTACTATATTTCCCGGAGGTTAATTATAGTAGTGCTGGTAGGTTTTCTCCCTTCAATTTTTGGGGTAGATTTAGTTGGAATCTCCACCGATCGTAGGTTGGTAAAACAGAACTGTTCTGCCATCCAACGGTTGAGTTGGCCTTGCATTTGCCTCGTATCCCTGATAAACAACAAATAACATACATGTCAAAATTATAAATGAATTTAATGGTCTCTGTAGACGAAAAACGCGAGCAAAACATTTTATTTCACCACCTTGCAAAGAAGTAACAAATGAAATTGAAATTTATTCAGAGCATCCAACTCCATTCAAGTTTTAAAATGAACATTTAAAATTTCAAAGTCCAACAAGGTCATTTTTACCCACATTTGAAATTGGAGGCGAATGTGTCCGATTTTAATCATGTCGAGTTTGCCTCTCATTGGACTTTGATCCAAATTGAGATCCAACATATCAGATCAGATCTAATAGGAGATTGGACCCCACCACAATCAACCATCATATATGATCTGGTTCGTTAGATCTCAACTGAACCAAAGTCCAGTGTGAGACAAACTGGACCTGATTTTTTTCCGAATGTATCACCACAAAAAAAAAAAGCATAAATGCAAAAACACTAGCCCACCAACTGACTGTATGACCACAGTGATCACCTTCATATTGTAAATTGTACTTAATACACAAGAATACCCTCACATTTATTCTCATTTAAAATGCTCTCATTTCATTTATGAAAATCACCACACCAAATGTAGTCAAACCACCATATGATTCACAACAATGGATATCTTAACAAGAAACTGGGATGTGTTTGTTATGTGGAGAAGAGCTATGCCTTATCACTCGCACAAATTATAAATTATTTCATTCAAATCCAAAGTCAATCCTCGATCATTAGTGCTAGAAGTGGTCCTATATATGTCAATTAGATGTGGATATTGCAACTATTAGTGGGAAAGGAAATATATCAGTAAGCCTTCCGAAATCTGTGATATGAATCAATTAAAGACGAAGTGACTTAAAAGGTTCATTTAATTTTCAAAGGTGGTGGTTAGAACATCATCGAATGACCCAAATGATCTATTCTAACTAACAAACACTTGAAACCTACAATAATCGAGCATGAAGTCGTGGATTTTATAAGCACCATACAAGTATGTATAGTGATGTTTGTGTAGATCCTTCTAGGCATCTAAGTATAGAGACAGTTAGGCATTGCAGGTATTTCGCAAGCCTACTTGAAATTCTCAAAGTTCGCTATTGTAACTAATTTCATAAATTTTGATAACTAAATAAGAAATAAAAAAGATCAGTCAAAAGCTTCAAACTAAGTAAAATCAAATGTGCCGTTTTTTCCAAAGGTCTGATGGTCAAGCGGCACCAAGCCCTTACTCCCAAATGGAGAAACTATAAAAGTGAATCATTTCAACTTACATCGTGAACAGCTTCCCTTAATACTCTTACTTGCTCCCTCGATACCGTCCTTACCTATATATGCAAAATGGTACATTAGCAAGTTGTAAATGGCCATTCCCTGGCTAGAAGGGGGTTGAAGAGAAAGACCTTCTTGATTAGTGTCCAAATAACACCCTCTGTGCACGGAGGAACTGTAAGAGAGCCGATATATCTGTAGTACTTTCGGCTTCCAAACTTGATATCTCCTGGGTTAACAATCCCCAATTCTCTCTTCCCTTCACCAACTGAGTTAATGTGCTGTATCAGCTGTAAGAATAGAATGATCGAACATTATCAATATGATTTGTTTATTTAAATTTGTAAGTAAGTTACGGATCGATTAAGTCAATGTCATGGTTCTCTGTAAGTGCATATGTTTGTACTACTTCTATGTTGAACTGATTTTAAATTCTCCCACACTGTAAAAAAAAAAGCTGTTTAGCTGTTTGAAGATAAGTGCAAAGAGAATATAGGAACGGAAAGTTATATGATAAGTTGATAACCACACTTGACACCAATTCTCAGAAGTCAAAAGCTCTTAAATTGGAAGTTTAAGAACTTCATTTCAACATAGGGCCCCCCTTAAGAAAATTGGAATCTCTGATAATGTTTTCGAAATCTCGATGGAGCTTAATGGATTGAAATTTGGAACACAACATTCAATGAGTGTCCAGGGACAATGACAGGAACAACTTGCAACTCAATTTATCAGTTACACCGCTATATCGGGGATGTGTGGTTAATTTCATCTATAACATTTTAGGTTTCTAAATGAACTATCACAGTACGATATGCTGACAACAAATTCTCACCCTTGCGAGGAAAGGATCAGGTCTTCCATATTTGTATATAATTCCAACCACAGCTATCTCTCCACGAGCGCTCAAATGAACAAGATGCTGCTCCAAGTTGTACCTGCAAACGAAGATTTCTCGTATACATAAAAGGGAATAATTGAAGGGAAGATAATCGAACGAGAGAAACGCTTGATCAAAGTAAATACAAAATCAAATTATTTTGAAGGAAAAAGGAAAATCGAAACCTTGTTCCGTTGAAGGTGTGCTCAGAAGGCGAATGCCAGTGACACTGTAGTAGTTTGTAGTCAGTCCCATTTATGTTTATTTTCCCTGCATCTCCTTCCCATTCGACCTGGTGGAACGCCAAAGTCATGAAACAAGAAGACAATGAAGTGAATAGCATAGTTACCTCGAGCATTTTCGGGAATTCACTGTTTACAAAACTATCGAAAAATTCATGGACATGCAACTACTTCAAAGTATAACCATGCTTAATTACCATGGCATCTAAAGGTCACGACTTTGCACATGCTGGATAAAATGCATATAAGTTTCCGATATCTAAATCAGTCGATAAACTTATAAGAAACGAACGAATAACTGAAGACAGACTGTAGTTTACCGTAATATCGTGTCCCCTATTCTTAACCATTGCTTGAGCTGGTTTGTAGTCCCTTTTTAATTTCCCGAGATTAGGATAAACTTTCACCCTTAGGTCAAGAAGATCAATGGGTGACTGCATTGCTCCATTGTCGCAAACTTGCCAATGTGGATCAATCCTGCTCCATTTCCTTGGTCCTTTACCTGTTCCCTCCACATAGCTAAAGGGAGTCTCATCTTCTGTTCTTCCCCGCACAGTACGACATTTGTGATCAAACAAAAAAAAAAGTTGAATAAATTACACTCATACTATGCAGTGAGTCGAATATTCAGACAAATAGATTAAAAAAGTTATTTAATACCACCTTGTAGATTAAAAAAATTATTGAGATTCAACATCTGACACATGTTTTAAGGCAAAGAATAGCTTAGAATAATGGGAAAACCAAAAAAAAATTAAAGATATTAGAGAATCTCTTCTTTTCTTTCTTCTCAAGCATAAATAAAGTGGACTAAATTTGATCCCGTGAAAAAGTATTCAATGATGATATGTTTAAAGGTAAAGAATAGCTTATTATAAGCTATTAAAAGGTTATTTATTGAAAAGGTTATTAAATAATTTGAGAATATCTTCTTCTCTTTCTTCTCAAGCATACATATATGATATATAGGTGAAAAAGTATGTCTAACAACATGGGAGAAAATATAAATTAATGACTCAGATTTGTCTTAGGGAATCTAATCTAGGACAGCAGGTTCACTAATCCTAGTTGAGACATGATTCAACTTCTGAGACTAAGAAGTGAATTAAATAATTATGATACCAGTTAAAAAAATTATCTTGATAAACAAGAATGGTCATGGCACTTTTTTCCTTACACTGGTAAACAAGTTTCAGACCACTCTCTGTGCACTACATGAACCGATTACAGCGACCACCTATCAAGTCGGCGACAAGTCACTTAATCAAGAACAATGTTACACTTACGCCAGATCTAAAACGCGAACCGAAAGACCTTTATCCTTATACATGTTGTAAGTGTAAATACGGATTCCATTCGAAACATATACTTCATATGTCCCAATTTAAGTGTCCACATTCACTATTCAACCTATTCCAAAATAAGAAAAGTCAATATCACTTTATTTGGTCAATTTACTAATTTACCCTTCAATCATTCAAATTATAAAATATCTAAACTACAATCATCATGGGTAAAATTGGTTTTTCATTCACTATCACACCAATAAAAGTCATCATCTCAAAAAATTAGATTACCCAAAATCAACCTATAATATGGGACGGAGGAAGTATAAAGGTAAATAAGAATTCGGCTAGTGTTTTAGGACTAACATTTTAGCTCAAACTCATTTTCCTTTAATCACTACAATTAGTCAACATAAAAAAGAGCACTAGTATTGGTAAAACCAAGAAAGACAGGGACAACCTTATTTGAATCTCTGTCTCCAGCCTCTTTGAGATGTAATATGTCTCTAAACTATATGTAATTGTGGATATATATGTTAGCATGAATAGGCGTAAATATAGTACTAGTTATAATACCTAGGCAACAATTAGCAGCATTTATCAAGATGAAGTTCAAATTTTAAAACCATAAGAAACAATTTTTCAAAAAAGAAAATTTGAAGCTTGTGAAAATATTTCATTTTTGTTTTAGTCAACACAAAAATTGACTAGGCATAATTTGGTAAAGTGAGTTAGTAAATAGTAACTGTGCATTGTGTACCAGAAACTCAGAAAAAGCCTTTAATTTATGGGAATTTTTTGGACCACACTGCAATTATAATCGATGGGTTGGTCACAATTAATCCATCAATGAAGAAGAAAATTTGTTTCTTTAAACTTATACATAATCAAACCATAAATTTCGTAAATGAAAAAGAAAAATAAATGCAGAGGACAAGCACAAAAACAGATAGATTTCTATATATAAAACTGCTTACCTTTCCAAAAAAAAACAAAAAAAAAAACACAAAAACAGATAGATTTCTGGGAGCTAAATAGAAAGTGAGATCAAAACATGATAAAAAGCAAAAAATACATTAACAAACCAAAAATTCGCACATAGTAAAAAGAAAAACCCAATCGACAACAGCATGATCTCCAATCGAGAAAAAATGTTGCCTTGAAATTGTACAATGTCATAAGAGTACGAAATATAGAGATATACATTGATATAATTTATATGTATGTATGCGTGCTCATAGGTGTATAAATTGTAGAGAGAAAGATAGAAACATACCCACTTCAGATTCAAAAGCATTGCAAAAGTTGAGTAATGAATGGGATGAGAGAAGGAGAGTAATGAAGAGGACAGAGGTGGTGTACTCATACATGGCTGCTGCTTCTGTTGTGTTGGACTATTGTATATGCCAATATATATATATAGAAAAAAAGAGAGAGAATGGGAAAATATGACAGTAACATAACATATACATGTTATACAGGAAAATGCAAAGTTGAATCACGCACGCGCCATTGAGTTGCATTGCCACGTGGAGGCAAAAATAATGAGAAGACGAAAATGCCCCCATGCAGGATCGAACTACAGACCTTCAGTTTACAAGACTGACGCTCTACCACTGAGCTATAGGGGCAGCACACCCTGAGCCTATACCAACATATTTTATTGGCAAATCAGCGATTAATCATTAGATTAATTGTAAGAGATTATATTTTACTATACTTAACTACAATGACAGTATAAAATTTTCATTTTTATTTTCCTTTGTCTTTTTTTCAGTGAATTCATTATAAATTTTTTTAAATTTTTTTTTTTTAAATCATATTACATTGGTGTTCAAAATTGAATAATTAGAAAATATTAAATATTAAATGATCGGTACATATAATAATAAATTTTTTTTGAGACAAGCAGAGAGAAGCGGTACTAATAAGTATTAGATATGAAATTTACTATTAATTTATCACCTTTAAGTAGATTGATGGTTAAAATGATGTAATCGGTCTGTAGTAACAACAAATATTTTAACTCTATTAAATGCAAAAAGGTGAAAATAAAAGTAAAAATATATTTAATAAAATAATTTTACTAAACTCTTTTAAAAAGTACTTTAACATTTAGTGAAAATAAGATAAAGTATGAAAAAAATACTATCTCTATTTTTTACACTATTTACTTTATTTTACTGTAGCACAACTTCATACGCAATAAATAAAATGAAATAGTTGACTTATATTTTGTTTAAAAATATATATTTTATTTTTTAATAATATTGTTAGTTTTTAATAAAAAAAAAACAAAATTTATTAAACACTTCATGTATCTTGTTTGCAAATTTTAAAATATAATGTAAAATTATTACACATGATTTTACTTTTTATTTCAGATGAGAAAATATAATCAACGAGTCTTATCTAAAAGAAATAATATTTATTGATATGGTAAGGGTCCGTTTGGATACCCTATTTTTTATTTTTGTTTTTTTACTGTTCACAAGACTAAAAAAAAAACACGTTTGACAAACGCGTTTACTGTTCACTGTTTTTTTTCCAAGAAAACTGTTTTCTGTAAATAGTGTGTAAAAGTGATGAAAACACAAAATACAACTTTTAGTTGTTTTTTGAGTTTTTTCACTGTTTAGGTGGTAAAAACAATGAAAACACCAAATTCATAAAATACAATTTTCACCAAATAAAAGTGGTGAAAACACCTTCATCCAAACGTTTTTTTGTTTTTAGTTTTTTCCTGAAAAAACAAAGACAAATACAAAAACAGTTTTTATATCTGAAGACAGAAAACAAATACAAAAAACATGTTTTCAAAACGCACCCAACAATCTTCTATTCATAATTGGAAAAATATTACTTAGGTAAGGTTTAATTACACGCGCACCCCTAAGTTTTTAAATATATCAATTACCTCCTTTGAAGATGTAAAATTACAAAATTAGCCTCAATAAACCCCACAGACTATTGAATTTTCACATTGTTCCCATCCTAATGGATAAATTACAATCTCACCCCCTAAAATTTTAAAAAATATTTAAAATTTAAAAACATATATAATTTAAAAATATATATATATATATATATAATTCAAATATATATAAAAAATTTGAAAAAAAAAATATAAATTTTGAAACACATATATAAATTTTGAAATATATATAAAATTCGAAATAAATAAATAAAATTAGAAAAAATATATAAAATTTCGAAAAAATATATAAATTTTGAAAAACATAACAGAGACACCCTCTAATACATCAGAGTTCCAATTTGCTATAAATACCATGTAAAATTACCAAACAGTCCTTCAATATAATATTATATTTTTAATTCAGATATTTAATTTTATAAAATTCTCTTAAATATATATATATATACAGAAACAATATAGATACCCATGGTGCCGCCATTGTTGGACCTTCGAATTAGCCGATTGGAGAAGCTTGCTGGAGATTTCAATTCCCATGGTGCCGCCATTGTTGGACCTTCGAATTAGCCGAATGGAGAAGCTTGAACAGTCTCATCCTTCTCACACAGATTTGATTTCGCCATTTTTTTCTCCACCCACATAAGATCATGAATCTTTGATGTTGAGTTTCACGATTTGGTGTTTGTTTGGTTTTTAAAACCTTTCTTTGGTGATTTTTGTGGTTTCGTTTTCATATTTTGATCTTGAAAATGTGATTGGGTGGTTTACTTTTTGTTTTCCAGAGTTCATGTTTTGAGCAAAATCAACCATTTGGGGCTGTAGGTTTCTCTTCCCTAGATCACCTCTATCAGTCCAACACTGAAAAGGTCTCTCTTTTCTCTTCCTTTTTCTTTTGTTATTGCTCTTTCAAATCAACACACAAAAAGTTTTAAATTAATAAAACCCTACTCTTAACATTCTTTCTAATTTTTATTACAATTCTGGAGACTGGAACACCCAAATGTTGTTTGTTTCTTCTATTCTTCATTTGGGAGTGT